>JANIJH010000006.1:13525986-13563646 GCA_024520975.1 Erythroxylum areolatum
AAATTATTCTAACCAAAAGAAAATAAGCAAACTAAACCTCAAAATAAAATTAAACATGCTTATTCAATAAGAAAGAGGAATCGGGACCCAACATCATGCAACTTCCTTGATGGTAGGCTTCTACCATAAATTTTGGTTAGTAAGATATGTACTATAATACGATTTGATCCATATAGCATTTTTATCTAAATATAGCCTCCAGATCCTTTTGCAAGTAAAGATATTTTTTCATTAAAGGAATGGAAACAATCCTTAAACCACCTTATCTTTTTAGAACTATTACTTCACTCCATCTAACTTTATCCCCCTTTGTATTTTCTGCTTTCCCTGACCATAAGAATGCTTGACTATGCGATCAAGTTCCTTTTTTCTCCGTTTCTTATGTCTTGTAATTAGCTTGAATATCTTTATTAGTGGTATTTGTCCTTTATTTTTTTCTTTATCTTTCAATTGCATGTTTGTTTTGTTTACTTATTTATTTTCTTTCTCTTTCAATTGTGTGTTTGTTTTATTTACTTATTTTAATATTTATTTAAATTTTGAATTTTATTTTTATTTATTTATGTAATTATTTGTTTATGTATTGGTTATTTCTTCCTCTTCAATTTGTTTTCTATATTTTCCTTTTCTTTCTTTTCTTTCTTTCTTTTTATGGATCTATTGAAAATAGTCTCTTTACTATTTAGCGGTAAGTCAATATATTACTAAACCTCTCTAGACCTTACATTTCAGTCAAATATCTATTGAAACGTTATTGTTGTTATTGTTGGTTTGTTAGATAATCAATTTAAAGTTCTGCTCTTATAATAAAAATATTCTTAGACATTTATCTATTAATAGTGAAATGGCATTATAATGCAACAAATTAAAATAACTAATTGCTAGCCAATGGAAATTAATAATTTTAACATTTTTTTCACATCTATGTAATGATACATGAAAATTTGAAAACATAAGTGTGATGGTTGTTTCAAAAACCATGCAATTTTTATTTGTCATTTTATTTTAGAGAATTGGTAACTCTAGAATTACACGGAGCTAGTATTAAGAGTTTCGTACTGTACCAATCGAAAAATGATATGAAACCTAGCTTTTTGTTAACGATAGGTATTGGCAATTTCAGATCATACCGGTTGGTATCGTAAAATTAAAAAATGGAATGACTTTTTTGCAAAACAAAAAATTTACCTCCCTCCCCCTCCAATCTAGCGTCTGTAAACTATCTCTCTCACTCTCACACAATCACATTTTTTTCTTTCTCCTCTGTATCTCAGATGCTTCACAGCTCCTAGCAATTATTGTCTCTCCCTCACCGCCTCACGTGTTACTATAGCCGACCACTACTCTGCAATCATCTCTTCCTCATGTCACCTGCGTAGCCAGCACCCAAGCCAATTGCACAAGCCTCCATAACCACCAATTGTTCCTGTTGCTATAAATTTGTAACTTCATACCTAAAAACAACCTTCTTCTTTGAAACTAACCTTGACCCAAAGGAATGAAGGTTGAGACACAAAAGCACAACAAAGGAAAAAAAAGGCCAGAGAAAGAGGTTAATAGAAGAAAGTCGAGGGAAGGCAAGAAAGAGAACAAAAGCCAAAGCAATATCCTCTCTTTCTAAAAGCCAAATCTCATTTACAAAAAAAGTGAGTCATCTAGTTATTTATTTAATTATTTCACTTATGTAAATGAGCCCATTTATATGGTAATTCATGTCGATTAGGTTATGAATATTTTTGATATTTTTAGTTAATATTATAAAATTATACAAAATTTTGAATTTAAAATTTAATTTATCATAAAATTATCTTCCTCCGATAAGGTTAATAAAGCCTTTTGCAATTTTAAATGAAAAAAGAAAATAAAACAAAATTTAGTAAGTAATAATGTTATAATTGAAATTTTGTTGACAACAAAAATATAATTTCTTTAAGGGTAAAAGTATTATAAGTATACTAAAGACAAATTAGCTAAGTATTAGAAAGTGTTGCACTCATCGGAGTGATTAAAATATGGATAAATTACATTCATAATGATATCTAAATTGGTTTAGTAAATCCCTATAGCATAATTTTTAGTCAAAATTAGCATTATAATAGTAAAATTATTAGTATTAAGAGTTTATGATATTGAAATGAAATGACTTTTATAAATTAAACTTATTTGAGAAGAGTATTAGCATAACTAATTTGATATTTTCCTTATATAATGGACATTTTATTTGTAATAAATTGAAACTTTACATATTTAATTGATATAGTTTATAGTTATATCTAGTATTATAAAATTAGGTAAAGTTCTAAATTTAAATTATAATTTGCTTAATCATATATAATGACTTAATCCAAAATCATTTTAAATAAATACTAATCCAAAATTATTTTGAGTGACTGCTAAGTATTCTCCAAATTTTTATCACCAGTTTAAATTTACCAAAGAATTCCTACAATTAAAGTTGTTCAAAATTATATTAGGTAATGTCGAATGTTAAACTTGTTAACTCGACAGTAAAGGATTATCATACAACATGTAAACATAAAGTAATCAAATATGATTGATGTTACCAATCAATTAGATTAATAAAGTTTATATACAACAATTAAGGTAATTCTTTTTCTTTTTCTTTATTTTTAGAAATTATATTGACTAAACATATATAAATTAACCAACTTATTTATTTTGTAAGTTAAGTCACAATATTAAATAATCTAAATTTTAATAAATAATTTGAAGAATTAGTGTTACGCCTTAAGTCTAATTCTACCTATCGATTATGTAACAAACTTTTATCCAATAATGAAACCCAAGTGGTTAAACTCCAATATTGAGCTCTTGTTAACAATATATCTATCAAAAATTATTCTTTTTACTTGATGTTATGATGTAATTACTATTTATTATATGATTAAATTATAATTTTTAAATATTTTGTATTGTTTTAAATTATATATTCCCACGATGATTAAATGATATTTTTCATATTAATTCTCATTATTGTTTATATATAAAAATTATATTAATAAAAATAAATAAAATTTTGTTATTTAAAATTTTATTATTGTGATTCTTTTGACGGGTTGATATAAAATTATAAATTATAAGATACAATATATTTAAGGACTAATTGATAAATTAAAAAAATATGAATTATTTTATAAATTTAAAAAAGTAATTAAAATAATATTCAATATTAATATAATTCTGTACCAAAACTAAATTTTGGATCAATATCGATACGATATTATGCAACACCGACTTTTCTTCTTTTTTCAAAAGAAAAAGAAAAGCACCGACTTTTCTCCTTTGTACATATATCAGAAAGTGAAAACCGTGCCACGCTAATCACATGCTCGGTGCTTGGTGCTTGGTGCTGGCGGCTTCTGCTTTCAAATGAGACTCGATGCACCGTAACCGATTGACCTTTTGCTCACTTTTTGGATGAATAATTATCGCAAATCTTTGGCAAAAGAGGGTCGTTAGGCAGAATAATAAAACGATTAATTTGAAAAGGAACTAATATATACTATGATTATTAATTTAGATCTTAAAATAAAAGTTATTTTGAAAATTAAGTTATTTTAAAATTTATAATTATTTAATAAATATATTAAATTTAAAAAATCAATATATAAATTGCTTGCATACTAGTTTATAAATTGTATTAGTTAACCGTCAATTTTAATAAAATATAATTATTCAATTAATTCATAACTAATTTTATTTAGTATTGTCAACTTTACAAATATAACGATATTGAAGTTGAAATTTAGATATGTTTTTGTTTTAATTTGAAAACTATAAACTATAAAAAAAATGAAACCAATCCATATATCCTTGTCGCATTTCGCATACTTACGTAACACGTGTGCTTCGGCCGAAGAACTAAAAGAGAGCATATTCGGAAAGCATTAATTTAAGGATACGCTTCTCTTGAGTAAGAAAGGAAATGGAATAGGTTTTTGGTTTGGAGTGTTGATATTTTCACAGGTGTTGAATATCTACATGTGACCGATTAAGGGCAGCGAAGCGAATAATAGGCTTTTGGCTTGGAGTGTTGATATTGTCAAAGGCGTTAAATATCTACATGTGACCAATTAAGTGCCGACAAAACAAAAGAAGACAAGGACCTGGTACAAGCACGCAAGGGGACCTAACACTTTGCAGTTCGGTCGGACTTTTCGTGGGCATCAAAACAAAAGGCTCCGTTGCTCAAATTACAATACAAGAACAAAATAGATCAATCAAGTTTCACTTCAACTAGTATCTTATAAACTAGGCATGTTTCTCTAGGTCCTTCACACCTATAAACGTCCTATGGCACCGTACAAAACGCAAGAAGGAAGTTGAATAGTGGCTTTTAGCTGCAAATTCAAGCTTATGCAAAATTTGACAAAACTGAAACTTTTGGCCATATCTCAACTAGACCCAGGTGAGTGAAATGTGCTTTTCATTCCAACATGTTTCAAGGTTTATTAGATTAGGTTAGATTAATTAATTTTTTTTATACTTAATAAAAACAATTAAATTAATAAAATCATATTAAAATTTTATTAAAACAGATGGACTCTATAGTACTAAGTGTCACTTGGCAGTATAGGCCTATAAGTGCATTAAAACATAATACAATCCTATCATGTTGTCGTGGCAAAAAATGACAAAGATATGATTTTATGGGTTCTACTGAGGGTTTAATTTAAATGTTTTATAAACATTAATATTTATTTTAAATGCTCTGAAATATTAAGGTCTAAATTTAATTTGCACTTTTATAAAAATGTTAACATCAAAATTTCCCTTTTTTCAATGTTAATGTGCCCATGCTTATCCTTTTTCCTCACCTACTCACATTACATATCACACCTCCTTATCGGTCCCACATTATCCCTTTTTTCTCTAAACTTACTTGTATGATTTTGGGTCTCTTAATAAGATACAAGAGTTCAAACACCTAAGTTGCAAGCATTCTCTAAGATGCCAATGTTGCATCTATTAAGAGGATTTCTTAATGTAGACCAAATACAAATTTGGTGTCTTTACTAACCAATCATGTTTACACTCAAGCATAAATCAAACTACATATTATTGTTAGAGTATCGTATATTAACTAAACATGAAAATATTAAAGGGTTTATAAGTAGTAAAGGTCAATATCTAAATGACTAGTTCTAGTCCTTTTGACAATAATTGACCCTAGTTCAATTCTAATAATTATAACAAACGAGTTTGGCATAATAATAATATGCCTAAAACACCTTTCATTTTATAGTTAAGGAAGCTTTAGATAAAAGATAGGTTGTTAAAAACCCTCTCAAACCCCTTTACATGGTTACTTGTAACTAGAAAAATGAGACATTTTACCATTTGTTTTTTAACTACAAATACATAACTATAAGGTGGAACCAAATCCCAACCCGACATAATTAACAATATAACCTACAAAAATGGGATTGTACTGTTGAATGGGCAAGCAAGCTTCAAGGAATTAAGAAAGAAGATCTAATTATTAAAAGTCAAGGACTTTATGTGTGTGTTGTTCTTATTAATTATTAGAGATAGATGTATAGAAGAAGCATCACATAGTAAACGAGGGTCTTTTATTCACACTTTATGTGTGTGTTGTTCTTATTAATTATTAGAGATAGATGTATAAAAGAAGCAACACATAGTAAAAGAGGGTCTTTTAGTCATAGGAAAAATGAAATACAAAGAGTGAGAGTTACTACATAGTATTTTAAACATTTTGTACAAACATATAGATAAGATATGTAATAATAATAAAAGTTCTACACCAAAGTCAAACAACTAATAAGTATTTGTTCTTAGTAATTATTAGGTACAAATGAATAAAAAAACAACCAATAATAAAAGAGGAGCTTTTATTTATATAAAAAATGAAATACAATTAGTGTAATGTCTTAGTCTCTTGAACACTTCGTACAAACATATAAATAGATAGACAACAATTACAAAATTTACAAAAATTTTATATTTCAAATTGGTAGGAGTTATGCTTTGGTCCTACAAATATTTAGATAGACATATGTATCTGTTATGATGGGTCTAAATAGGTTATTCTTAGGAGGGATAGTTACCACCAATCAATATAATTGTCTGCCATCATAACTGTCAACCAATAACTATTAACTATTAGTTACCGCTGTATGAGAATTAGAGTGATTTTGGTCTTTCCATAATAATTGTAATCCACTTCCATCTAGTAAATAAGCTTGTGTATAAGTTATAAGCCAATATTCGATACCTTCACCAAGCTGTCTAGGTTCCTTGTTTGAATATGTCACTATTATGTTTATGTTTTATTGGTGAAGAAGTGGTAAGAAGTTATTTTACTATCATAATTAGTAATGCTTAAAAGGGCCCATAGCACTCCCTTAGCAAAAGGAGTTAACGTCCTCATCAGGAGATTATTAAACTACGCTTTAATCTTTTCTTCAACCTACAAGTTGCATCTGCTACCTCCTTCCCTTTTTATTGCACATGAAATTATGTTCAATAATTCTTCTTATGTTATCCTAACATTAGATAGTCAAGATTTTTAGTTATACCCTTATTAAATTGTTTCTACATCAATAGAGGGCATATTTAGGCTTATTTCTCTTTGATTCCTCCTTATCTTTAACTTTTCCTATAGCTTTAGAAGATAGGAAACATTATGGACTTGATAATTTAGGGACTATCATATTTAGGGATTAATCTGTTATTTATTGTCTTCTTATTAATCTTCATCCTAATTCAGGGTGTTAGTTTTAACAATCCTTTGTCCTTAACAACAAAGTCCAGGGGTTGACAATGTTGATTTACATACTTTTTCATTTGAACCCCTTATGTTTTGAAGGCTATCTTTTTCCTCTTCTAGCATTTCCTACTTATCCATAACAATATTATATAAAACAAGATACTGACATCTTATTTGCCACTTTGCCACCTTTAATGAAGTAAAGGGCTGTTGACTTAGAACCACCACAAAAGGAATCTTCTTTATGGAGAAAAAACATTGAATATTGCATGCAAATTATGCAATATCTAGCAGCTCCAACCAATTACGTTAGTTAGCATTCATATCTTGCTTTAGGTGATCTTTTATCAAAGCATTGATCTTTTAGTTTGTCTATTTGTTTATGGGTGATTAGTAATGGAAAACTTTAGTTAACTTCCATCATGTTAAACAATGAAATTTAGAATCTCTTAGTGAATTGAGTGTTTTGATCACTTATAATGTCTATAGAAACACCAAAGTGTTTCACCATATTTTAATAAGACAACCCAATAAATGTTTTTGCTAAACAAGTTATTAAAGCATCAATGAATACAACGTACTTTCTAAAGCAATCCATCATAATCAGTACAGAGGCCTTGTCGTCAATCTTTAGAAATCTCATAAAAAATCTAGAGATAATGATATTTATACTTTCTTTAAAATAGGTAGAAACTGTAATAATCCAACTTGATTTTGGCTCTAAATTTTATTTTGTTGACATATAATATATGCATAACAATAGGCTTCTTTGTTTTGCTTTATATAAGGCCATACATAAGATCGTGACAATAATGTCATCATTCATTCCCTTCTCAAAAGTCCTGTGTATTGTGCATTATATGATTCCCTAATGAGTTCATTATGAAGTGCACTAATTAAAGGTATATAAAGTCAACATCCTTTTCCAATAAACTAATATCATTTGGTAATTCTATCTATCAAGCACTTCCTATACCAAATAACAATAATTAGTGTCAATCTTATTCTTTTTCCCAAATTCTATCCATCAAGTTAACTTCAATTTTAGATAGATTATAGTAAGTAGCCAACAATTTTATCTCCAATTGTGTGCATTCATTACTTGGTTGTAATTCCTTGGCTTGTGTTTCTAAGTAAAGTCACATTTAACCTATAACTCCTACCATATCACTATTTTTTTAAATAAATTCTTTTCCTTCGTAAAGAATTTAATTTCTATATGATTAGTTTAAACCATAAACTTTGGTTCTAGTAAGTATAAACATTACAACCTCCGATAATGTACCACAATAACCATTTCCTAATGCTATTAGATGTCCTTTCGAAACTAGCATGCCCATAATAGCTTTGTCTGATGCATGAATATGAACTTTAAACGGTAATTTAAACTTAGGCAACCTTAGAACAAGTTTAAATGTAATAGACTTATTCAACTTCTCAAAGGCATATGCACAATGATCTCACTAATACCATTTTCTCTCCCTTTTCAGTAATCTAGTGAGAGGAGCTATCTTTTGAGAATAGCTTTAGATGAATTATAATAATTTCAAGTTCAAAGAATAACCATAATTCTAGCATTTTGATAAGAGTTGACCAGTCTATAATGGCTTGTACTTTCTTCAAATCCTTTAGAATTTAGTTTTTACTCACCAAGTGCCCTAGATAATTTGAATTTTAACCTTGCAAATTTACACTTTTCCAATTTTACATACAATAGTTTCTTGCCATTCCAACACATGTAAATTGCATGTTCTTCTATAGAATTGATGTACATCACATTCTCAACAAGAAAAACCACTATAAATGTAACGTCGGACTCTCTGAGCCCTTTTGTATTAGTCTATCTTTGGAGATACTATTGTATATTGATATATACATGGTTATATATGAGTTGAAAAATGTATTTGAATCCTTTAGGTATATATGCCAGTGATATATAATGTTATATGCCCTTAAATGAACTTAGAGTTCATCGGTATGGGAAATTTTGGAGATTTCTAACATATAAGCTTCTAAGTATGTAAAATTGAGTCCATTAGATGGATATGGCCATGGTGGCTGAGTTAAATATGTCCTAATACCTTAGAGGTGATTAGACATGAATTATAGACTTATTGGACACTTAAAAAGCCTAATTGAAAAAGTTGATGTACATAAGGACTTATTTACAAATTGGTAAAAGTTAAGGGACTTAAATGTAAATTTTCAATTCTTGGAGGACCAATATGTAATTTTGTAAAGTTAAGGGGCTTAATTATAATTTTAAAAAGTTTGGGTACCAAAATCAAAATAAAATTTTGTTAATTATCAAATTTTGGGCTTAATTACAAATTTAGGAAAAGTTTGGAGGGTATAATTACATAAGCTCAAGGCAAAAAGGTAATTTTACCATGTTTGGTCAAAGACGAGTCAACATTCTAGACCCTTCTTCCTTGTGTGCACCCCACCATTAAATATTAAAAACACTTTGTTTTAATTGAAAGAAATAAGAGAGGAGAAGAACACCATTCGTCCATCACTAGATTTCCACCATTTTTTTATTCTCCAACCCAAACCAAGGTGTTTTAAGTTAATTTAGGATCAAGGAATTCAAATATATCATTAGATTTGAGAAATTCTTAAAGGATTTTAAGATATCACCAAAGAAAAGTTCAAGTAAATTTTATTTCATCTCTTTCTACGTTATGATTTTGAGTTTGGTGTTAAGATATGTTGTTCTCCATGCTTGAATATGCATGAAACATGGTTTGAATGAATGAAATGAGTCATGGAGAAGCCTTCTTAAGCCAAAAACGAGATGCCCTCTCTTTCTTGAAAGTTTGTGAAATTTTGAATATCTTTTGAAATTGATGATTTAAATGAATTCTATGAAGTTAATTGTGCATGTATAATGTGAATTGATGATGAAAAATGAAGAAGATGTATATTAGATAAGGCTTGGCCAAAATGATGGGGGAAGAAATGGACTAATGTAATGAGTTGTATAATTATGATGAATATGACTTAAATGAACGGAATTGGATTGAATGGAGTGGTGAAACGTGTTATTGTTGGAAGTGCTTGTTATATAACAAGATAGGAGCATGAATTATTATGATAAAGTCTTGAAAATATGACTTGAAAGTCATGCACATTAGGTGTTTAATAAAATGCCTAAGTGAACTTGGCTTAGGATTTAAGAATTGTAAGGGTGTGCATTGGAAAGAAGCTTTCATGTTTACTTAGAGTAAACTTGAATTTTTTTTCTTAAATTGATGAATAGTGGCCTAATGTGATTGGATAAAAATGTGTTTAATTATGCTTTGAAATGTGTAAGTATTGTATCAAAGGCATTAAATGCCTTGGAAAATGCAAAAGAAAGCTTATGTGAATAATAAGGAAAGTAACCATGTGAGAAGCTTAATGGTCGAACCCTATAGCTTAAAGATAGTGATATTGTGTTTTATACAATTATATGGTGGTGTATAAATATGAGATACTTGTTTGAGTAGTAAATACATTGTATATTTGTATGTATAAAGGCTCAGGAGTTGTGGATCAATGAACTCGTATCCAGGATTGTTGAAGTCAAGGGAGTGTACAGCTTCTTTTGAGGTGACTTAGGGAAACCATATCTCTCAAATGTGATTAGGACATTTCAAGATATGCATGATGACTTGTATGTGAATTTTAAACCTAGGTAATACATAGTAAAATTGAATCTCAAATAGGTGTTAGTTTACTTGTGTATTTAATAAATGACATTGTTTTGAATAACTCTTTGCACTTGGAGTGCAACTGATGTTTTTATTACGTGTTTTGAGAAATGATATTGTTTTCAACAAACCTACACTTGAAATGCAAAGGACAACATTTTATTTTCTGATAATACATTTTTTAGTAAACTTTGCACTTGGAGTGTAAAAGATGATTTTGATTGCATGAAATAATATTTTGAAACTTATATATGCATAACAGAGTCATGTACGCTGTGTGTATGTGTTCTCTTTTGACTTAGAGCCATGACAAGTTTCCATTTTTATCGGTTGGACTGATAAATAAAGGAATGGTGACTTACTTGATTTTAGTACTTAATATTTGTATATAATTTTTGTGATTGGTGAGGTAACGATTGGCCATTCGTGTACAAGCATAACAGATTAGGTGACTCTCGTACCCTTAACGCTGGTATATAAAAGTTGAGTCCTCGTATCGACACCTTTTTATGGAACTTGTAAGTGATTGCACACCTAGAGGTCTGGTCACCGACAAGGTCATCACTTAGGGTCATGACGCTCTTTTCGAGCATAGTTCAGACTCACCACAGATGAAAGTTGAGCCAACACCAGGAATCGGTGGGTGTGCACATTAGTTTGGCTGACTAGTGGTGACACACATAACCATTTTGGCCTATTCTGAGATTTGGCTTCCCAACAAGATTTGGTTTATAAATGTGATGCTTTTCTACTCTTGTGTACTCAAACCGGAACCTATGTTCACTGAATGAGTGATTAATAGGCTAGGCCTATGTGGTTCCTAACCAGTATAAGTTGAGTCATAAGTTAGGCCTATGTGTTTCTATATCATGTATGTTAACTTCATAGGTGGTTATGTGCATGCTAGATGGGTGAAAGAAAACTGTCCTTAGGTTATCTAGACCGTCTTGGTATGTACCGGGTCCTATTTACGATATATATTTTTCCTGCTTACTGAGTACATAGTGTACTCACACCCTCTGCTTTCCAACTATGCAGGATAATTTGGTGAGCTTGAAGCTCTAAGCGAATCGTGCAGTCTTTTGATATTTTCGAGGCATTATCGCATGTGGATAGTCTCTATTTTGTACTTTTGTTATATAGTGGCTCATGATTATGCAGATATGCTTTATGATTTTATAAATTAACTCTTGACTGTCTTATGGTTTATAAATGACCTTATGTATGAACCTTTTGTACTGTTGTTGAGATTGCTCTTGAGTGGACTTAAAAGTCCAGAAGTTGCGGTAGAGTTTTAATATGAATATAGAAATGCATTTAAAACTAATTTACAGGTGTTTTAATTGAGTTTTGAGATTTTCAAAATACAGTCGTTTTCCTGTCCAAATTTTTTTAAAGAATATTCAGTTAGCCTTGTATAGTCAAGTTAAAGGTATCGTGAGTATCCTTAGCCTGGATATGCAGCGGTTGTCTTGTGCCTGATGTGGACAATAAACTTATCTAGAAACTCATTTAACACATTATTCATTATATTACAAAGTGTGGTATAGGCATTAGTTAAGTAAAAAAGACACGACTAAATTGTACCCAATTATACATATGATCTTTGGCTCATCTACCTCTATTATTCTAACTTTTCAGTACTTAGATCAGAGATATAACTTTATAAAGATGGAAGCTTTCTTAATTTATCCATCAAATCAAGTACTAATGGAATATAGTTTGATGTTTTAAAAGATTTTTTATTTTTTCCAAGAAAACATATATTGTATAGATATAAAATTAAACTTTATATGTTAAATGTTAAACTAATTTACAATTTTATAAAGAGTAGGTCAGAGGTATACGCCAGTTCAAGTTTTTAGAATCTCTAAAATGTCCAATCTCTTAAGTTTGTATGCTCTAGGTCTAATGACATCACTATGTGTTATAGACCTATTAAAGCAATGTTTCCTCTAGTTTCCATTTATCATTTATATCAATTATTCTTAAAAAATATTTTTATGATATATTGCACTCCTTTGATTGAAAATATCTACCTATTTTTAGTATGCAAAATTTTTTAAGCTTGCCTTTTATTTTAATTCTTCGATTATGCCAAGTTTAGTCTTTAACTTAAATTCATTATCATTAAAAATAAAGTTCTTAATAAGAGCATAAGGGATCTTCAGTTATAATGGGATAAAATCTTATCCATTTTATGTTAAATTTAACCAACAAGTTTCTTATGTTACCTATCTTAGGGTTCTCCAAGCACCTTCAACTTGAGTATTCTTGATTTTCATATCTACAGAATGATCATATTGGTGACCTTTATAAAACTATTAGCATGAGGGGTATCATAATTATGAAGTTTTGTTTGATGTCTTGAGACTCATAAAACTTCTTTAGGTTAAAATTCTATTACTATGTACATGGGATATCATATTTACATATAATGTAACTCAAACATTTTTTTAAAATTATTTTCCCTTACATAATTGGCTAAGATTTTTACTTATGCCCATCTTATGAAGTAATCGATAGTGACCAATATGAAATTGTGTTATTTGATCATTGGTGGAACAAACCTAAATTATCTATGCTCCATTAAGCAAACGGTATTGGAGATAAAATAGGCAAGTAATCTGTAATGGTAGTGAAAACATGAGTTTCTCTTGCATCAATTATATTTTTGACATAATTTATTGAATCTTGCTTGAGGAATGGCCAAAATTATACATGTCGTAGTGATCCACTTGTACCTTCATGACATTCCTTTATGATTTCTCCTATCTAAGGTAAAGTGACATATTTCAAATAGAGTTAAGTGTAGGAGTTGTCGGATTGTTAAAGCCCCCAAAATAATTCTAATTCTTCAAACTTCTTGTAGTAGTCATGGAACCAAGTCGAATCCCTAGAGACCTAAATACTAGTTTCTTAATTTCAAGTAATAAAAGAAAATTGGGGGTTGATTAATTAATTAATTAAAAGGAATCAAAATAAATTAATTGAATATAAAAGTGAGAAAGTTCAGATTACGCAACTCTGATTCAAGGGAAAGATCTTATCTAATTGTAACAGTGATCATTGATTTAAAAAGAATATTTTTAAAATTCAAGTTGTTAGTTCGAAACATATTAGGATAGCTATAATAAGTCTCAAAATTTCCTAAATTAATTGGTTCAAACATAGCATCCGAACAAAAACTTACCATTCATTGATTGGTTTTGATAACATTTCATATCAAATAAATGATAATAATAAGCTTAGTGAAAAAAACAAACCCTAAATTAGATAATCAAGATAGCTGCAATTATTTATCTTAGTTTTCTTATTTATCATAAGTTAAATATGTAATTTCATAAATAACCTATTTGTTATTTATATCAATCTTTCATGATAATTATGAATCATTAAATTCATGGATAGCGATAGAATAATCAATATTAAATTAAATTGTCATATTCATCAATATTAATCATTTATGAAATATGAGAACTCAAAACAAGAAATACTTGAATTAAAACATAAATAAAAGGTTTAGAACACAACACCTCATAAGGTGACAACTAGAATATTTAATCCCCTTGAACCTAAATAGTTAATTTTTAGCCACATATGACTTTTGCTTCAATAACAAAAATAGAAGAAAGACAAATCATTGAGATAAAAGTAAGAAGAGAACTCTTCATGTTGTGAAGAGCGTCCCTTTTATAGGGTTTCCTAATCTAATTCTACATTGCAAAGATGTCTATCTAAAATAAATTCAAATTCAAATTCCTAGATGATAGGGATAGAAAGAAGTTTCCCAGTTAAACTCTAACTCTTCAAGTGACCAGTTTTATCCACTGCAACAATCTCTTCTCTTCATCCAAAATTTGTGATTATCATCAATAATATCACAATTTGATGCAATTTTAACTTTTCATCTCCTATAATAAAACAAACATTAATTCTCATATTTAAGCACCAAAATAAATCCAAAACAAAGGAGATAATATCAAATAATATATCAAGATAGCATCTTATCAAGGAGTGTCTATAAAGTTTCCATTAATGATGAAAAATTTTACATATTTACATATGAGATTCTTTGCCTCTTCTTAGTGTGAAAGTAATTCCCTTATATTTATCTAGCTTTTTGATCAAAGTTCTTCAATATGTGACTGCCTCATCCACTTGTGCCTATATGTTTTTTTTTAATATATGCTTAAGTCTAACTTTCAAAAATATGTCCTTGAGCTTCATCCCTTTTGCCCCCATTGTGACAATTAACTTGCTAAATTGTTCTGCTCCTTGGTGACATGTTCTACTTGAATCTATATGTCTTTTATTCAAGTCTATTATAAGGTAAAATTCTTCTACATAGTTTCTTCTTTAATAATAAAGAGTTCATTAACTGATTGATAACAATTTATGAATTAAATTTAACCTTTACCTATCAAATTTGTAAGCGTTTCATCATTTTGATCCTGCATATTAAAACCTCATACTTAATTTCCTTATTGGAGTTCTTGAACTCATGTTTTTGAAAGCTTTTGATGTTGATATCATATAAACCTTTAATAAAAATATCATCAATGCTTCTGTAATTGTCTGACGCTCCATCAATGCTGCTTATCTAAATAGGCAAAAGTTTCAAGGCAATTTCATTTATATAAAAAATACTGGTAAGAATGGTGAATATCAATAAGTTTACTAGTAACTAAGATTATATAAAAGTTAGCAGAGCAAATATGGTCTCAAATTGATGAATTCTACTGACCACTTGACCATCCTTCCTAAAGTTTAAGGTTTATACAAAATTTTTCAACATATGGTAGGTTTGTCACAACAACTTTAGGGTGAGCTTGGAAGTACGGTCTTAATTTTCTTATTAATGTGACAATAATTAATATCACATTCTTTATTTAGGTATATCAAGTTTTGGGCCTTTGAAAGATCTTACTTACAAAATACATAAGATTTTGGTTTTTTTCTTCATGTATTAATACTGAACTAAATGTCTTTATTGTGATTGAGATGTATAAGTACAATTTTTATCATTCTAGGAGGTTGTGAGAAAAGGTGGATTCTATAAGTGATTGTTTAGAACCTCAAATGTCTACTAGCTTTCATTGCTTTATTCAATCAATTTTCCTTACCTTAACATTTAGAATAATGAGAAATTTCATTCAAAAGACCAAAAAAGAAAATGAGATAATTTTTTTTATTTTACTTCAAAGGCTTTGTGCTTCTTTTAAGGCTTATGGTGATGTCATATCTATGTTTGCTTTAATATTTTGAATGTTAGCTTATTCCCTTTTAACTCATTATCAATCCTAAGAACTTTCTGTCGTAAGTTCTAAACACACACTTATTATTACTTAGTTTCATTCTATACTTTTTTTTAGTGTTTTGAAGCATTTTTTAGGTTTGCTAAGTGATTTCTCCCTATTTCATCTTAACAATCATATCTTCTACATATACTTTAATACTTTGGTTGATTTATCTATAAAACATAGAATTAAAGAGAATATGATAGGTTGATATGTACGTTTAGTTTGAATGGCATTATCTTGTAATAATAAGTTCCATTATACGTAATAAAATTCATTTTTTGTCACATATATGTAAGTGGATCTAGTTATAACTCAAGTATTTGTCTATGAAACTCAACCATTTATGACCAGCTTTGACATCTATAATTTAGTCAATCTTTAAATAAAAAAGAATATTCTTTAGATAAACTTTGTCTATATTTACAAAATCAATAGATATGTACCACTTGTCATTGGGGTTTTTATCTATAACCTTATTGTTGAGCCAATTTGGGTATACTACCTCCTTGATAAAGATTGTACTTGAAAGTTTACTCACCTCTTCCTACGTTGCATTTTTTATTCTCTCACAAAGATTTGACATCAGGTCTTGCATTTAGCCTATGGATTATTATATGAATTAATTCCTTTTATATCTAAAAAGACTTGTTGATAATTTTTTTAGAGAAGCCACATTGAACTATCTTGAAATTTGATGGTACTTTTAGACTTTCTTATAACCCTCTCCATTGAAAACTTTATATCCAACAAATATAGTGATAGGATAGCTCTTATTGCATACAAAAAATGACTATAAAAGTGGTGTTATAGGTGGCGAGTCTGTGTATTACTTAAAACTACATTATTTTGGTGGTTTATGTAGGGTATTGCCTAATTGTAATTTTTCCTTCATAGAAGACCTAGTCCCCTCTAAATCATATTGAAAAGAAAGACGCTTGATGGTGTTGTTATGATTCTTTACCTAAACGTCACTTAGAATAGAATATAGATAAAGTAACCATCGTTAACTAAGATTCTTTTAATTTTGAAGTTTGTAATGTTCACTTTCATGAGCATTGTGTCTTTATGAAGTTTACGTTGTCTTACCAATTCCTCTTTCTCAAATTTAATCTACCTTATCACTTGTTGTCCCTTTATGTTGATGTTTATTAAGGCATTTGCTTGATTATTTTGTGCATGCTTTTTTATCTGAGATTTGTTGCAAGTAAAGTACTATCTCTACTACGTGGAAATTCATTAAATAGATTATAGAAAGACCAAAATCACTCTAGCTCCAAGATGGATTCATACAATGACAATTAATGATTGACAATTATCAATTGACATTTCTGTTTGTTAGTACCAAAAATGCCTCTCATAATCACCTTATTAGAACCTAATATAAAAGTTACACTTGTTTTTCTAAATCATTGTAAGAACAAAGCATAACTTCTAGCAATTCTGTATCTTATTTATATGTTTATAAAAAGTGTTCAAGAGATTAAGTGAGAACTCACATTGTTTGTATTTCATTATTCACATGAATAAAAGACTCTATTTTGTTATTAATTGCTTCTTCTAGACATTTATCCCTAACAATTACTAATAACAAAACAGTCATAAAGTGTTTAACAAAAAAAAACCTGCTAAGTGTTTGATAGATTGATGTTAACATCTAAGTCAAGAACTTAATTTTAATTATAATGGGATTGATCATGTTATTGCAAGGATCTAAAGGTAGTTATTTCAAGTAGGGCAAATGAAAGAATTAAGGTACTGAAAGACGTCTTGGCTTTATTGAGGAACAATATTGCTTTAGAGGGTGGCATAAAATAGACCCACTCTTAAAACCTAGTAATTATCCATCCTCGCTTAATGAACTAATATGTTTAGACATTAGAAAAAAACAAATCTTATCAAGAAGATGACATACTTACCTTAAACAACATATGATCGTTTTAATTTACTTGAACTCTCATATTTGTATATAAAAAAAGAACATGATAGAAGGCACAAATGCAAGAGATAAGGTTGAAGACACCAATAAGATCATTTTTGTTTAATTATTTTATCTTATTAAAATATTATATTTTCCTTTTTAATTTTATAGATTTCATCACTGGATTCAATCTTTTTTTTAGGAATTGTAATGAATTTGGCCATTAAAAGAAAAAACAAAAGTTACAAGCAAGTTATAAAGAGCAGTACCTATTTGTTAAGGCAATATAGGTTACATTAGAGAAAAGAGCTAACTGCCTAGGCATGATAGGAGTTAAATGTTCCACATTTTAAGCCAATATTCTTAGTTTTGGAAATTTAGCTTGTATAAGCTAAGTTATCTTCTGATTTGCAGCAATAAATTGTTGTGAAACTGCTACTTAGATGAGCTTATATTTTGAAATATTCGAAGGTTCCTCTCCTCCTAGATAACCTTGATAATAAAAAAGAGAGTTATGTAGAAGCACCACCTGATAGGATCATCAGAGAGTGAAAGCTGACCATACCAAGCCCTAAAAGAGTTCCAATAATTAGAAGTATTCATTATGTAACATCTGTGTAGGATCGTCTTCTAGCTAGTATTAAAAAACTTGCATTGGAAGAATAGATGTTTGTGACTTTCCTCAACCATCTGACATAAGTTGCCCTCATTATGTATATTAAGAAAGCACTTCAATTTGTCTATTATTGATGATTTACCCTTTAAACCTTTCTATAAAGTAAAAGTGGCTCGGGGATGGCAGTGATTATTCCAAACAACCTTGGTCCAGGGAATTATATTAAAGTGCTTCAGTAAGAAATTCCTACAAAAGTTGTTGGTGAAGGTCCCATTTTTAGAGTGCTTCTAGATAGTCCTATCTTCCCCTCCAAGCATGTTAGTTTGATTAAGTTCATAAAAAATATGTAAAGATTTGCCTATCCTTTAGAGCTTCCTCAGTTATGATGTTATGGTTCAGAGTAGTTCTACAGTCCATCGCTTATAAGTTGATTAGAGGGCCACAAGATAACTAGTAGTTTACCATTCCCAATTAGAGTGACAAATTCGTATATTAAGATATCTCTTATTTTTAGGATAGTTCTCCAAGTGGATGTAGAAGTAGCTTTGATTTTAAAGAAGTAGCTTTGATTTTAACATTCTGGATGTTTCCTTCCTTGATGAATCTGCCATGAACCCATTTACACCATAGGGATTACTTATCAATCAATAATCACCAATCTTTTTGCCATATGTATTGTGTTCATTATTTTTAGTGCGATAATCCTAAGACCCCCTTTATTCTCAGGTAAACAAATCGCATTCCACTGCATTCTAGCCCTCCTAGTAAATACCACCTGTCGATACCATAGAAAGTTGTTGCAGATCTTCTTTACAATTTTAATTATTTTTTAGGTATAACCAAATGAGCAAACCAGAATATGTTGATGTAGTTTAGTATAGAGGATATAAGTTGGATCCTTCCTCTTGTAGAAAGAGATTTAAAGCTCCAGGATGCAATTTTACTGTTGATTCTTTTAACTAGCAAGGAAAAATCAACAGAAGCAGGATTAGAACTTGAAATTGGGATGCCAAAATAAACAATTTGCAAAGGTAGAAAGCTTAAACTAGTGATGGATTGGATAGTTGATTCACAGTCTAAAGCAAATTTAGACAATAAGAAACTACTTTTTATACAATTTACTTCCAAACCAGGGAGATTGTTAAATATTTTTAGGAACTTTATTACTGTAGAGACTGAAGTCTGATATGCCTTAGAAAATAGAATAAGATCATCTGCAAAGTTCAAGTTTGTAATCCTCATATTCTTACACTTAGAGTAATATTTAAATGCTTTAGTTCACTTTACCACAACTTTAAGAGTTCTGTTGAAGACCTCCATAACAAGAGTAAAGTGATATAGAGAAAGGGGTCACCTTATCGAATTCCTTTGGAGCTTTTAAAGTGTTTACTAGGCTTTCCATTCACCAATACTTTAAATGTAAGAGTTGTGACACATTCTGAGATCCATTGTATAAATACTTATGGAAAATCCAAGGCCTGAAGGGTATTTAGAATAAAATTCCAATCAACACTACCGAAATCTTTTCTCAGGTCTACCTTAAGAAAGTAGTTCTTGCTTCCTCTTATAAAACCATAGGCTTTGACAAGTTCCTGCAATAACAGTATATTGTCTCCTATAACATGACTTGGAATGAATGCCCTCTGAGATAAGTCAATGTAGTTTCCCATAACTCTTTTTAGTCTTTAAGCTAGCACCTCGGAGATGATTTTATAAACTATATTGCGAAATGCAACACACCTGCAATAACATCTGGGGAGTTCTGTGCCTCCTGTTTGATGACAGCAAAGATCCTAGCCTGAGACTGCAATTGGTTACTTCGCACCTCAGTCCTAATACTAGGACGTGCTAAACTTGTTCTGCCGCTACCTCTACCTCTTTGTCCTACTCCACTAGCTCTACTTTATAAGACAGTTGTCTCAGTCACTGACCCCCCTCTTACTCCAGATTGTGTTCTAAAGGTTACGGGACAGTCTCTAAACTGATGCTCATGAGAGCCACAATGTAAACAAGCTCCCGTTAACCTCCAACATTCTCCACCATGTTTCTTTTCACAGTGCTCACAATTGGGCATCTGTTTTATTTGCCCACCAGATACTTGACCTCTGCCACTACCAAACTGAACAAAACCACCTCTTGGTCTAAATCCCATCTGTCTCGATCTAGTCTGTGATCAAAACGATCTATTATGGTGTTTACTAAATCTCCTGCCAGAATCAGCTTGGGACTCACCCTGCCTCTTCATTCTAAACTCCTGCCTGTACTCTCCTTGGCCATCTCTCAATAACTGTTCAATTCGGATTGAGACAACTCTCAACTCAGTAAAGCTACTTAGATTAGTATTGGCTAACCTCGTTATGATCTCCATATTCAGTCAATCCTCAAATCGCCTACACTTATCGTCCTCAATCAAAGTTAATGCAATGGCATACCCCATTAACTCATTAAACCTCACCTCATACTCAGCTATAGTAAGATTCCCCTGTTTCAGATCTAAGAACTCTTTCGTCTTCTAATCTTGGTAAATCTTGGGCATATAGTTCTCCTTGAAAACTTTCAAAAATTCTTCCCATTTTAGTTTACAAGGTCGGGCGGAACTTCCAGGAACAATCTTCCACTATTGATAAGCTTGACCTTGCAGTAGCGAGACTACGTAGTCGAACCTTTCATCAGACTCGCAATCTATTTGGTCAAACACCCATTCAGTTCTTTCCAACCAACCTTCTGCTCCGCAGGGTCTGTACTTCTATAGAAGTCTACAGCCCCCTAATTTCTAAGCTTATCATATCTCCTTTCCCTTCTCTTAGGAATTCTCGGAGGCATTTGTTCATACTGAGGTACTAGAGACTCTTTATTGGCTCCTATAGACTCAAGGTCAGTTGACTATGCTATTTGATCTCCTATAGCAGATGATCTATAACAAACAATAGTTATGATCACTATACGAGTCTCACCATATATCATGTCTAAATGCTTTTATATATCCCTAGGGATGCCAAACTATGCTCTGATACCAAAAATTTAACGCCCCACTATCACAGAGTATATACCTGAACAACCAGAGGACATTTAAGAACATACACTATAAGAATGGCATGTTAGAGCAATCACAATCACTTATTATGGCATGACATATAACATAAGTAATCGTAAGATCAACTTTTCTTCATTTCATTCTCAAATATAAGCTTACATTGTCAATACATTTAATAATCCATATATTTACATTACAAAAACAGCCAAGAATTCACTATTTTATACAAAATGTCTAACATGAAATGAGATGCTAACAAAACATTCTAACTAAACTCTTTAGACATCAGTTGACCAGATCTTTGAGCCATTTCTTATTTCCAAAATTGACAATATTAGACTGCTACTAGATTGCCTTAGAAGCTAGGTCTCCTTAGTACCTGGCAATCAACATTTGCAATTTTGATGAGTTTTGCGAACTTAATGAGTGAACTATCATCGATGTGCTCACTCAAGTCAAAATACAACATCACAAGTATACAACCAAATTCACAAGTATCACATTAGCTTGAATCAATTCCTATATAATTTTGTACACGAAATCACACTATACATTGTATCTCAATGAGCACATTATAATACAAACATGTCATATAATCTTTTCAGAACAATCCAATCATTCACTTTAATCATTCATATCATCAACATATATACAAGTATTTCATATCACTATATCAACACAATTCATTACTCTTTTTTTGTTTTTCACAATCATTTACATGTACATGTACATAACATAACATTACATCAACTCAATTTAATCATTCTTTACAATGGTTCATATGATACATGTAAAGATATATATGCAATGCACATGAGACTCCACTTTTATTTGTTATTTAACTATCCTATATTTGTTGTAGATACCGGGATCATTTTAGATACTGTCCCATACCCATTGTAGATACCGAGCTCATTAATCATTGAGCCTGTGACTCTGTGTATACATTTTTTAACTTTAAGCTCTTTTTCACATTGGTCACTCCAGTCACAACTCCTTCATCTGATCATGCAGATCAATGTAATGAAAAATGGATCAAATCACATATTATGCTATCAATAATTCTCATTCAGTGTGCACAGTCATATAGCACATTTATCTGACCTAAGTCTGGCATTCAACATATAGTTGAGAACACAATTTCTATATTCACATTCAGTTTGCAAACACTTCTAATATAGTCTCAAATATTAAACTCCTCGGATAATTGATGGTTTAGAATTATCACAATCATATCAGTAATAGTTCAATATCTAACAGTTAATTAAAACAATTCAAATAGAGTGAGTAAACATCTAGGTTAACTCACAATATGCCCTAGATAGTTATTGCCTGAATGAGCCGACAATGTCTGAATGTTGTCAGTCGATTTGTGCTTCTAAATCATGCAATACACACATATGAAATAAGTACTCAATCATACACATGCATATGTGTTTTGTTCAATGCATGCTCAATTGACTATCCCGAGTATGTAACCTTATTCAAAATCTTACTTATTCATTCATCATAGCTTGTATATAACTTATTTGCAATTAGGTTATGCTTTAGGTAAGTTTGGTTACTCTAAATTCATCAATCATACATTCATCAATTCTTTCCAAGCATTAAATATTTACTCAATTTTCCATTTCTCATTCAATCATACCTAAGTCATTTCTTATATCATTTGAATCACATTTGCATTCACATGAACATATTTATACCATTAACAACTCACACTTTTCAAATTCATATACATTGATATCAATCATTCCATTCCTTAATTTATAACCTCAATTAACAACTTGAACTTATCAAACACTTAATCACTAAATCAAACAACTTTGTAGGTTCATTTTAAGCCCTAATGAAGTCTAATTACACCATTATAAAGTGTCTTAACCTTATATAGTCCAACAGTTGCCCAAAACCAACCTTTTCTCCTTCCAAAGTACTTCCCATGATCGTGGGAAGGAGCCTTATAAATCCCATGATTTTGGAATGAGTGAACGATTTTGGAATGAGTGAACTAAAGGTTCACTCACCCATAACCTTCATTTTGCTTCCAATTTTTACTCCTTCATACTCTATCCAACACACCTTCACCAAAGTCCATCAATTTCACTTTAATTATACCTTATTCATGTTCAATCCCTTATCAAATTCATGTCTAAACCCAATTCAAAAATCGTTCATTAGACAACTCACAAATCATTATCTTTCACACATCAAAATTAAAACAAAAACTATCATTCAATATCAATCATGTATCCTAGTTCTGTTTCCATTTTAAGATCAATATATTAGCACCTTTCTTTAACATAAATTTACCTTCATTTTGCCTCAAATCCTAATCTAATTCATCTATAAAACAATCCATAACCTATTGTTCATACATCAATAACACAACAAAAAAGTATCCAAGTTCATGGAGAAATTTCCAGCATAATTCACCATTAATATCACATACAATTCATCCTAATTTCATCATCATAAATTCTCTATTATAACATGCCATAAATATCAATCTTTTACTTGTCTAGCTCAAATTCTAGCTTAAAGATCAAGCTAATTCAGGTCTCCACGTATGCAGAAATCATCACAAATTCAAGGTAGGAATTGACTGGCTTTCAGCTAGGATCAAAGGCTATAACAAGAATAACTATGTTCTAATTATTTACCTAACTTTGTGAGGGTAAAGCATGGATTTTGGTGTAGCAATTTAGAAGACTTAAACCAAAAATGTAGAGCTAGGAGATGGATGTAGGTTTTGATGGAGAGAAGCAAGAAAGAAGAGGAACACAATAGAAACTTTCTAATACTTGCTTAATTCAACTAGGTGTAAGGTGTCATTAATTTGGATTAATATATGTCCTTAAGCATGCTAGCCACTTATCATCTTCCTAAGCCACCAAATGTCACCTAGTTATTAATCCATTTGTCACTCTATGATCAATTCCATTTGTCAATTAATTAGCTATGTCAGATGTAACTCATTCACCTATGCCAAATGTCACTTATTCATAGGTTTAATCATTTTAATTTTTCATGTATCCATTTATCTTACCACTAGGCATTTTTCCTATACTAAATGTACATTTTAATTCATCAAAATTTTAATTATACTAAATTAATTCCAAATTTACTACTTGTAATCAATCAAACCACTGTAAGGCATAAACAATACACAATATACAATATACAATACATAATTAACATCATGAACAATTTAATCTTTTTATACCCCAAAATAAGTCAATTGAGCACATATATATTCTTTACGATGTGTACTAAATAATAATTAAGGTATGTGTACTATTGATATACATGTGAATAAAATGCAATTTATGAATTTTCAATGATATAGCTTCTATGCAATAGTCTAGTATTCTAATCCCTTAATTTGGAAAACTAGTTATTACACAAGGAATGCTGAGAGTTCAACTCTCGATTGTTATGCATCAGTAAAACTAATTTATTGTTGATTTCTCGGAGATAAATACCTTGTGGAAATATGTTGTGTTTTTGTCTCCTCCTTTCATCCATTCAATCCTCGACCTTTGTCTGCATGGCAAAACTTTCCTAGTTTTGTAAAAAGGTGGACCGGGGATTAGCTTGGAGCAATGTTTGAATGCTCTCAAGGGCAGTTCTTGTTGTATTCGGAAGATGGTGAGTGTTACCTATGTTGTTCTCGAGCAATACTTTCATTTCCTGCTTAATGAGTGATACAAGGTTTCAAATACTCGCCAGTTTCCACTGCAGTCCTTGACAATTGCGGAAACAAATTGAACTTTTGGTAAAGCTGGAAGAAGTACGTTTATCTTGCTTTCAAAAGTTAAAAGAGTTCTCACTTTGGGGAACGAAGCTGGAGACCAAACATCAACACTTCACACACTCGCACGTTACCAATACCAACACGTCAAGGCGCCGCGTAAAACTTTAGGTTGGGATCCCAACAAAAAAAAAAAAGAAATAATAAAATAATTGAAACGAAATCCAAAACTCCAAGATCCTTGTGGTCCACGTGCAGCGAGGAGGACTCAACCTTTGGCGCACGTTAGAGTAAATCCAGTACATCGATGATGTTGCCAACCCTTCAAAGCCGTAAACGTTCAGTTCACAATTGAGAAAAGTTCGGTGTAATTTGTCATTCTCTCTCTTAAGAAGGTAATCTCTTAAAGTTACTTTTTCTCCAGATTTTTCTCGGAAAGTATTTTCTGTTTGTTTCTCGGTGAAAAGAAACGGTTTATTCTTATTTATCATAGCTTTCTTTTTTCTTTGTGAAAATGAGGAAAATAAACGAATGTTTGCTTTATAACAGGTTATAATTGTTCGTTTCTATGATTCCGTTTGTAGCCTTGGAAAGTTTATTTGGGTTAGCTAGGTTTAACTATACAGCAATTCGTTTTGGGTAGATGCTTCCTGAAGCTACGCCTTCGGCATTCTGGAAATTAGGGTTTAGTTTAAATCGGAGTTCATTTCCTTAAGCTTTTGAGATAGGTTTCCAGGAAAGTCGTCGAAGCTGTAGAGTAAAATAAAATTGAAGCTTTTTTTAATGATGAAGCTTAACTAGGTCCTGTTTAATCACTCTGTTCCAAGTTGAAGGAAAATCTTTTCTTTGTTAGGAGTCAAGTGCCGTGTCATTCTTGATTTTCACTTGCTGTCTTTTTCTTTTAACCCTTGCGTGGTTTATAGTGGCTGCCTGTCTAATTATCACTGTTTACAGGTTCTGAATTGGTCGTGTAATATCTGAACACATTTTAAAAGTAATAGATAGGATTGGGCCGGAATTGGGTTTCAACTGCTGCATGAGATTGACCTCCTATTGGAATCTTTCGTTTGAATCCTACCATGACGCATGTAACTTCCATCAAATTGTCTCGTGAATTTATGATTCAAAACATCCATGGGTGCAATCGCCAACGTAGTGTGAGTTGTCCATCATTTTATCACTGTTTCTCTTTTCAAGATGGAGTTTGATACGCATGCCGCTGTTCTCTATTTCATATTGAGTTGTTTTTCACAGAGTGTTATTATAAAGGACAAAGCAAGTATGGCCAACATTAATTTCTCATCACATGGGTTGGTATGTCATTCTATCTATGCATAAACATTTCTAATTATCAGCTACTATTCTGTGTATATTTATTTGATTTGAGAGTTTTGTATATTTTAAAAAATAGTTTTCTTGCTATTGTTCTTGGTTTGTTTCAAGATATCTGCTACTCTATTTTCTTATCGTGCTTTTTGCTCATCCTTTTTATCTGTGCATGTGATTTCTATATGAGCTTTATGAATTACTGGGCCTTGCATCTTAGCGGCAGGATGCTTGGAGTCTTCATGTTTTAAGCAGCATCAAGGGCCCAATAAACCCTATGGTTACAAGATATAATGTCTTCGTCTGCCAATCTGTCCTAACACCAGGTGGAGGCAATGAGATTCCAATACTAAAATCTGCTACTGTTGTCCTGACAAGGTATGCTCACATTTGTATTTGCTTCTACTTTTAAATTTAAATTTTACTAGCCATAAGATTTGGACAACTCAAATCCTTTTAGTGATACCAAAAGTTCTATGCTTCAGTGAGACAACTTCGAGATTATAAGTTCTATAAATTTATGCCTTTAATGAATCGGATTGTTTAATGCTTCAATAGCCCCATAAGTAATAGATTGAGGTGCTTGAGTGAGTGGAAAAATTACATTTGATATGGTTCATAACTCATAAGTCACGATTTATAGGTGTGGGTTTATAATTTTCGACCATGTCCTGTTAACATTACTAATTGAATTTTAAAGGTCTCTGGATTCCCAATTGTATGTCTGATTAACTCTCAATTTTCTTAGTCTCATATTAAGTAGATTTTGGCATGAAGCTATATTGTCCACTTTGAACTGTTTAGTAGTATCAATAGTCATAGTCTGCAAGAAAATTTTCTCAATGTGCCACAGTAATCTAATTGTAAATGTTTCCTATCCTCTTTCTTATCATTCTTTAATTTTTATTCTCTCATGTTATAAGGATAAGGATAAATGTATTTAAATTTTGATTTGCCAATACATTTAAATATCCACTAAGAACTTTATAATTTCTATGATGCATCCAAAGATTATTGTGGTCAGAGTAGTGATTGTACTTATTTTCCCTTTTCTCATTTTTCTTTGGCTAACTTGTCATCTTCATCCTTTCTTCATTGGATGCATGAGTCTGATATTAATACTCATCTGTTGTGATGCACGTCTTAGGACCTACAATGCTGTACAAGGAAGTCCTCTTTTGGTGAAATTGATTCCTGCACTGAGCATCATTGCCTTTTCTGTATGGGGTCTTGTCCCACTTATACGATTGGGTAGAATGGTTTTTCTCCATGTATGTTTTAATACACATAGTTTGCCTTTCTAAAATAATTTCTTATTAACTCCTCAAACTTCTTGATCTCCCATTTATTCTTATGATGATGCAGAAATCTGATAATAGTTGGAAAAGCAGCAATACAAATTATGTCATCACATCTTATCTTCAGCCTTTACTGCTTTGGAGTGGAGCCACACTGATCTGCAGGTATCGGCGTAACATTTTACCAGATGTCTATCTCCAACTGTTTGATTAGTTCTAACTGCAGCTGCGAATATATCAGAGTATTGGATCCAGTAATTCTCCCATCACAAGCAAGCCAGGCTGTGAAACAACGGGTTCTCAGTTTTGTGCGATCATTGTCAACTGTATTGGCGTTTGCCTCTTGTTTGTCAAGGTAGTTGTTTTGTCAATTTTGTCTGTTGTATCGAAGTGGTAAATTGAAATTGGTTGTTACTGTTTGGTAGGTTAAAAGCCAGGGATAGGGTTGGTGATGAGCCAGGCCCCGGCTTGAAAATTTTTATGCCCCCTGGGCTGGACCGAAAAGCCCATTCATGATAGGGTTTTGGGCTTTTTTTAGGCTGAGGCCTATAAGCCCAAGCCAGACCTAAAGCTCAGACAAATTGGATTTTGTCCGTTGACTTCAATCTGAGTCCAAGCCCTTTTGCCATCCTTAGTCAGGGATTGTCCCTTCTTTATGAAAATAATTAAGTTGATCTGTTGAACACTGAATTGCTTTGCTTCAGCAACATTCAACTTTCTTCTTTACTATGCAGCATATTGCCAAAAAAAAAAAAACACTAAATGCTGTCCTCCCCACAACTTTTGCAATCTATGCATCTTTTGGTCACTTGCATATTATTGATTCATTATTAATAATTCTGGGATCCTTATTTCCTTTATGGAGTCATCTATATTGTATTGGTGCTTATCCCTTTTACTTCCCAGTTGTCTTGGTTCTCAGCAAAGGCTGATTGTTTGTTTGTTTTGCCTTTTATATTGGTTTATGCTTGTATCTTTTATGTTCAGTTTCATGTAGCACTTCAGTCATATTTTTGTGCTTGATTGTCACTTTGAGTTGTTTGACAATTTTGATGACTAATCCTGCGTTGTTATTTTAAGTATGACTTCTGTCTTCTGCTTGCAGCTTGATTGAAGAGGCACAAAAGTTCTTCTCTGATGCAAGTGATTCTGACAATGCAAGAAAGGTATGCGTCCATGACTTTTGAAGTCTGTAATTATACTTTTTATGTTCTTACTGGCGCTACTATGCTTTTATTGAAAGTTTAATTCTTTTGCATTGATGAAAAGTTGGAAGAAAATTTATCGAAGTCAGTATTTTAAGATTTAAAATTGGAAAGAAAATTTTGCTTTCAATGTTGGACGACTTGATTTTGTGAATCATTGGCCACATGTTTTTCCAACAATGAGATCCAAGTTATGTATGTGTAAGAATTACTTATATACTTATTTTAATGTGCTCGAAGAAACTAATTCTAAAACTCCTTTTAAAGTCTTTTTCACCTACTATGCGGAAACCTGAGTTGGACATTTTTATCTCTTTTATGTGGTGAATAGGAACCAATCACTCCTCTATAGGTGTTCTTGATCTTTATTGCATGCTCTTGTAGGATTTACGTAGACCACTGGCGGCGGCTCTACTGTGTGGCAACCTATTGAGCTGACATGGCATTTTTTTTTCTCTTGATAACATAATAGGATCTTTTGTGTCTAATTACCCTCTGGATGCGTGTATTTTCATGTTAAATTGTTAAGTTTTGTGAATTATGATGGCATCATTTAGATTTATCTTTTGTTATCTTGTGTTACTATATTATGAAGTTGTATGGCTGAAATGTGGCTCAGATCTGCAATGTGTTCCTTTTGGCAGATGGGCATTAGTTTTGCTGGAAAAGCTGTTTATACTGCTGTTTGGGTTGCCGCTGTATCATTGTTTATGGAACTTTTGGGTTTCTCCACCCAAAAGTGTCTAACAGCTGGGGGTCTGGGAACGGTGTTGCTAACCCTTGCTGGTCGGGAGGTATATTTTGACTTTGCTGTGCACATTGTTTATAAAATATTTTATTTTCATAGCCTAAGGTCAATCCAATCTTCCTTGAATTTCTCTAAATATTCATGATTAAGTGCATCTTCAACTGAGGCACTGTTTGTCATTCAGATATTCACAAATTTCCTCTCAAGCATAATGATCCATACAACACGGCCATTTGTATTGAATGACTGGATTCAAACAAAGATTGAAGGGTATGAAGTATCTGGTACTGTTGAGGTTCGTTTTTGTTCTTTCTCTAATAATTACAAAAAGAAATAGAGTATAAGTCTGGCAAGCTAGCAAAAATCATGAACCAATGCCCCATAATATGGTCACTAATTATCTTGCATTAAATTTCCTGTCTGTGGCTCCATGTGAATCTGGGGGCTAGTGAACTGAATGTTCATTCGAACAGATGAGAAATTGATTAGGTCCCTTGACATGTTCTCCTTTCTCCCATCTAAGTATTGGATTGTGTATTGTTCCAGCAAGTGGGCTGGTGGTCTCCAACAGTTATAAGAGGTGATGATCGTGAAGCAGTTCATATTCCAAACCATAAGTTTTCTGTGAGTGTTGTTAGAAATCTTAGCCAGAAATCTCATTGGCGCATCAAGACCCATCTTGCCATCAGTCATTTGGATGCGAACAAAATCAACGTGAGTTGCTCACATGTCTGTTAAGCAAATACGTACTTTACCATATATCAATTAAGAGGTTAGGTCTGGGTTTATCTTTCTGCAGAACATTGTTGCTGATATGCGCAAGGTTTTAGCAAAAAATCCTCTGATAGAGCAGCAAAGATTGCACAGAAGAGTGTTCGTGGAAAACATCAATCCAGAGAATCAGGCTCTTATGGTAAAGCTTTAATTTCATCATTTGCTCTATTATGCAATTAGTGTGTCTAGCATGAAGTCCTCTATTATGCAATTAGTGTGTCTGGCATGAAGTCCTGCAATGGGAAATATGAAGATAAATAGAGATCTCCTGGAGATGGTCTGAAATTTTTATCAAAATTTGATGTCCTGTGAAAAATGAAAAGGAAATTTGAGGAGTGATGTTGTTCCTGGAGATGGTCTGGAGTAATCGTAATTGGTTGATTATTTGCATGTTTGCTTGAAGTTTCTTTTTTTTTTTTTTAAATCTCTGAATAACCAAAATACGTCATTTAGTTTCACTTTTATTTTTCTATTGTAATTTTTAGTTTTTATAAACAAATAAATAAAATAAATTTTATTTTAATATTTTATATAATATTTATTGATAATTATCAATGAAAAATTATTATATTACTATTTATTTATAAATTAATATTTATTTTAAATAAAATTTTAATTATTAAACAAAATTTATTTACAATTTATACATTTTGACGATATTTTGAATTTAAAATATATTTATTAGTAATTATCAATTTAATATTATTTTATTTTCAAAACTTAAAATTTAAATTAAAATAAAAGTTAGATTAAATTATTAATAATTAATGTTAAATGATTAAATATATAATATTGAATTAAATTATTTATAATTTTTACTAATAGTTATTATTAAATAATTTATATTTACTTGATAGTAAATCTGAAAAGAAAAGAAACAGAAAGCAAGTCATTTTTTATGGCCTTCATAATTTATTAAAACAGGAAGAAACTAAAACTAAAAATAAAAATCATAAATTTAAACTAACAGTTTTTTTTTACTGAATAAGAAAACAAAAATAAAAAATTTAAAACATATATGAAAACAAATATGTTTATTCCCTTTTTGGATCAAGTTGCTTGGTGAAATATGTGTTTGACCCTTGAACCTTACTATGATTTCCCTGCTTGCCATTCTTACTAGGCTTAGCGTCTTCCACTTTTTGGTCCGTGATACAGTGTATCCAACTTCATAGGAAATAGGGGGGTCTCTGTAGCCATTCACTTCTCTCCTCGTACTGATGTGTTGCTTGTTTGTTGATTTCGCAGATTTTGATCTCATGCTTTGTCAAAACCTCATATTATGAAGAATATATGTGTGCAAAGGTAAGTTATTGTACTTGATCCTTTTTGTAGGTAAATCTTTAGAGTTAGAGCCTTGGTATCCGTGATAATGTGTCCTAAAACCTGTATGGACCAAAAGAAATTTAAATTGAAAACTGCTCTTGGACTGTAAAATTCTTGCAAACTAATGGTGAGACTGAGAGAATTGGAAAATGAAATCATTTTTTCTCGTTCTCTTTAATTATATGTATTTAGTTCTTACCTCTTTCTTGGATCTGGCGGATCCTTTTGCATTATGTTTGACTCAATACTATTTGGATCTTAATGATTCACCCGCATTATCTCAGTTTAAAAGTTTTAATAATTTGTTATAACAAATGGAATGAACAGGAAGCAGTTCTTATGGATCTTCTCAGAGTTGTAAGTCATCATCGAGCCCGGCTTGCCATGCCTATTCGAACAATCCAGAAAGTATACAGAGAGCCTGATTTGGACAATACTGCATATGCTGACACCATTTTTAATCGCTCCAGAGCAGCTGTTAACCGTCCTCTATTGCTGATCGAGCCCTCTTATAAAATCAATGGTGATGATAAGGTTAAAGCTTCAAGTCGTCCAACAAGAACAATTGATGAAAAAGATGAGGTTGAAGAACCCTTATCTTCTGATCCAAAAGGAGATGCCAAACCTAGTTCAACTCCAAATGTTGACTCAAAAAGAGAAACTTCTGCTTCCAACACCAGGAAAAATTCTAAGGTTTCATTGCCTACATCCGACTCTCTAGTCAATTTGGCACCAGATAATGTAGTTCTAAAGAACCCAGAAACACAGTGTACTGGTGGTAGCGCATCAACAGGAACATGGCAGCTGAATACCGAAGAATTAACTTCAGAAGGAGGAACAGCTGAGAAGTCATCAATTGCTAATTCAGAATCTAGTAGTGATAGGAGTGATATTCCTTCAGTCATTTCTCAAGATAAACAGGATGCTGAGAGGTCTGTGGCATCGTCATTGGTCGGCAGGCCTCCACTGGAAGAGAATATTGTTCTCGGTGTTGCCCTAGATGGCTCAAAACGAACACTTCCAATTGAGGAGGAAATACCTTCATCTCCTTTCCCCGTAGAGTCCAAGGAATTGGCTTCTAGCCGGAATGGAGGGGGGACTTCTGCCACCAAGGATAAGAAAGATGGTCAGCCAACAGCTGCACCAAATCCCTCAAAAAGTGATTAAAGGTGTTAACAAAGAAAGAGCAAATGCTTGGTAGTTTAGAATCCCAGCCACGGAGACACGATACAGGAATTCCCAGCTGTTTTTTAAAGCTGGTATAGGGAATTTCCCAAGACACCCGTGAGAAGCTCATATTTGTAAATATTCATGAATTAGAGACCTTGGAGATTTGTCATGGGCAAAGAATTACAGAAAGCAAGTGTAAAATTGGAGGGGAAAAAAAAAGGAGTTATAGGCAAGGGAGTGGATTCCGTTTGTCACATGATTTATCAATTGATCTTGATAGACAACTAATTTAACGCTACTGCTCTTTAAATGCTAGTTTCGAAGCAGGTTGTCATACTTACAAAACTTATCAACAATTACTAGGATCACTGAACAATGATTCAAGATGGGAAGGCCCTCGATGAAATCTATATAGATGTCTATCTAACACCCTCTAGGAATAGGGAGTGGTTGTAGAAATCTCGTAGGTGGTGTGGGCACATACTTGTTAACAAATGCAACAACTTTTAACATAATTCCTAGCATCTATTTTAACATCCTTCTAATGAATTAAGGCGTGTAACTTCTTGGTGGTTCCTGTAAAACCGGAGTGCCCTCCAATGGACCCTTTATACACCATAAATACTATTGAGTGTCCAATGTCATATCTGATCACAACTTGTCCCTTCCACCTTAGGATTCCATCTGCCCACTGATAAAAACTCAAACTCATGCTCCCTTCAGGCAATTTTCTTATCAAGTCTTTAGTAGTGGGATCAACTTCTTAGTTGTTCCTTATGTCTTCCATAGGTCAATCTGTTCTTAAGAGAGAATTAAAGCATAAAGCATAAAGCTCAAAGCAAGATATTTGGCACAAGACATCAACGACAAGATTTTCCTTACTCCTCTTATACCTAATCTCAAATTTGTAGCATAATAATGTGGGAAGACATATTTACTAGAGGGTGTATGCATCCGCTGCTCCACTATGAACTTTAGGCTTTTGTGTTCTGTATAGATAATGAAGGGCCTTCCATTAAGGTATTGATGTTAGCACTTGATTGCTATGATGACTATGAGAAATTCCTTTTCTTATGTAGTGTTTTAATTACAAATGCTATATGATGTGCTTCCTATTTAGCACTACCCCTAAGCCAATATCATAGGCATCAACCTCGATTGTCAATTGCTTGGACAAGTTGGGTAGTGCCAACTAAGGGGCATTAATAAAGTTAGTTTCAATCTTTTGGAAGGCTTCTTCTACCTCATTATTCCATTCAAACACATTATTTTCAAGCAACTGAGTTAAAATCTTGTTGAGGATACTAAATCACTTGATAAACCGTTACAGTAACCAACTAGTCTCAAGAGCCTTTGAATTATGTATCATTAGTGGGAGTTAGCCGTTTAAAGATAGTTTCCACATTCTTTAAGATAGTCGCAACTTCAAAATCCAAAATAACATGCTCTAAATACTCCACTAGTTTCCACATTCTTTAAGATAGCAATTTCAAAATCCAAAATAACAAGCTATAAATACTCCACCGTAAGCCCCAATGTTAAATTTGTGTCCTCAAAGGAGAAGTTGGTTACTCTTTATAATTCCTATCATGATCTTTAAGTGTTAAACATGATATTCAAATGTTTTGCTGTAATCCAAAATATTGTCAAAGAAAACCAACATGAAACACCTTAAGTGCCCCTTGAACAACTCATTCATTAATCCTTGGAATGTAAACGGAACATTAGTTAGCCCAACGGGCACTACTAGGAACTTGTAATGCCCGTCATGAGTTCGAAAGGTTGTTTTATGAACAAACATGAAGTGCATTATCATATGATGATAATCCCACTTAGAGAACAAAGAGGCCCTATGAGGTTCATTAAGTTCTTTGACAATGGGAATAAGGAACCTATATTTGATGGTGTTCTTATTTAGGTCATGGTAATCAACACATAATTGTCACAAGCTATCCTTCTTTTTATTTAAAATAACTAGGGAGGAAAAGAGGATGTGGCCTTGTTGGATTACTCCCTGGTTCATGAGGTCCCTTACGAGTTTTCTACTATGATGTTCCATAATCTCCCATATATGTAAGGCCTTATATTGATCGGTTCCACTCCTTCTATGAGGGGGTTTTAATGATCATAAGAGTGAGAAGGAAGCAATCTCTTGGGTTCACAAATAGTAGGCTAAACTAAACTAAGAGATGTGCCAAAGTTTGTTGTTGGTTTTCTTCTAGAAGATGATCTTCGATGGTAAGCTCTTGTAGTTGTTGATATAGGGAATATGTGAGTCTCAACATACAAAGTTGGCTATTGATATAAGGTTTGGATATTGGTGAATTTCTTAGGAGTGCTAGATTTAGGTTGGTTGATAGGATCACCCTTAATTTAGACATTTCCCACTTCCATATGAATGTCATTACTAGTTTACCAAAGTTTTATAAAAAGTTATTAAGGCTTGAGAGCCATTGAACTCCCAAGACTAAATCACATCCTCTGGATGATAGTACTAAGGCATTAGAGGAAAAGTTCTCCCTTTGCATTTGCCACTCTAAGTTCTTGCAAAGTCCCACACAAGTTAATTAAGGACCCCCTCCTATTGTAACCTTAAGGTGTTTCATAGGAGAGTATTCATAAGACCCCTTCTTTATTAGTGAGGCATTAATAAAATTGTGGATGCTATCATTGTTGATGAGTATATGTATGGGTCCTCCCTTGTGTACTCCTAATATTGTCATTTGTTGAAAATTCCCTATAGAGGTTCCAACATAGCTTGTAAAGACAAAATGGGTGGATTTGTCAAAGTCTTCTTGGTTTTCCCTTCCATCATCAGTTCCAAGTTATTATCTTCCATGAGGAAAATGTTCCATTTTTTTTGCATCTATCGCTAGAAGTGTATTTTTCGTCACACTAAAATTATATTCCTTTAGCCCTTTTTTTTTGAACTCTTTAATGTTGAGTTGCCTACATGGCTTCAAGGAAGGTTTGTGAGGTATTGGTATGGGTAGTGTTCTTAAAGGTGTAAGTAAGAGTCCATTTTCGTAATTTGCAGTGGGAAGGGAATAGGTAGTTATTATGGAAGTTAGGGTTAGTATAGGATCGAATATGATTTGTTTGTAATTAGGGGAAAAAAATAATAGCTATGGCCTCTTTCTTCTTAGCTAAGGTGTAGGCTTGTTATAACATTTTAGAGTTAAATAATTTTAGAAGTAACCTATCCAACATGTAGTAGTTCCGCATGCACCCTATTTGCTGCAACGCCTTGAAATTGCCAATAGGATCCTCAAATGTCTCATATTTGAACCGTTGAGTAAGAGCTAATAAATACTCTTTCCATAACAGTTCATCCAACATCACCCTATGCCTAAGGAATAGTTAATTGTCATTCAACAATGGCTCCTTCCATATAGACACTCACTATTGTTACCTTCATGTCAATTAGATTACGATTTATGAAAAAATAATTGCTTAGCCGAAAGTACCTAGCTATTGAGCTCTATCCCATCAAATAATGGAAACTCCATATGACTGGCTTTTGAATGTGTAGAGTACGTGTTTTGTTCTTTGGCTAAATAGGTCATGAATTGACCTTCTTTGTCAATGATGAAACTAGGTTGTTTGGGATAACATAGGGAACATAATTACATTATATGTATGCATTTGTTACTAACGTTAAAATATCTCATGTAATTCCTAGGAGGGACAACATTTTGGCTTAGACCTGACCTTTTAACACCTCCTTATACATTTCTTTGAGTTGATTATGAAAATTTTCTTCTAATATTTGACATCTTACCCCTAAGTACCTTATACTATGGTGATGTTTTTGCAGAGATACGTAAGTAGTATAATTGTACTTTGATATCAATCGCTAACAATGAAAATTTTCATAAAATTTGGATGAGAAAAGAGAGAAAGTTGTCACAATTTTTTTCATAAGATATAACATATGAAGAGAGAGAATCAACTAAAAAATATTTGTTCTCTGTTAGCAAATATATGTACATGTCTGTTACTAACAATAATATAAGGAACCCAAAAAGTAAAAAGATCGCGGTGATAATTTAATGAATTTTCATAATCATAGTGACAAAAGGGTTAAATTGGACTTCAAGAAAATTTAATTTAGAATCTAACGTTTCAACACATACAAGAAAAACTTAACATTTTACAAATGTATAAATAAAACTCCAACTTAACATCTTTATTAACCCCGGTTTGAAAAAAATATAGATGACATCACTTATTAATTTTTTTGAGGATCTTATACTACATACGTATACTATGCGGCCAAGATCCAAAAAGAAAAAAATTTAAGGGTTTCATATAATCTGCCTATCTCTTTTTAAGATTTGTTCTGTTTGCATGTAACTTTCTTCTTAACCACAACACCTAGTAACTCGTATTTGACTATTCATCCTGAAAGAAAGAACCGCAAAGTGGAGGAAGAAGAAAAGGGATTTTTTTTAGAGAAAAAAATATAAAAGAATTGCTTTTTTTTGAATCCACACCAATAACCATAGTTAATCCTATTATCGCAATATTATAGATTTAAACAATAATATTTTAAACAATATTTTAAGTCTATAATTATGCCAAGATCATATATTGTAACACCCCACTCCCGCAGGACCCGAACCCGATATCGTGGGTGATACCCGAGTCCGCGCCACACGGAAATGGTATGCTACTGAACTAAATTTGCGTTCAAAACTCAATAAGTCATTTTTAAAACGTTTTTGAAATCATTGCAA
>JANIJH010000006.1:13571783-13584430 GCA_024520975.1 Erythroxylum areolatum
TGTTAGTAATCAAAGTAACCTTACTTTAAATATATATATATATATATTTAAAGTAAGGTTACTTTGATTACTAACAAGCTTTCTATATAATAAACATGTAATTAAGTATAAATAAATTGGAGAATTTAACTATAATGTTAAAAGATCATTATGTAAAGTCCAAAACTAACAAGCTTTAACATGCATATTCATTTATTACCGGATTGTAATGGTCCAAAACCACAAGGACTAAAATGTAATTGATCATATGCATCCTTTTTGATTTTTTACCACGGAAATCACAATGTCCACACATTTCAACCCCAACGACTTATGCTTTAACTAAAAACCTAAAGCCTTTTGATGATAGGCCCCATAAATACACTGTAATTGATCTTTTCTTTAACCTTTTGTTTTTCAAAGTAGAAATAGTAATGGCTACTATGAATTCTAAGGTTAACTTTAATGCAAATCAAAGTGTCATCTCTTGTTTTGATATCATATGTAAATTTAGACTACAATATTATGGACAATATTTCAAGTCTAAAATTATCTCAAGATCATATATATAACACAATTGATTTAATTCATTCAAATAAGTTTCATAGTATAAGAGAGAGAAAGAAAGACCAACTTTGGTCCACATTTAATGTGTCTATACATAGATCTTGATTCCTTTTAGTTGCAAATACCTTCTCTACAAAAAGAGTTTATCCACCATCTCCTTCTCTATTCGTCATTCTTTTCCAATGGTGCAAGAATGTACATGTATTATTTTTGGTGATTGTCAACTTACAAAAAGGGAGAGGGAAAGATTTTTATTAATTATAATAAAACCCTAGTGACTCTAATATTCTGTACAAGCCCAATAGCCATTATCTTAGGCCCACCTTATATTAGAACTACTTAATATGGACCACACCTTTATAATTATTAAATTAATCTAACTAATATTAGGTAGAAAGAATCAAGAGGAGACCATAGATTTCCTAACAAATGCTTGCTTGTGCAATTGTCTGGAAGCCCATGTACTGTTGACAGAAGAAGGAAATATAATTGTTGGCAGCCTCTTGCTTTCCTCCGCATGAAGGTAATCAATAGTGTAGTGAAGCTCCCGGCTTTCATGTCCAGCAAGGGCACTGCTCACTACCAATTTTGTACAGCAAGAGGTTTCTCATTTCATAAGCAAGTCCCTCCCACCATTGTCTACCTGTCCCACTCAGTCTCCAACTTACCGATCATTTCCTCCGCAGTTTGTAGCCATACTATCGACCGAACAATGGTCACATATCTCCACATTATCAATTGCAGTTCCTTCCTCTCTTTCTTTGGTGTCTTCAACATGTCATCCATCGGTTGACTCTCAAGTGCATTTGGTGAAAATTGGTTGGGGCCAACAATTTGAAGCACTGTGATCAAGTTGAGAGCTTTTCATGTGATGAATTGACGGTGTCACTGCCCAAGTCTAGTAGCTCCACTCAAACCAGTGCATGCAACTTCACTTGCCACATAGAGGCCTAGGACATCCATACCAGCAAGTACTCCACCGCACATGTAATGAGCAGCAGGAACTTCTGGAATCGGTTGGTGGGTAATATCCAAGTCACACTTAAGGCACTCAACAACTATATTGGGAAAGAATTTTTTTCTCATCTATGCCTCTTGCCACCGCATCTCCTGGAGCTAGCTTAGCATTAAAAGATAAGCAAGAAATAGCAGCTACTTAGCACCTGAAATTTCTGTTCAAAAGATCCAAATATGTCTGCAAATTTTAGCCTTTTCCGGATTAGTTGAAAATTTTGAAATACAGCAAAATTCTTTGTTATTAACAATGACACAACAATGCAAAATTATTACTTGAAAATCTTACTCTGACAAGTCTCCTCATCACATAGATATGCCCCAGCAACAATTGTCATGCGTGTGACTCTCCAGAGTTTGAAGGGCACAACACAGCACTAACAGCTCCTTGGACATGGTACGTATTGCTCTCATGTGACTCAGCCGGACTGATCACTGCAACAGTTCCATGCTTTGCAACGAGGGCTATCTCTCTTTCCTCTAATGCTCATTTCTGTAAATCTTTGACCAATCTAGTTTGTTCACAGGCAGTGAACCACATGTCACTAGACACATATTATACGGGACTCGTAAATTTTTTTATTTTTGATTCTTTGCCATATACATGTAATATGAGATTCATATAAAATTAATAAACACAATTATTTATATCTTTTAATAGAAAGTTAATGAAGATATATTTGTGATTTTTTAAATGCATTAAAATGTTAAAATCTAAATTAAAATTTGATTAAAATTTTAAAGTCTAATTTAACCCTTCTACTTGATCATAATATATGCCACATCGTTTTGAAATATAGGGCATACTATATTCAACTTACAAATCCTTCTACATAAAGATCAAAATTTTGACATTAGCTACGAGAGGAAGAGAACAGGACCTTGTGTTCACACTTCATGTTTTTTCAGTTTCTCTACAGCTTGAAGTATAAAACAAGGCATACTATATTCAACTTACAAATCCTTCTACAATTGCAAACAAATCCTACAAATTAAGTAGAAAAGAAATGAAAATTTGCTCATAAAGGCTTCCTTTATACACCAAGAACTATGACAAAGCTAACAATGTCATCCATCTGCCAGTCTTTGTAATAAATTCAAGCAAAAAAAATCAGATAATTAGTACTTTGCAACCACAAGCCATATAACATTCGCATTCAGATCCTACTTTCCTAGCTTCTTTCGAGATTGAAATTCTAGTTATTCTTGACACATACAATCTGGGGCAGGGTATGTGTATATTGATTGTGTCTCCTTTCTCAACCTGATCTGCCCTTGTCGGTTTTTATGCCCTTTGAGAACTGCAAGCTGGAAACTTGACCAATCTATGCTTTTATTCAGGAAAAGTGATCCCAATAACACCATGTTTGGTTTTATGGTCTTCAAATTCAGGTAAGCTCTATGTCCAAACTGAAAATAATATGACCTCAGAGTTTTTAAAGGGATGTGAAGAACATCAAAATGATACAGTACAAACTGAAAATGCAGTCACGCGTCATGGTCAAGTGCTGTATGGGGGCTCTTACACCAGGAATATTATATATTCAATCCTAACCATCATATCATATAGCCATGTACTTTATCATTCAAGTTTCCTATTAGAGCAATAAATGCATCCAATTTCTTCATGGAAATGCAGACGTCATTGTTTATCCTAAAATGAAATTTCAGACCTCAAATAAACAAAGTAGAAGATATTTACCAAAGCATTGTGCATGTTTCCTGGAGAGGCAGAGATAAATATGTCACTCTGCAAGCTAACATAATAATCAACCGCAGCCAACAAAGATGCCTTTCCTTCAACCTTACTAAGTTCCTCTGCAGAGGCAAGGCTCTTCTTATCTGCCATAAAAGGGAACAGTCTCTTCAAACTGGATATTCTCGCTTCTCCACCATAGACCTGAATAACATTCTTTCTGGGGTTAAAATCTTGAGGAAAAGATAAATTTCAACAAAATAAAGTGAAATATCATGTCAGCAGCTACAGAGAGTCTCATAATATCAATGACTTGTCTTTCCGATGAGAAGGTACACATCACCTTGTGTGAAGCCAGATAAAGACGGGTAGTATTGCTGAAGCCCAATGCTGCTAGCAAAAGCCCAATCTCTTCAGGAGTCAAAGGGCAACGGCCTTGATTTCTCAACTCAACGTTGCTGAACTGAGAATTCATAACCCTTCCTTGCCAAAGCACTTGACGATATTTTGCAAGAGCGAGTTTTTCTGCTTTGCCCCCACCAAAATCACACGATGAATGGGCAGCCATATCCTAAACAGGGTTAAGTTAGCGTCACAAAGACAGGAAATTGTTCACGCTAAAATTAAACTATATGATTAACATTTCCGTATAGTTAGGAAGCAAACTCTCATCATAATCAATGATATAAACCAAATCTGAACCCTTCAAGTACAACCCAAATATTACAATTTTACAGTAGTTAGTTTTTATATATTAGTATGTGTATCCACAAACAGAACCTTTAGAGTGCTTTTCCTTAAAAAGAGAAAGAAAAGAAGCATCCTGGTTGAGTGTTTCATATATTGAAGCAAACAGTACTGCCTGTCAATTGACAATGGATCATACTTTGTCAAAGCGAAGATGCAAAACAACAAACTTTCCAGATCCATTTTCTTCAGAAATATCTCTCTTCTCAATATCACCAGAAGGATAGCGGAGACGAGTAACAAGCATCTCTGATAAAGTTAAAATATGAGGAACAAAGATTAATGCTTCAAAGTTGACTTTGCAACGCAGGCGCTGAATGCTTGCTGGCAATTTGTCAAATGCCAAGCGATGAGAAAATGGGGCAATGGCAGCGATTCCGTAACTGCAACATCAATTAGAATTTCATAAATGGTAGTGCAATGTGAATAAAATATATATTTGAGGTATGTTATGACATAATTGAACAAAGAGCAAATCAAATATAATTGAACGCAAAATGAGTCCCAGAGAGACATGTTTTAGGAGCGAGAGACATGTTCTAGGAGCATGAAGTGTACAGCTCCAGCACTTCTCTGTTTCCCACTTGAGATGAATAATAAATTTATATATAAATCACAAATGTGGAGATCATATATGGGACACAGCACCTAACTGAAATGATCGCCAGTCCTTATAGACTGGATACAAGCAACTATCTTCACTTTATCTATAATGACAGACCAGGAAATTCAACAAGTTTAGAATAGTCATGAATGACGCAGAAATAGCAAGAATTGCCAACCTTTGAAACACAGGCAAGACATTGTCCAGGTACCATTCAATTGAAGCATGAAGAGGCGCAGTTTTTATTCTAGTAGCTCTTATGCCTGTAGAATAATACTCCCTCGTGCTCCAGGAGTACTCACTAGGTAACTCTTTGACTATATGAATCTCATGTCGCACAACATTAATAAAGTGATCTACATCAAATATCTCTGCAAATGAACTGTGAAGAATGTTACTTTCACATTTTTCTTTTGAAGAGAAATCACCAGGATTTTGAATGTCATAATTCTAGATGGTAGCTAATGCCAAAGATACCTCGAGTCTTGCCAAACAGGGTTTACTTCGAGGTGTGGGATAACAAGTGTTGCATTTAGTATTTTGGCAACAGCAACCGCATCACATATCTTGAAAACAAAAGCAAAAAAGAGAGAGTTTTAGAAAAAGAAATGAATAAAATCCTAATCAAGCATTCATACGAAAGTCAGTGGATTGAAACCACCCACTGAAAGCTCAGGCACATGCTACAGTAAATAACATTCTCTTTGCTACAGCCTTAGCTCAAGTGGCAAGTAATAATATCGGACCTCCAAGTGACCAAATATATTGTCCTGCTTAACTACAGATCTGGTTTTAAGGCAATTAGGATGCTTACTCCCATTCTCTGCTGGTTTAATCCTCCGTCAAGGAACACTTGGATGTACCCTTGAGACTTCTCGGGCAATGCTTGAAAAAATTAACAGCAACTATGTCAGCAAATAATATCTCCTCGCATTCGCTGATTTCCAAATGAAAAAAAAAAAAACTAAAGAAAACATATCTTGATAGAAAACTACTCTTATGGCATCACTTGGGTACACATTAAACAACTTACATGGAGTAGTTCTGGACTGAATACAAGGTTTCCATCCTTGGTAGGGCAGGGGAGACCACAGCTCCTTCTGATCTCTGATGGGCTAAAATGAAAGAAATTCAACTTTTAGACAATGTCAAATAGCAAATGCTAAACATTGGCAGCTCTTTGCAAAGAAAAATAAAGGAAGAAAAACAAAATCACCTACTTACAATACGGCGATCCAAAGCAGCGTTGAGAAGTGGTAAATGCCTGGGTCTTGGAGCATTCCACTCCTGCATCGTAGCACCCATCAGAGGAAAAGCAAATCCCAGAGCCAAAACAAGGAGAAAAAAAAGGAGAGAAAATCGAATGAAAAATGAAAACGAGATGGATTAGAGCAAAGATTCGTACGGAGAAGAGAGAAGGATAGGCTCTGCCCAATGGTTGAAACAGATTTGGGAACAAAAGTGGTAGAATTAGGAGGAAAGTGCCTGCCAGTCCAATTCTTTGGGATTGATTCAGGTGGTGACTCCTCCGCAGCAAGTGATTCATTCTTACAACCTTCTCGACTGCCTCTCGAATCTCTATCTAACCACAAAAAGAAAAAACAAAATCCAATTGTCTAAATGTGAGAAGTGTCAGGATCTCTGCTTCGTCAAGACAAGGTTGTTTTCTCATCGAGTTCTTGAAGGAAAACGCTAGTTTGGGAGACAGCTATGGCTTGGTAATCCACTGGAGCTTTAGCCCTTGGGTGCTCCTCTGCAATTTTTCCATTAAAGACATTTTAACAAAATTTTAAGAACCAGACCAAATATTAAAAAGTCAGTATTAAATAATTATAAAATTGGATTAAGTTAAAACATTATTAAATTTTTTTAAAAAAATTAAAATATTATTAATTAAAAATTAATGAATTAATTTTAATTTATTAATTAACAAAATTAACCAAATCAATTTTTAATAACAACATTATTAAAATAAATCAAACAAAAAAATAAAAATTGAATAAAAATAAATAATTTAAAAATTTTACAATTGATCCTATCATTACATTTTAACAATAACATCAAATAGTTGCACATAACGTCTCCTTTTTGAAGGACTAAGCTACTGCTTGGCTGTTAGATCTCGATAATTAATCGTAACGAAAGCGTAGACTTGGGATGGTTTTGTCAATATTAATTTGAATGCTTAAGACAACTTAATGGACTAGTTTCCGTAAGGCGACTATAGACCATCCATACACCAATTGTTCTACGTTAATGTTAGAACCAACCCTGGCACTATTCACACTATGGCATAGATTCACAAATATGCTCTACCCAGAAGAATTACAAAATAAAGAAAGCTCCATCTTTCTTTAGCCTTAGATTACAAACGGAGATCCTCCGATAAGCTCCCAGTCAAATCTCCCTTCTCTACAAAAGAAGGCATAAGCCGACGACGTTTTGCAGCTTGTTCTTCTTCTGACCCGGCCATATCGTCATTTCCATTTGTTCGTAACTCCTGCTTTTCTTCTGACCCTGCCATAACCTCGTTCCCAATTGTTTGTAAATCTTGCTTTTCTTCCGACTCTGCGATAATCTCATTCCCAGTTTTTTTAAAATCTTGCTTTTCTTTAGACTCTAATTGGACCTCATTGTCAATTGTTTTTACATCGTCTGCAGCAACCTCTATACTCTCCGGTTCAATTTTTCCATCCCCTTCCAACTTGGGGCTTTCATTCTGGGGTAATGATACAGTCGTATCATCTGGACAAGAAGCAAGGCCGTGGTTCTCACAGCTACCTGTAAATTTATTGCCACCTTCAGCCATCCCATCTGTTGAAGTACCCAGAAATTCATTAGATGTAGAAACGCGGCCATCAGTTAAACAATCCACGTTGTCCATAGATGCATATCTTTGTTCATCAATGTTGTTTTGCGAAGGCCCAACATTTTCCTCCATATGATCATTCTCAATGATGCCTACTTCTGAATCGTCTGAATTGGAGATAGATGTTTCTGAAGGAGAACCATCCTTCTCTCTTTGCATAGAAATCTCTTGATTCCAAGATGGATCATCCCCGAAACCTTGATATGAGAATGGGATAGAACCAGATGGGGGCGTCATCCCTGCAAATTGGTGGAATACGGGTTCTCCAGAAGAGTAATAAAGAAGCTGCTCTGCAGTTTCTGCTCCATCCTGCCATAAAATGAGACGCATCAATGACATAAAAGGAGAGCACGAATTACAGACTAGAAAGATCTAGTCAAAGTTTCAACATAGAAAAGGTGGAATGAAAGAACAGAATAAATAAGTGTATAAAATAGGGAGGGACCTTTGTTTCCGGAAAAAAAAAAGGGGAGGGAACCTTTTAGCAAAGAACAAAGGATTATGCATAAATTTATTCAGGAATGTGATGTGAATACCTCTATCTGCGCAACGGCAGAGTTAAGGCGGTAATATGAAGATGGCTGATCAAAGGATGAACACTGTGCGAGTAATGATCCTGCTGTAACTCCTGGCTCAAAAAATTCTCTGACAACCAAACCTGAATCATTAACACATTCAGAGTTCCTTACTGAACATGTATCCAATGGAGTGATTTCAATCCCATGGTCTGCTTCAGAATTAGCTATTTGGCAAGATACAGTAGGAGTGCATCCCTCAGAAACAAACTCCCTTCCAGTATCTTTGTGATCATTTTTTGAAAGATCACAGTGCAGTTCATCCCCACATTCACCTTGTTGAAACTGATCTTGCAGGATCTCAGAAATCAGCCTCTGAATAAGAGTGCGTTTGAGAGAAGCCTCGGATGGGGTGAACCAATCAATATTAAGCTGGTTACGGAAAAAACAAAGAGAGAATGATGAGATATGGACCAACACATATTAAACGTCAAAAGACTCGATAAGCTCTTATGAACAATCATTGGTCATTACGCTGAGTTAGCACAACACAGACAACCTTCAACTGAAAATTATATTAAGAGGTTATGTGACTTTGTTGCTGAAAACAAAATTTTGATTAGAAACCAATATAGTTTAAGGATTCAGCTCAAACCATACGTGGTATGTTCTCAGGACTGCTCTTGATCATCCTGGAAAAAGCATACTTCAGACCTAGTTTCAATATAGATATAGCCCAAACTAAGAATGCAAAATAGAAGTCTTTTGATCTTTAGTTTCCATATCCACGCAAATACAAGGTTTAGAATATTTGATGTTATTGTCAATCCATCTGGTCCATTTACGAAACAGGCTCTATAAAGTTGAGAAATTAAAAGAGGATACATCATTTATAAAAATCTTGAAAATGGATAAGCAAAACATATGAAGAGAAACAAAATTCATCAACAAGAAAACCCTTAGGCTTGCTATCCAGGGACTTGTTCAGAAATACTCTAATGTAAGGAATATAGGAGATTGTTGCTAGGCATTTGACCAAATAGGATCTTCTTATTCCTATAGAACCTATCACTAAAATACTTGTAGAGAAGCTTATGGTTGGGCGAATCCACTTACAAATTTAGAGAATTTGTCAATTTTGAATGGGTTGAAATTCAAAGGGGCGTCAAGTAAAAATAGCTCTAAATAGTGGAGCAGGAACAGACCACAGTCAAACATATTCTCCTGCTGTGGCAGCTGCATAAACATTAACTAAATGTCAGACGCAAAAATTAGAACTTCAATAAAGTATGCATCTGTATGCTTGTACAATCACGATGGAGGCTTGTTTGTTCATGAGAAAAAGAGATGCTTTTTAGATGCAGGATTTTTAATAGAGAGTGTGGTGGCTAGACAATTCAAGGCATTGCAAAAGTATCAATAGCCAGTAGCCAGTATATAATATCAGATGGAAATCCCTCCACTGCTACAAACTGTAAACTCAAGAACTTTGAAGACAAATACCTCTAGCGGTACAAACCGTAAATTCAAGAACTTTGAAGAAAAATCTTCCAATGTTTCCTTGTGCCTCTCCTTCCACTCCTCCCAAAAGTAACTGCCATGTCAAGTCCAACAGTGAAACAATATATATATATATCTATATACATATATATATATATATATGTATTATATACACATGCATACATATATACATATGTGACTCCAGGAAAGCACGAAAGATGTTCAAACAAAAATCAATCAGAGAAAAAGAGAATGAAAGGACAAAACAAGGACAGTTTATGTCTGTTTATGTCCAAAAACTGCATTGGCAAACAATGGATAAAACAAGATACATTGGACTGTGCTTTGTGTACCAATTATATGATTGCAAAAACTTAGTACCCATTTTCAACAGTGTGATTCACTGATTCGTCAAAAATAGGAATAGGCATGGTAACTAAGCAAGATACATTAGATTGTGCTTTGTGTACCAATTATATGATTGCAAAAACTTAGTACCCATTTTCAACAGTGTGATTCACTGATTCGTCAAAAATAGGAATAGGCATGGTAACTAAGTGAAAGGCAAATTATTTAATTTGGATAATACCTCACTGCTTGCACACTTTTGAAAGAAATGTCAGGTATGATCTTAAACATTTTCATTCTTCACTGTGATAATATGCACAAAGCAGACAACATCAATTATGAATTTAAAAAACTTTGCGATACCTTTGAACAAGATTTTTTAGACCAGCGTGAGTTCCTTTGATGGAATCCATATGCAATATGCATGGTACTCTCAGAGACTTCCCTGATTCTTTATCTGATAAATATAAGAAGAAATCAATAAAATACTAAAAATACAGACAGGTACCACAAATAACTGTAAAACTCACCTTTAAAATCAGCCACCTCACCAGGATGACAAACTACTAGTAAACTCCAATGAAGACTGTCACCAAATAACATCACAAATCACATGAACAAAGAACTCAAAGCAACACATATAATACGACATAACCTACTCTTCTAATCATTCTCTTACTTGAAATTTACTGGAATGAAAACATAATCCTTCCCAAATAAATCCACTTTCCTTGTCCATTTACGAACACGTAAGAAAGCAGCTCTCCCATCAGAAGCACTAGATGGATCTTTGTCTAGATCAGCAAGCTTCCGAAAGAAAAAGCTATTGAAAAAGTGAAATCTATGTTTGTCCTCTGCTGGAATTTGATTCTTCAGATACCTGCCAAGCAATTGTGTTCCTCAATTAGCAAGCTCTTAACAATAAAAACAAATTGAAACTTATAAAGACAGGTCATTTTGGCACCATTTAGAATAAAATAACATGAATTGCTTCAAATAAGTTTAGCATAATAGTAAAAACATTTAAGCAACTAGAAGAAAAATGAAAAAAGTAAAATCAAGTTAAGATGCATGAATGTTCAAGAACACGTTCATATACAAAGCAACAGAGAACAAGATGCGGGCCCTAACAGCATAGAAAATATGCAGTTACAATAGTACCTATCGTTATATATTATAAAACTAACAAGAATAGGCAACCTAAGAACACCATCCTCATCCTCAATAAGTAGAAGTGGACAAGTTATAATGCATAAGCAACATGATGCACATAAACTTACTTGATGTAGAAGTCAATAATTGTATCATTAATGAATGTCTCGGGTTGTAATAGATCTACATCTCTCTTGCTGATTGAAACAGCATCTGAATCCCCTTGTGGATAGACCATATCTTCAAAGGCCTCATCAAAACTGTAAGGTCCCCATCGATTATTCAGTTCTCATACAAGGGTTAAGAGATGCAGACTTGTTCCATCTACAACTTTTTTAAACAACTAGGAGACGCTCATCTAGGCAATTCCAGAAAGCAAAGTTTGTTCTACAGGTCGTATAGGCAAAAATTTAATATTTACATACAACTGCACACACTACATAAGCATGTATGTATACATGTCATGCCAGTAGAATATCCCCTTGGAGGGCACAAGGAATCTTCATCTAACGAGAGATTAATGTAAATTGAAAACACTCCACAGAACTTAAAAGCCTCATCAAACAGTTTAAGGATTACATATGCATATAATCATATCAGGAAGTTATAAATTGATCCCAAGTTCTCTCTTAAAACAAAAAAAGTCCACATGAGGGACCCCATCATCACCCAAAATAGTTTTCATTTTTCATTAGTAAGACTTGAGACAATCACAACATTATAACTTTTTAATCGGCATGTTAAAAACACCAGATACACATAGCAGCATGAGGAGCGGAAATCAGAAAAGGAAATATTACAAGTGACAAAAGAAGCATTAAGTCAAAGCTTAATATAACATCATGCATTAAAAATGAGGATAAGACTTATTACTCACTTTGGAAAATAAGGCCTTTGTTGGAATAAGTCTACTCTTCCATCAATTGCAACATCCGTACTATGATATAACATAAAAAGGGCAAGAGAATTTAGACACGAAAGAGAAGCATTCACAAAAATACGATTTTAACTGAACTACCAAATCATAAAAAAAATTCCCACATTTGAAAGCTATTGAAAGAGAAACTATAATATGTAGGACAACGCAAAGGAGTGCTCGCTATAATGTGCATTGGATTTTTTGTGGATAGTCAACACAGTTGCCTTTATCTGAAAGCAAAGAACATGCATCTACTTTTCCTCTAGTTATTAATTGATCCTGATTTATAACTGAAGAAAAAGATGGTACACAGATTGTATTCCAGGTAACTTCAGCCTACATGTACCATGTCTGTTTCCAAGCATTTAACGCTATCACTAAATTCTCCAAACTCAATCCATACAAATAGACACATAGATTAAGCACCTAGAACTCTCAACCACTTACAGAAAACCAAGATTAGAGCAGGAGATAAACTCACAGCAAGGTAATAGATTCTTAAAACTTACAGACACATTGAACGGAAGTTATATGCTACAACTACATGGAGGGAAGATGGCTTATATAGCATTTTCTCAAACCTAATGCAGATATCAGCAGGACTCTACACAACAATTTAAGAATAAAAATAACAATATCATTCTACTATCAAGTATGATCATTGTTAGGATCTTAGGGGAAGAGAGAGAGGTTTATTCTAGAAGAAAGAAGAGGGGCAGGAGGGCAGGTAGTTATGC
>JANIJH010000006.1:13584530-13608236 GCA_024520975.1 Erythroxylum areolatum
AATATCAGTGTAGAACACTGATTACTATCAATAAAAATACTAATCTCTAGCCTATTAAGCTAGAGGTTCCTAACAATCATCAACAGGGGGAAATGTAAAAGCATAAACCATTTCTTCAATGGATACAAATTTATTCATAGTTGACAATTATTCAGAGAATAATGATTATGCAGAAAATTCTTAGTAACAAAAATGTTTTAATATGCTTACTCATTCACAGTCCTCCATACTGCAAAGTATTTTGTATTCAAAGATGTAATATGTTCCCACATTCCAATCCAGTTGGGCTCAAATGCCGCAAACTCCAGCTCCTCCACAACTATGCACATAATTGGCATATAAAACCAGTTAAACAAGCACTGCAGAAATGTATTATGAAAAATTACAAAAGCCTTTAGAAGCATAATAAAATACCTTAGTAATCAACTAGTTGCCCTAAAACCTAAGCATTAACGATCCTATGTTATATACAATGAAAGCAACTCACAAATATTCAGCATAATCACTACAGCTGATATTTTACCACAGTAGATGAAACACAATTCCATAGCGATGCATTACATAGCTGCACCACTATAGGGTCAACATGACATCTCCATTTTTTAGAAACTTCTTAATGAAAGGGTTATTTTCCACAAATGTCATGGAAGTTGAAAGAAAGGGAGATCAAAGTTGCACAGACCAGTGGGGCATACTCAATTAGGAGGTGAACCATTTAGAACAAACTGGAGAAATCTAAGCTATAGAAGAACATAGACCTCGAAGCTACATGACAGCTAAATGCATGAAACAAGAACACCAAGTTATCAAAAGGTAGTACAGCATATGAAGAAGACCACTGACCTGATGCACCATGGGAATTATCAACTTGCACTGCATCCTTTGATAGTAAGTGAATCTTAATTGTGACAGTTGCAAACTTTACACATATAGATAAGAATTTGTTAGTTGATTAGCAATATCTTAGCACCATAATATATGCTGCCACAGTTAACTGTAACTCACCTTTTCAAGGTTATAGGATTCTACATGAATCATATCATCAATTCCCAATTCAATGCTAAAGGACTCTTGATCAGCATGTGAAGTCAAACCGTCAATTTTAATGCCACAGGAAGAAAAAGTTACAAGGCACCCAGAATAAAACTTTTGCCGATATAAAAAATAATCAACAGCAATATCAATATCATCCTGCAAATTTCAAATGATACGACAATCAGCAAGACCAAAGCTTTCTGGCCATCACAATTATCAGAACAGCAGTCAGCATCTTTCATTATCAAAATATATTATACATCACACAAATGTAAGGCCTTAATCTATACTCGAGCAAATAACAAGTTGGTGAATGACTTGAGTATCACAATGTACCGTTTCTGAGCCACTGGAACAATGACTTCTTGGACCATTATTCACATCAACTGACATCAAGTATAAGACTGTTATAAGATATCAACGTAGTCCATCCATACGCCCAAGGGAAATGGATTATGAAATGAATGAATATTATAAGGAAATACCGCCATCCTCTAAAACATCAGATGTTGGACTTGATGGAGAAGTCTCATCCATGCTTCCATCAGCATCTGGTTGCACATCAACTGGCTCGCTCTAAATATTTGGAAGAGGTAGCGTAGAAATTAATCATCCAACAGAGTATAGAAAAACTGCTAGATTCAAATTAACTTGAGATATGAAAAATGAATGTACACTGGATGAAGAATCTGAGAGTGCACTAGTTACCTGGCATTTCTCTGGTGAACTTTTGGGCTCAGAATCATCCACATGAGAATTAAAATCTTGACCAAGAATTAAGCAATTTGATTGAGAAATTGCAAACAAGCCAGAATTTCCTTCTTTTTTGAAGAAGTCCTCCCTCATCATTACTGCATGAGCATCTGCACTAGCTTTGTCACAACTACGATCACAGTCAATAACATCAACATCCACACAAAGTAAACTGTCAGTATCATGCTTCAGGGAATCAGGTCCTTGATCAACTGCAAACACGAACCAAAAATTTATAAGCAAAGAAAAATTGATCATATTATAGAAATTCCAAAATTGTGCTTAAACATATTTAAATTTTCTAGATCAGTAGCTTCGGTGTAACTGGTTATGTTCAAGAGTTAAAACCAATTATCAACATTCACAATATAACCCAAAAAAATTGCCGATATGCAATGAACTCAAAATTTCAAAAACACCAGAAGCCCGCCATATTTCTCATTTATTAGACTATTTTTAGTTATTAGATTACTTGTTGACTAAGTATTACCAATCCTAGTTGATTGCGAACTCTATAAACAAGTAATGCCTTTGGCATGCAAATCGAATGCCAAATTTCTTAGTACTTAGAGAGCATTTAGTTTACAATCACAGGTAAACGTGTATTGAATCGGGATCATCAAAGCAGAGAAACCTCAGCAATCAAAGTAGAGATTCTGGAGAAGATTCGGGAAGCTTACCGTGTTCGAGAAAGTCGTACTTCAAAATGGCGGGACTGACGAGGTTAGGGTTTTTTAATTTGTTGGACAATTTACCCGCGGTGATTTCCGCTAAATCGTCGTCCTCCTTGAAATCAAAGATTTCGAGATTGTTCTTCATCGGAAGATGGTGCCGGCAATCGAATTCTAAGCAACAAGGCAAATTCGAAACTATTCAGCGAATAGAAATTGATTTCGGAAATAGGGGAGCTGAGAGCTGACCCTGGCAGACGGACTTAGAGAGAAGGTAAAGTAATATAATCGAAATCATTAATATTACTGGGACCTTGATCTTACGCGCTTCAATGGAGCGTGGAGACGAGTTCTTATCGTATTATTATTAATTAACTGTAGGGTGAGAGCGATTTTAGTACTTGATGATTGAGTTCCGTAACGGTGAAGTAATTTAGGACTCTTTAAGACATGAAAAGCGGGCAAGACATAATAATGCACAGGAACAACAAACTAAACCCCCACAGTTTATATCATATTTTCTTGCTGCCCCGTTTCATAACTTTTTTTAACTCTGAATTAATTATTTTAATATAAATAGTATGTTTTCAGTCACGCGTTACCGTAGGTCAACTTCTATAGCTTAAATTTATCCTTACATGTATTTTAAAATTTTATATCATATTTTGAAATATTTTTAAGTCAGAAAATATAAAAATCTGGACTGAAAAGAAATGTATTCAATATCATCAAATTAATTGAATTAGATAATGAAAAATGATAATGTGAATAAAATATACATAAATGAAAATTATAACCGACTTGTAAACTATAAGTTTTATAAAACTTTATAGGTTATATTGAGTTTAATTACAAAATTTCTTCAAATTTTCTTAATAATGTAAACATATATTAATTTTTTTATTCTAATCAAAAACATCTCAAACTAATTAGGAGTAAGATTATGTACTACTAGCATTTTTAAATCCCGAGTATCATCAGGATGTTTGTTGTTGGTTGGTATTTTTATTTAAATGGACATTTAATTAATGTTGAAAATCAAAATTTTGATTTATTATTCAAAAGATATATAATTACATATATATATATATATATAACTAAATATAAACTAAAGATCTGATGATCTATTTTAATTAAATTAAAAGTAACAATTTTACTTTAACATATTTCACAACTTAATAATATTTTAAATAAATCAATTACAATAATATGTATTTTTAACTAAAATTATATTATTATTAAGTCATGAAATTTTCAATATATAAAACTAAGTTACTATATTTTATTATACATATTTAAATAAAGATAGAATTATCTAATATTATTACATATTTGACTATTTAGAACGATAATCAAAGAAGTTATTAATTTTATAAAGTGAATCATATAATTTCTTTTAATTTTTTTATTCACACTTCATTAATTATATCTTCCAACATTTTTCTTCAGCCACAAAGAATTTTAATATCAAAGGGCAATTGACTTAGTGGAAAAGATAAGAATATTAAAAACCTTTTTTTCCACTAGTGTTAATTTATCATATTAGTGTTAGAATTTTTTGATGTAAGTTATAATTAATTACTTTTTTAACATTAAATAAAGGCATTTAGGTCCATAATTATATTTTTGATCCTATTTTAAACGTAGTTTTCTTAGTATATTGATTTTAAAATTATTCGAAACCAACTCCTAACTAACGAAACTTTAATATCAAGATTTTTTCAATTATCCAATAATCTATCTTTTACTTTAAAAATTTGTCTGTAGGAGGCCTCTTTAGTGTCAATGTGGATCTTAATTAACATTAGTGGATCTTATTATTCCTAATGACACCAAAAAGTGGGTGAATTAAGTGTCATTAAATTTTTAAAAAATTACAAAATAATAAAGACTCTAGATTGATTAAAAAAGAAATATAATGACAATTTAATTAAAATTAATCAGTCAGCTAAGAGTAAAGAATATATGGAAGAGAAGTTACAAATTGATTTTGCAGTGGTTTAGCAAATAAACCTCACTTACGTCCACTTTCTAAGTTAATCTTACCCTCTTCTTTTAACTAAATAAAGAAGATCCTTCTTATAATAATATTTTATCAGTAAAGAGAAACCCTTGTATGCAACAAACAGAAAATAGTGAGTAGATATTCAATAAACTGAAACAGTTCTGGTGTGTAAGGAGAAACCGAATGATAAGGACAATCGAAATGAAGCATAAGGAAAAGGGGAGATGGCAAACTAAGAATAAGAAAAGGGAGAAGAGGTAGAAGCAGGCAGGATACTGGATGACACAGAAAATGAGAAAATCACAAAACAATAAAGTGAAACAAAACATAATAAAAAGGAGACGAAAATATCTAGAAAGGAGGTGTTGAAAGCAATTCAGGACAAAGGGGGAGGTAAAGGCTAGGAGAAAGAACAAGGCATCAAAACACCTATGTAGGAGAGATGGGAAACTTTAGGAGTTAAGTTAAAGACAATAAAAACCCCGCTTGGAGAAAGTAGGAAAACTAGGAAAAACATATTGAGAAAAAAGAAGAAATGATGAAGGGAATTATATGAAATATAAGGGGTTTAAACAACTTGCTATAATGGATTATATGAGGAATAACAAGGCAGATTTTGATGATCAGTTAGAGACCAAAATAAAGGAAGAGAACTTGGGAAAGTATTTGTGGTTTTTGGTAAAAAAAATGGAAAATAATAACAAATCATTCTAGCCACCTAAATGGGAGAGTGGTATTTTGCCATAATTCGTCTAAGGTTGAAGTGATCAACTGGAAATGCACTGATTAGATGATTCATGAAGAGATTAGCATAAAGAAGGACAACATAAGACTAGACATCTTAGTAATATATGCTACCAATTGCAGATTCCAAAGAACACCCTTATGGAATGAAATTATCAAAATCAACATAAACATGATGGCACATTGGGTAGTGGTGGGTGATTTCAACTGTACTCTTTATTCAAATGAAGTTAGGGGTGGTAAAAAATGGTCTTAGCAGAAAGGAACCAAACTGTAGAGATTGGTTGGTGTAACTGGGTTGACAAATCTAATGGGAACATGGCATTGGACACACGAAGCAATAAAACAACATGGGAAATGGTTTCTTATGAAAAACCTTGATCATTGTATGGTGAATGACAAGTGGCTGTAGCAATTTCCACTGAGTATAGTTAATCATGATGATATAACTGTGTCAAATCACTACCCCATACTGGTTCAGATGGCAAGCCAGGATGTAACTAGAAGAAGCCCTTTTAAAGTGTTTAATCTTTTGATGAGGCTGCCAGAATTAAGAACAATTGTGAGTGAGGGACTGAAAATAAGGATGAATGGTACTAAGGCTTACCAATTAACAATTAAGCTAAAGGAAGTCAACGAAAGGCTAAAAGCTCTAAGTAAATAGCACCTAATCACAAATCAAAAGGAGAAGCAAGATGCCTTGAAGATGCTCTAGAAATGCCAAAGATGAATAATGCTAAAACCTGAAGATTTGAGACTAAATAGGAGGAAGTAGAACTGATAAGAAAGCACAATGATGCATTGTGAAATTATGAAGAGTTGGCAAGACAAAAGTCTAGGATGCTCTAGCTAAAAGATGGGGAGAGACGTAAAGAGATTAGCATAAAGAAAGACAACATAAGATTAGACATCTTAGTAATATACGCTACCAATTACAGATTCCAAAGAACACCCTTATGGGACGAAATTATCAGAATCAATAGAAAAATAATGGCACATTAGGCAGTGGTGGGTGATTTCAACTGTACTTTTTATTCAAATGAAGTTAGGGGTGGTAAGAAATGGTCTTAACAGAAAGGAACCGAACTGTAGAGATTGGTTGGTGCAACTTAGTTGACAAATCTAAAGGGAACATGGCATTGCACACAGAGAGTAATAAAACAACATGGGGAATAGTTTCTTATGAAAAACCTTGATAGTTGTACGGTGAATGACAAGTGGCTACAACAATTCCCACTGAGTATGGTTAATCATGATGATCTAACTGTGTCAGATCACTACCTATATTGGTTTAGATGGCAAGCCAGGATGTAACTAGAAGAAGCCTTTTTAAGGTGTTTAATCTTTTGATGAGGTTACCAGAATTAAGAATAATTGTGAGTGAGGGACTGAAAATAAGAGTGAATGGTACTAAGACTCAACAATTAACAATTAAGCTAAAGGAATTCAACGAAAGGCTAAAAGCTCTAAGTAAATAGCACCTAATCACAAATCAAAAGGAGAAGCAAGATGCCTTTAAGATGCTCTAGAAATGCCAAAGATGAATAATACTAAAACCTAAAGATTTGAGACTAAACAGGAGGAAGTAGAACTGATAAGAAAGCATAATGATGCATTGTGAAATTATGAAGAGTTGGCAAGACAAAAGTCTAGGATGCTCTGGCTAAAAGATGGGGAGAGATGTACCAAATACTACATGAGATAATGCTAATTTAAATATAGCATCAAGAGCAACTGAAATGGGAGTGAAGAAAGGTATCGTGCCATTCAAGTACTTAGGAGTACCAATGTCATGGAGAAAGTTGTCAACAGATCATTGAAAGCCACTAATGGAGAGGTTCCATAAAAAAGTTATTCATTGGTGTAATAGATTCCTCATCTATAAAGGGAGACTACAGATTATTGATTAACTTATTTTGTCTTAGTCAATATTGTAATAATCGCAATTGCACAACGTAGCTATAACTAGTCCTGACAAAGATGATGAATACTAGTAATTGCCCTTCTTCTATTATCTAGCATTATGATTAATTTTAAATTCTTAACAAAAAGAAACTAAAACTAAGCAAATAAAATAGAATATGAAACGATAATGAATGCAAAGACAGTGGAATTCACTTAGAAAAATATCATTATTAGAAATTAGTTTCTAGGTTCAAATCCCCCTAAACCCTTAAAAGGTTGATCTTTTATCATGCAATTATTTTGTCGATGTATTAGATCGTGGAGACTCCAATGATGAGCTAATAAATAACCTTGAGTCTATTAACAACTAATCCTAAATTTTTCAACCGAATTACTCAAGTTAAAGTTTATAGGATTGCTTTACTGATTTATGAATCCCTCTACTAAGTTTGACCCTAATTCGAAAGTTTTGTATCATCCTATCTCTAAAGTTGTAATTATCTCCTACCAATTATGACAGATTATTCAAACCTATGATTTCTCAATCTCTATATATGAAATTAGATTATGATCTAATATTCTCAAATGTATTAGAACATAAATAAAACACGTAATCAAATCACAATAATCAATGAAACCAATTGCATTAATAAAAGAATCAAATCATATCAAAGTATTAACATAAGGTTCATCTAATTGAAATACTAATAGGACATTTAGTTACATATATTCGAATAAGAAATCAATTATACATTGAAAGAAAAAACGAATTGAAAATAATGGGTTCATAATTCTAAATCTCCCTTATTATCTTCTATCAAGTATTTTTGTGATGTAGAGGGTTAATCTTGTGTTTGGATGGATCTGCCAATGATTTCTTTGTGTTTTCCACTTCTCTTAAACAAAACTACCCCTTAAGAATGAACTCCATGTCTAGAATTGCCTCCTCAAGTCTGCTCCTCCTTCAAGTCTTTGTTCACATCTTTATATATAGAATTATAGGGTGTTGGCTAATGTACGGTTTTATGTATTGATGTGCCTCAGACCATGCATCACCAAATTCTCTAAAAATCACGAAATTACACAGCCTGAGAGTTGTGCAAGGGCAGACGCATGACAATGCATCCCTTCTGTAGGTCGAATCTTAGTTTTATGTCGTGTTTTCATCCAAATTCTTCTCCTTTAAGTCCATGAAGGCAATTATAATCTATATACACATTTGGAGCAAATTAAATACTAAATATACAACAAAATTATAGAATATTAAGCAAAATACATCAAATATTGGTGTAAAAATATAGTTAAATATCCATCTATCAAACATCCTCACACTTAATTTTTTGCTTGTCCTTGAGCAAACCATAATCAAAATTATAAATCTTACAACATCAATCCTTCATCAATTTCAAATTTTCCATTCATACCATACATCATCATATCATAATGAATCAAATCAACATACAATTAGAGTCAAGTTATCCTAAAATTAACTTCCTAAGCAATATTGATAGCAATCATATTAACAATCACATTAAAACCAAAAGCATATATCTTTACACCCTCATTAAGATTTCAGTCAATGCACTAAAGTGTTTAGGATGAAAAGTATCAAAACTCTCAATCATTGCATAGTAGAACTCTTACCATAAGCATGCAATAAGATCACATCTCCACCACTTATGCATAAACTATAAACAAAAATTAAAAGGTCTCTACACAGGTTGTTATGGGGTTTAGGTACGGTATGTTGGGATATAGAAAAGGTTAAATTGAAGGAAATTTACTAAAGAGAAATTACAAAATTGTTTACAAACATTTAGATTCTTCCATTGTAAATCCATTGGTACTATATTCTTTTCTCTTCTTGTTTATTTATACTCGTTTTTTTGTTTTTTTTTTGTTTTTGTTTTTTTTTTTAATCAAAATATTCAATACCATAATGATAAACATACTGGAGCTTTAAAAAATTCAAGTCTCAACAAGCCAACAATGTAAATAACCTTTAAGGTTCAAAATAATAAAAAGGTCTTCAACGCAAAATAGGATAAAGGTTAATATATGAGTTTAATCAATAAAAAAGGCTAAGGCTCAACTTGGGTTATTCCTAAAGGTAATTTTAGGAAAGAAATAGGCTAAATCAAGTTGGTGAATTTATGCTTATTGAGACTTAAGTTTTTGAAAGGTCCATGTTTGGTGAATCTATGCCTTCATCATATCAATGCTTTTAATTTAACAAATAGGTTTCAATATGCATAATAAAAGCAAGTTCTAGAATCATTCTACCAAGCAATGATAACATACATATGAAAGAATAACAAGAGCTTTAAAGTTTTTTGAAAATTTGCTCTTTAAACTAAAAAAATCATTGAAAAATAAGTATATATGTGTATAAATAATATGCAAATTTTATTTAATTTGAATATTTCAATGATTACAAAAAATATGACTTAGAAAACTAATTTTATTATAACCCTTTGCACACTAATTCAATCAATATCCAATAAGAAAATATAGTATTCAATCATAAAATTTATCATCAAGATTATAATAAGCTTGAAGAAAATCGTTAAAATCATTAACCCCTTTCTCACACTTAAAGTCGTACATTGTCCTTAATGTACATAATATAATCATGTATAATGAGTGAGAGGGTTAAGTTGATACTTTCTTGAATATGATGATTTTTGATTTGGATCCATACAATATGAGACTAACATCCTTGCCAAAATATAAAAGAAAAGGATAAAAAGAAACAAAAGAAATAATATAATAAAAAATAAAATCCTATACTAACACGAAAACAAACACAAGATAAATGTCAAAATTGAAATAAAATTAAAACTAACTCATAGGTTATCTCTCATGCAACGCTTCTTTAACGTTGGTAGCTTGACATAACCTACATGTTTATCGTCATCCTAGATCTATGATCAGTGGCTTGCTTTCACCCTCTTCTCCACAAAGCAGTTTCATATCCTATAATAAGCCACATGTTGTAGGATGATCAAAAGGACATAATGAATTAAATTAGTATAACCAATTAACTACAGTAATGCCCTTTTTAGTGACAAAATGATAATAAAATGAGTGATAATCAAACTCCCTGAATCATCAACTAACTCGAGTAATTTGTTTTCGAGGAAGTGGGAACCCTTCGTATATAAGGTCACTATTAACACCTCATCAATAGTTTTCCTTATTTGGTTCCTCCTCTAGTTCTTCTTCATCCACCTCTGTCCACTCTTCTGCTTCTTCTTCCTGGATAGAGATTTCTGGCACATCTTCTTTAGTTACCTTCTACCACTCCTCTATTTTTTCTTCTTGGATGGAAACTTTTTCTTCTTCTATATTTGCTACCTCCGTCATAGCATCATCCTCCTCTATAATAGCAGTAGTTACCTCCTCATTTTCTTAGAATGCTTCTTCATCTATGAAGCCAACCTTCTTCTTTTCTTCACTCTGCTGTGTTAATAAGATAAAATAATAATCTGCATTATGCTCAAGACATTTAGATAAAGAAATTCTTTCTTCGAATTTGCATTTGTTGGCTTTAAGTTCGGCAAGGTATTCCATTTATCTTTGATATTTTCTTTTTCTTCTAGAAGCTCTTTTTGGAATGTCCCTTTATTCATGAAACCAACTTTTATCTTTTCTTTACTCTCGAATTCACATCAATTAGCTTTCATTTTAAAAAGGATTGCCATTAATTTATCTATAAGACTTGCTTCTTCTTCCTCTTCCACTTCTTCTTTTACCAGGAGCTCTTTTTCTCTACTAGTGCCTTTCGATCGATTACATCGGTTTCAGTAGAATTGGGCAAACTCCCTTACATCACCAAATTTTGTACGAGTCTTTGTTTCTTGATGCCTCATGATTGATTCTTGAATGAAATCAGTCATCATATCTTCCTAAGTTAGTTCATTAATTGGAGGTGTTTGGTGTTGTGGTTATTTAGTTATAGTGTAAGGCATTCCTTCCATAGAAGTAAGAGTTGCTCCACTCTAAGTTATAGTTATTCTTGTATGATGCACCTTAAGGTTGATTGAACACGTTCGGTCACTACCATATATAGATTGGCACTAAACATTCATGATTGTAGTGGTAAACATCGGTTGCACCACTGAAAACATGTGATGAAACCTCTCTCTCCCATATGGTGATGTCATAGATTGTGAAGACATATTCTGGATCCCATAAAAGTATTGTCCACTCCATCCTTCCACTATAGTTATGGCTTATTGTGGCTATAAAAATGAATCGTAATTCCTACAATAAGCCACAAAATCAAGATCAAGTAGAGAAATTCAAACGATGATTAAATTAATAAGCCACAAATAAAATATAATACAACAAAATAAAATAAAATAAAATAAAATAAATACAAAACAAAATTAAAATAAAAACAAAGATAAAACAAAATAAAATAAAAATGACTAGAGTAATAGCATTCAGGCTTTCCTACTGTGACTATCCCTGAAAATGGCTCCAAAAACTCAACTTATTTTATATTAGTCAATATTGTAATAACTGTAATTGCATAGCGTAGCTATAGCTGACAAGTACAGGTTGATCCTACAAAGACGATGAATACTAATAATTACCCTTCCTCTATTATCTAGCTTAATGATTAATTTTAGATTTTTAATAAAAAGAAACTGAAACTAAGCAAATAAAATAGAATAGAATAGAATAGGAAACGATAATGAATGAAAAGATAGTATAATTCACTTAGAAAACTATCGTTATAAGAAATTAGTATCTAATTTCAAATCCCCCAAAACCTTTAACAGGTTGATCTTTTATCATACAATTGTTTTGTTGATGTATTGGACCATGGAGACTCCTATGGTGTGCCAATAGCTGACCTTGAGTCTATTAACAACTAATCATAAGGTTTTCAATCAAATTACTCAGGTTCAAGTTTATAGGATTGCTTTACCGATTTATGAATCCCTCTATTAAGTTTGACCCTAATTAGAAAGATTTATATCGTCCTATCTCTAAGGCTGTAATTAACTCCTTCCAATTATGATAGATCTATTCAAACCTAGGATTTCTCAATCTTTATATATGAAATCAAATTATGATCTAATATTCCTAAGTTTATTAGAGCATAGATAAAACACGTAATCAGATCATAATAATCAATCAAACCAATTGCATTATAAAAAAATCAAATCATATCAAAGTATTAACATAGGGTTCATTTAATCTAAATGCTAATAGGACGTTTAGTTACATATAATCAAACACGAAATCGAGTATAGATTGAAAGAAAAACGAATTGAAAACAATGAGTTCATAATTCTAAATCTCCTTTATTGTCTTCTATTGAGTATTCTTGCGATGTAGAAGGTTAATCTTGTATTTCAATGGATTTATTGATAATTTCTTCGTGTTTTACATTTATTTAGACCAAAACTACCCCTTAAGAACAAATTCCACGTTTGGAATCGCCTCCTTATGTCTACTTCTCCTTCAAGTCTCCATTCATGTCATTATTTATAGAATTATAGGGTTTCGGCTAATGCACTATTTTGTGTATGGTTGTGAATCAGACCATGCATCACCAAATTCTCTAAAAATCATGAAACTACATGGCTTGGGAGATGTGCACAGGCAAATGCATGACCGTGCATCCCCTTTATGCTTCAAATCTTAGTTTTATGCCGTGTTTTCATCCAAATTCTTCTCCTTTAAGTCTATAAAGGCAATTATAATCTGTATACATACTTGGAGCAAATTAAGTACTAAATATACAACAAAAGCATAGAATATCAAGCAAAATACATCAAATATAGGTTTAAAAATATAGTCAAATATGCATCTATCAATTGTTCAAGCAATACTAAACTATCTGGTAAGTTACTAAATCAGTCACATGTCACTCCGAAAGAGCATTCTAAAGGAGATGGAAAAAAAGTTGAAGGAATTCATATGGAATGAACCCAACTCAATTAGAAGGAAAACTAAAGTAAGTTGGGAAGTGTTATGTAAACTGAAGAAGCAAGGGAGGCTAGGAATTTGCTCAGATAGACTGCAGAGTAAAATCAATTTAGTAAAGAACATGTAGAGGATATGTAGTAATAAAGAAGAATTGTGGGTAAAGTGGGTGCATAAAGTATAAATATGGGATAACAGCTTATAGAGGTTGAAAATAAAACATAACATGACATGGCACCTAAAATAGATCTTGGAGACTTGAGAGTGGATGCAAGAGTTGATTGTGAGCTGAATGGGTGATAGGGAAAACACATTTTTCTAGTTTGATAACTAGCATCAAAGAGGACCTTTGCATATAGTGCAAAAGCTGCAGCATCTTAAACGGATGATCAACTTAAGCACTAAAGTTTGTAGTTTCATCAACAACAATTAATGGAAGTGGCCATTTCACAGCAACAGAGGAGTAGAACTTCTAATGAATAATCTCCCAATGATTCAAAGAGCAAGGAGTGATGAGATAGTGTGGACAATAAGCAGTAATAAGGTCATTAACACAAAATCCTACAGGAAGCATCTACAGGAAATGCCAGCAAGAAGAGTGAAGTGGAGTAACATGGTCTGGGAAGCTGACATCCAACTTGCACAAGTGGTAATCCTCTGGCTAAGAGTTATAGGAAAGCTGGATACAAAAGACAAAACGAAGTTCAATATTGAGAATCCACACTATGAATTATGCAAAGTTGAGAGAGAAATAGTGGACCATCTATTGGTAAACTACAGGTATACGAAACTAATATGGGGCAGGATACAAGCTAGATTGGGTGTCTAATTACCAACACAACAATGGGAAGAACTGGTAGACTGAGTCACCAAATTGAATATGGCCAGAAGTGTAGAATATAAAGCTTTAAAAATATGCTTTGTGAAGGTGGTGTATTTTATATGGCAAGAGAGGAATAGAAGAGTTTTCAGAGGGGAAGTAGGAGAGATGGAACAAGTCTACTAGAAAATAATTCTACATAGCCATCTCTTGATGCTTGCAAGAGGAGTAACAAATAACCTCTCATCAAAACATCAAAACAGCATGGAACTTCGAATGAGAGTGTTATAAAGAGAAAATTGTATAATTGTATTTTTCTTAGTTTTTAGTTAAGAAGATGTCCTTTGCTCCTCTTGTAGTCTATATCTAGATTTTAACCTATGATGGATGTTTGTTTTTTATATTTAATATAAACTTATTAATTTTCAAAAAAAGTTAAATTAATATCACTATTACACAAGTTAGGATTGAATGTTACCTTATTATCGTCTATAGTGGTAAATCATATATGAGCTATCTGTTCTTTTGAATGCTTACTTTTGGATTCACTTATTTCATCTCAAGTTGATGCTTTAAATACGTTCTTCTTATCCTTTTTGTCTTTCTATACTTCTCATTATATTTAAGTTAAGGATAATGTGAATTTATATGGTCAGGTTTTCGCATTCAAAGCAAGTAATATTGGAGGATTTATGTTTTAAATCATTTTCACTTTTCTTGAAGTCCTTTCTTTAGGAGAATCTCTTCTTCAATAATCTTTAGGAGAATATCTTCTTCAATAACTTTTTTAATTTTCTAGTGATTAAACCAATTCCTTTTTCATAACTTTCACTAGTTGACGTCTCTTACTCTTCACTTGATTCTTCCTTTGAGGCTTTAAACTTTAAATTCTTTTTCTTTAGGGGCATCACTTCTTCTTGCACTCTTGGAGCCTCATTTCATATGCAAGGAGAGATCCAATAAGTTCTTCCTATGGTAGTGTTGTTAGATCATTGGCTTCTTATATAGCTATCACATTAGCTTCCCATGTCTTTAGAAGTAACCTAAGCAACTTTCTTGCCATTTCAACATTAGTATAGATCTTCCCAAGACTTTTGAGAGCATTAGTAATATTAATACATCTAGATATGCTTTCATTATTCTTCATTTGAAACAATTCATGTTAATGTGTTAGAATATGAGATACAAGAAAGATTACAAGTAAATTTGTAGACTTGTTGTTCCTTGATCTTCCTTGATCTTAGTCTTCTTATTGACTTAAATTTATTTGGTCTCTTTAAATAGTTTCTTAACTTCATTTTGTGTTGCTTTCTTTTAAGAAATCAAAGAGTAAATGGTTAATACTTTGTTATCACCAAAATATAGATTGTAACCTTAATTGGTTCAACAAACACCAATATCAAAATATAACAATTTTAAATCCTAATTAGTCAAGTAAATAGGTAGCTCAACTATAACTTCCCTTGTCAACTGCATACGCCTATCAAATTCAATATCAATACTTAATAAATCTCTATTAGTACTAGATTGAGCTAGTTTAGTAATAAATATCTATTAGTAGGTAAGAGCCCAATTGAGTGAATACCATACACAACAAAGTAAGCAAACAATGCTTCTGCCCCTAACTGATTTATTTATAGTCCCTATTTAGTTGACTAACCAAAATAGTAATTCCCCAATCCTTAAAACTCCTAGTATGGCTATAAAATGCTTAACTTATAAATCATTCAAAATTAATGATTTTTTGTTAAACCCTCCATCCATAACATATTTAAGTTGCCTTTAAAGTCATCACGCAAAATCTTCAGCAAGAACGATTCTTTCTTGGACCCAAACTTTGGATCCATATGGCCATGCGATCTTCCAAAGTTGAGAGTAAAAAATCTCTAATTATTTTATAAGAAAATAGTGAATATTTCTAAGGAAACAATTATAAAAATAATTGTTGATTGGATATAACTACAATGAGAAGGAAGCTTTTTAATGTATGTGTAAAGGTGAAACTTAGGTTATGTTTGGTTATACGTAAGGTTTCTAATTGAATTGAATGGAATAGAATAGAATGATTTATAATGGATTAGAACGTAAATGACCATAATATTAGAAAATTGTTGGGAGAAATATAAAGTTTTATAATATATTATAATGAAATATTGCTTAGAAGATGGATGGAATAGAATGGAATCTATGTATAATAATAATGAATGACTATTCTGTCCTTAACAGAGCAAAACATATGTTATTGCCCCATTCTTCCATCTCTGAGAATAATGTAAGCTCCATCTCATGGTCTCGATTCACATCCAAACCCAAGATCATAGCACTCCAAGTCATTACATCTTTACGTGGCATCATTCTAAAACTTCAACTACATCTTTTATGGACCCACATCGAGTGTAGAAATCAATCAACCCAGTTCCTATCTTCAAACCATTATTATTTAAATAACAATGAACCCATTTCCCTTCTTCAAGAGCTCCTATTACTGCGTAAGTAGAAATCAATCAACCCAGTTCCTATCTTGAGATCATACTTAAAAACATTATCATTTAAATAACAATAAACCCATTTCCCTTCTTCAAGAGCTCCTATTGCTGCATAAGCATTAACAACATTGACCAAAAGAGACCCTTTAAACATCAAATTACCACAACTTTTGAACTCTCGAAACAACCTAATTGCTTCATTGAAACAACCATTTGAAATATACCCAGAAATCATTTCACTACAAGAAACTTCGTTTCTCTCTTGCATTGCATCAAACACGTCACACTCTTTACTGACTAGTTCATTCTTGAAGTACCCACTTATCAAACTAGTCCAACAAACCACATTTTTATCTAAACATTCATCAGAAACTTGACAAGCAAGTCTCGTTACTCCACACTTGGAGTACATACTGATAGTGGAGCTAATCATGTAAACATCATTACTATGCTTGAACTTGAGAATTTGACTTTGTATTTGAGCAAGCCAAGAAAATGAAGCACAACATTTAATCAAACTCGTAAAGGTGCAAGCATTTGGTTGGATGCTCTCACGACGCATATGGACAATAAGTGAAAAACCATTTTCAAATTGCGAATTTTGACTGAAACATCATGGTATTGAAGTGGAAAGTTTTGGGTTTCTGGATTTGAAGGAAAATAGTTCAGGCGTAATTTATATATCTATGTTGAGAAAGAGTACAAAAGGCTAAAACTTTGCTGGTTACGAAGGTGAAAGCAATCAGATTATTGGTGATTGCTTGTGCATAAGTTTAAGGGTATAATTGGTATTATAAAAAATTATTTACATTCTATCCTAAACTTCTCAAATTGGAGGTAACTCATTTTTACTATTTATGATTAAATAAGATGTAATGTAAAACTCTCCCCTTCTATTTTATTTCATTATATTCTATTATAAACTTGCCTTCCAAACAATAGAATAATATTACATTCCATTCTATTTCATTACTAACCGCTTTACCAAATATAACCTTAGGGTTATCAGCACATACCGCAATAATCTTATCATCCTTTTCACCTTGCAATAAAAGTTCCAGTTATTGACCTATAAATCTTTAAGAAGATGAGAATAAGTAGCTAAGAAGAAGAAGAAGTGACCATTATATGGACCAAATTATCATTTGAAAGTGGGGCCTATTAGTGTCAGCAAAAATAAAAAAAGATGGATCATCATATAATTGATAGAAACCTAGGTTAAAATTTCATTAGTTAATGATTAGATTCAACAGATTTTAAAATGATATGGTTTTTTTTTTGAATATTTTAAAACAGTAGGGTCTAACTTGAATTTTGGTGAAAATATTATGGTCCCAAAGAGACTTATTGATAACCATGTATAAGCAACACTATAGGTGGTTAGGTTTACAACATCTATAATTTGACATAAACTAATGGAAGAGGTGAGATTAAGAATTAGGTCAATATCCTACAATTTCATATTTCTGCAGTATGTGGTCAATAATTTTAAGAATAACAAGCGTGTCTTCTATTTTAGATATTCCTAACACCCTTTATTATTCATTTATCAATTCAACTAAAGTGGTTAGAATTTTATTAAATGATCTAATCACTTCCATTTAACATATTACAATATAGTAACAGAGGCATGTTACAATATGCTTTGTAGCGTTTAATTGGATAGAATGGGCTAAATTTTTATATTATAGAAACTTAGATTAAAGATTTTAGGAATTTTGAAAATATCCAAATTTGGTTTTATATAAAAACCCTAGTATTACTCATCGTTTGATGCGATTAAATTATAGAATGATTAATAACTACATCGAAGTGAGTTGTTAATGAACTTTTTTACTTTAGCTATGATTAAAATCTTATATTTCTTATTCTTTTTTATTAGTTTATCCATATTGTTATTATTTTATTATTAATGTTATATTTTTGGAAATTTGTTTGACGCCTTACCTATTGACCAAACCTAAGATATCCATAGGTGGCCACTATCAAGATTATTTTAGAAGGATTTAATCAATAGAATGGTTGAATAGATAATATGTCTAGTTGACCAAATAGTCAATTTGTCATGAATATCTCAAGTTTATTTTTCTTATTTTTTAAATGTTTTTGGTTAGCTCTATAAAATCGATTACTAGATTTGCCTTCTCTATTTGTTGCCTCTCAGACTTCACCTAAAATATTGTCTAAAGTCATTTTTATCTTTCCCCTATCCACTATTTTCTTGCTTGGTATTTTCCTAAACTTGCTAATGACACCCCTTAGCTTAGACCTTAGATAGGCAATACATTTGGAAGGACATTTACACCCTTTTCCCTTGTCACCTAGGAAAGCATCTACCAAAGCTTCCTCTCCTTTACTTGAGCCTCCTCTTATAGCTCAGGTTCTTACCTCAACACTTACTACTCTCATCCCCACCCTTGCAACCATCTCCTAATCTTCATCTTCAACTTCCACTAAAAGGATCTAATCATTAGTAGTAGGAGGTAACACCCCTAACACCAATTACCTTCATTCCTCAATCCTTAGAGAATGACATTGACATTATCCCTCATATAGTGGAAGCCCTCCAAATTGGAGCCTTAAAATATCTGAAAATTTTAGTTGGCTACTTTTTGGAGAAAAGACCTTCATTCCGCTTAATGAAGTTTTGGTTAAAAGGGAAATGGATTGAACTAGGGCTAGAAAGAGTATTTATTAACCAAAAATATTTCTTTTTTTTCCTTTCAGCTCTGAAGTAAGTACAACTAAAATGCTTGAGCTTGGTCCTTTACATTGACAAGGAAAGCCAATCATTATTTAACTACATAAGCCAAAAATAGAGTTAGACAAGAGCAAACTTAAGTTCATACCATTTTGAGCTCACTTCTATAACATCCCTTTGGAGTATTGGAGCACAACTAAACTTAGCTACCTAGCTAGTTCCATTGGAAAGCCATTATTCATAGATGATAATATTGTAGCTTGAGGAAGAGTAGTTTGTGCGAAGATTTATATTAAGGATAAAATTAGTAAGGAGCTTCTTAAGACTCTTAAGCTCAAAAGATTGGATGCTAATGGAAATTTAAAGGCATCTTCTGTTTCAATCACCTACCAATGGAGACCTAAGACTAAAACCAAAACTAAATGGAAGCCAACGGAGAGATTATTCAAGAAAGGGGACCATAAAGGATTCTTGATTAATAAGAACAAGTAATGTTAATGAGGAGAAACTATAGACAAACAAAGAAACTAATATTAACAAACAATAAGAGATCACTTAGCTTGATAAAGAGGTCGAGGAATTAGCATATATGAATCTAACAAATCAAGTGAAAACAAAGGAGGCCACAAAAAAGAACCTTAAAATATGCTAAGAAGAAGGGTTAAAGGAAGTTCTTAAAATACCTAACTTGTGAGGAACCTTTACTCAAGTTGTAAGGAGATTAGGGGAAAAAAACCTTAAGGGAGGAAGAAGTCTCCCTCCTAACCCTATTATGTTTATCATTGTATGGAATGTTAAGGCTTTGAATAGCCTTAATAAGCAATAGGTGGTTTATGATTATGTGTAGACAATAATGCCATTCATTATTGGCCTTTTGGAAATAAAAATTAAGAAAACAACTACAAGAAACTTTAGTTACATTCATAACAACTAGATCTTACTCACCAACCATAATGTCTATCATAATGGGAGGATACTTATGGCCTATAACCCAAACTTAATTGAGGTAACTAATCACTGCTCTAATGCCTAAGTAATCTATTAAAAATGACTGACTTTAATTACACACTTTTCCGATCAGAATATAAGTGATTGTACTATCTTTTCAAATTGCTTAAACAACTTAAAGGTCATAGAATTTAATTATGAAGGGAATTACTTCACTTAGTTCGATAAGTAGAAAAGGAATTGGTTTCTTAGAAGGTAGCTAGATAGAGCATTAATCTTCACTTAGTACGATAAGTAACAAGGGAATTGGTTTTTTAGAAGGAAGCTAGATAGCGCATTGATTGATCAATGATGGTTAATTGAATTCCAAAGGAGCAAAGCTATCTTCAAGCGGCCCCTTATCTCTAATCACTCACTGGTGGATGTTTATAACTTAATATGTTTCCTTTCTTGAATAACCCTATTTAGGTTCTTTAACTTCGTAGCTAAATAAGAGGGATTCCAAGAAGCTATTGAAGAAGGCATAAAATCGAATTCATGTGGTTTTAAGCAATATAGATGTGTTAAGAAGCTCAATAAAGTGAAAATCAAGCTTGAAGCCTTACATTTAAACCTCTTTTGTAGTAAAGTATTGGATATAAAGGAGGCTAAGAGTTTCTTAAATTCACCTCAAAACAAACTTAGAAGTGATCCAAGGATTGCCAATTTTAGGGTGAAAGAAAAACTCAGTTAAACTACATTAAAGCATTTGAGACTCATTACTCAGTATTAAGATAAAAATCTAAAGTTGATTAAAAGGAGATGGATGCTTAACTTATTTCTTTAAAACTATCTTGTCTGTAAGGAACACTAATAAGATCAACTGCCTTATAAAAGACTCAGGTATAAGAGTTTAGGGATAGATGGACATTAAGAACCTAGTCTTTACATACTTTAGAGATATCTTGGGGACTAGATTAAGTTGTCTCATTAGTGCAAACTCTTAATTCATTCCTTAAACCTATCATCTTTCCTATGTAAGCTGTTAATCTTGTCAAACCTATTAAAGCTACAGATATAGACATAACCTTAAGGAATCTTAACTCTAACAAGGCTCTAAGACTAGATGGCTTATATGCTTACTTCTTTAAACAATCCTGATAATGGACAAAAGTTCAAACTCATAAAGCTATCTTTGAGTTCTTCAATAATGGAACACTAATTAGGGAAATTAATTAAGCATTCATTTGTCTAATACCTAAGATCCCTAACCTTAACTCTCTGAGGTACTTTAGACCTACCTCTTATTGTAATACATTATGCAAAATGATCTTTAAAATTTTGGTCTCGAGGTTAAAGGAGGTGATGAACACATTTAAAAGAAAATCTCAAGGAACTTACACTGGGGGAAAATATAAGAGATAACATCCCCCTTGCATAAGAACTATTTATAGGTTATCAAAGGAAGGGCTCAGGAAAACATTATATAATTAAAATAGATATCAGGAAGACCTTTAACTTAGTTAATTGGAATTTTTTGCTCCATTCTCTTGAAGCTTTGGGATTGCCAAGTAGATTCACTAAATGGATTAAAAATGTGTAATAACTGTCTCATTAATATGATGTTATTTGGTTATATTAATTAATTGAAATTATCTCTTTTGTTTTGATTATATTTTGGTGCTTAAATTGGAAAATTAATATTTGTTTTATTTTAGGAGATGACAAGTAGAGGCTGCATTAAATTGGAGCATTATTGGTTAAAATAAAAAATGTTGAAAAAAATGGACAAATTACTTCAGTGGATAAGGTGAAATCACTCCTAATGCTAAATTCAGTTCAAGACTTTGAATTCAATTAGAAAACCTATTTGCATCCTTATTACATAACGATTTGAATTTGTTTTAAATAGGATCTTTACAAGATAGGAGTAGATTACATTTTGAGTAGGAAAAGCAAACAAAAACACATCCACCACCAAGCAAACAAAAACACATCGACCACCTTCTCCATCATTCTCTTTTCGTTTACTTAGTGTTTTTCTCTCAATCTTTCATCTCTTCTTTTATTTGGGGTGTTAGAACTAAAGCCATATGTGGCTAAATCTTAATATTCTGATTCAAAGGGATTCAAAACTCTAGTTGTAATTTTGTGAGGTTTTGTTCTAAACTTATATTCATGTTTTAAGTCAAGTATTTCTTCTTTTATGTTCTTATATTTCATAAATAATGAATTTTGATTAATCTAACAAATGAATTTAGTGATATGTAATTTTCATGAAGGATTAATAGAAGTAACAAATATGTTATTTATGAATTTGCATATTTAACTAATGAGAACCAAGAAAACTAAGCTGAATATTTATAGCTATCTCAATTATCTAATTTAAGGTCTAGTTTTTTTTTACTAAACTTATTGCTGTCATTTAATTGATATGGAATGCTATCATACCCAATCAATTGATGGTAAGTTTTGTTTTGAATTTTGGGTTTGAACTAACTAAATTAGGAAAATTTAATACTTATTATGACTATCCTAGTATGTTTCGGACTAACTGCTTGAATTATAAAAATTATTCTTTTTAGAACAATGATCAAGGTTACAATTTGATGAGATCTTTCCCTTGATTCAGAGTTAAATACTCTTGAATTTCTCACTTTTGCATTCAGTTGATTTATTTGATTCTTGGTTAAATTTAGTTTATTAGTTAATTAATCATAAACCTCTACTTTGATTTGTTAATTGAAATTAAGAAAATAGTTTTTTTTTAGTTCTTTTAGGATTCAACTTGGTTCCACGACTGCCATAAGAGTTTACAAAATCATAATTAATTTGAAGGGCTTCGATAGTCCGATCAAAATTATGGCATAGTTACTAAGGAACTATTTTAGTTTCTTTGCATTATTTTATAGTTTACTACTAATCTCTTTTTTTCTATGACTCATTCTTTTCAAACAGGTGATTTACAATATAACCTAGAAATTGAGAAGACAATGTGTAATTTGATTTTAATGGAATTGACAAGATGTTATGTTTTCATTCTAACAATTTGTCCTATGATTGCTTATTCTCTCAGTTGTTATTTTATCCTAAACAGCCTTTAATGTGTGTTCGCTTTTGGGATATTGTTGGATAACATGAAAAAAGATCATAGATTATTATAAGGATAATTGGTTTATTGCATTAACATATGATTGAGGACAAGTATAACTCCAGTGTGAAGGAATTTGATAAGATGTTATTTGGTTATGTTAATCGAAATTATCTCTTTTATTTTGGTTATATTTTGGTGCTTAAATAAGAAAATTAATATTTGTTTTGTTTTATAAGGTTACAATTGAGATTGCATCAAATTCGAGCATTATTGGTCAAAATCACGAATTTTGGAAAAACTGGAAAATTACTACAGTAGATAAGACAAGATCACGCCTAATGTTATATTCACTTCAAGAGTTGGAATTCAATTAGAAAACTTATTTTCATCCCTAATATGTAAGGATCCGAATTTATTTTTGTTGGGACCCGATCCGGAGGCCGGAATTCCAACCGAAAAAAAATGAAAAAGAAGACGAAAGCGAATTCAAAACGAAAGTGAGGAACACAAGGCGGAAGCAAAATCATAAGCTAAACAACACATCGGATCAAATCAAATCAAAATCAATTTCCGACATTCGTGAACAAATATCGAAGAAAACTTTTGCGTTGGAAACCTTAAG
>JANIJH010000006.1:13611526-13625846 GCA_024520975.1 Erythroxylum areolatum
CAAAAGACCCATCAAGTCTTTCAATCACCTATTTAATCATTCACTTTTCTAACGAGTTCCTCATTAGGTTTCAAATTACTCACACTTTCTCCAATTCCTGTGTCGATAACATCATTATTAGATTATGTTGATATATCTTAACATACTTGACATTTTGCAATAAATCTAAGCACACCTTGGAGAGGTGATACTCTTATAAACATTTCATCTTTTTCTTTATATTTCACATCTCCATAGTATCAGTACGCTTTACTCCTATGCTTATCTCACTTTGTTCCATACTTTCAGTATTGATCCACTAACTCTTTTATCCCTTTATCAGGTATACATATTTCTCCTTTTTGATCGCAAAGCCTCATCTTCCATTTTAAACTTGGAATTCAAATCCATTTTCAATTCCTTAATATACATTCTATGCTTCTTTTTACTCTAGTTATGATAATCCTCAATATCGAGTTTCTGCTTAAAGTAACTGATATAACACATAACCTTACTTGGAATTTCTCATTTGTATAATCAGGGTCTTTTGGTATTTATATCAATCTTCTCGGTCTCATATTCATTTCTCTCAATTCAGTGATTGCCTCAAACTCTTATGAGCTGTACTCATATATATATATACATCTTAGATATTCCTTTACATATACTGTCTCCAAACTTCAAAACAATCACTACTGTAGTATCTCTAAATCATATATCGAATAATCAACTCATAAGACTTTAGTCATCTCTATATATAGGAAATCACGTTATCCCGCTGCATTGGATTTACCCAAATCTCTTATATAATATCATTGCATACTATAGAATCTCCAAATCCATATGATGTAATTAATATCAGTATAATTCCTCAAAATGTTCTTTACTCTCATTACTCATACGTGTTACACTTTTTTTTTCTTCACGTATTCAAGTTATTCTTCTCAAATTTTCGAATACCTTTTATACATCATCAAATTTCACTTGGATTACTTTAATCTTCAATATCAAGGTACTATCGGGGAAAATATTAACTCAAACGATTTTTATCAAACTCCATATGCCCATGATTAGCTCTCCTAATTCCTTAAATGACTAATTCCTCGATGAGGTAACATTATCTCACGTTATTTTCAATTTCCCAATTGACTCACCCTTTCTTAAATGATCTTCTCCATTCTTTATATTTCCTCATGTTTCACATTGGCTTATTTTAATGTTTTCTCATTCATACTCATTTCTCCTCACACTTCAATTTATTTCCAACTTAACTTCCTGCTTTGGTAACACATTCATCAAAATTTGATCTATATTTCCTTCTCACATTCTCATAGAATATAATGTGCATCTAAATCCTCCTCACATTGGCCATAATGCTATCTCAATTTCCCCATAATCCACTCATGTAGTTGGATATTTTTCATCGAGACAAAAATACATACATTCTCAGTAGCATACTCTACCTCTCATGCTTGAGTCTCCACTAGGGATATGTCTCTGATGGATTCCTCTACTGATCATTCTTAGTATAAACTGCCTGATCTGCTTAACCTAATTCAAAACAATTCTTCTTCGAAAAAAAATTTCTTGCTACAATCATCTACACTATACTTCCATCTCATTACTCTGATTCATCTCATAATCCTTAACCATGGAGATTATTGATTATCTCCTATCCATATCCAAATATAGGTCTCATGTGTACTCAATCATATTATTCACCAATTTAACTACATTATCAGCTGAGGGCTCTTAATAACTGGTCGACAAGCTCTTGAGGCCTTCTACATATATCACTATCCTTTGTTTCTTTTTCCATACATACATTCTTAATCAATTTAGGAGCATGAACATATAGCCATCTTGACATTCAAATCTCAATTTCACTAACACAATCTTATACTTGATCATAAATTCCTCCACTTTGCTTGTACACCTTAAATCTTGTCATTTTCACCCTGTCTTTATTCCTTCTTCAGTCATGTCATGGAAATATTTTCACATCCGTATCAATTCAAGTGCGTATCCAAAACAAAATCACATCACTGTACTCACTAACATAACATAATTATTGAATCTATGTTTAATATATCGGGCTATGTAATAATTCCTATTTCTAAATATCCTCGAGCTTTCCTTACCCTAAACTCTATCAAGGCACCCTTTCTCTCACTAATTCCATTGGCCCAAACCCTTAACAATCTCTCTTACGATTTATACGTATCTCGAAAGTTGCCCATGTAAGATCCTAATACTGAGCTCTGATACCACAAATGTTGGGACCCATTTCTGGAACCCAACCTCTTGCGAATATCAAAAGACTTAAGCATATCTTTACTACTTCATACTCTTTAATGCATTACATACAAATAATTTTTTTTCGTCATTTACATTTCAATTCCCTCAAAACAAAAGGGTTTTCCAAAGCTATAATGGCTTTTCAAGACATTTTACAACATAATCCAAAATCTCAAATTATAAAAGTTACATGAACAACATATTCTTGAATTGTGACTAATCCTTGCATTTACAAAGATAACTTAAACTCCAAGACATGTAGAATTTGAAGTAACATCCTTATACTCTTGATCACTCGATCTCTTCCTCATCACCTGAAGGTGGGGACAGGAAGGGGGTGAGCTTGAAAGCTCGTGGGTAATAGTTTATAATAAAAAGATAAGCAAAAGCTCTTTTCTAAAACTCATTGTCATTTTACATTTTCGAAAACAAAGTTATTTCACATGCAAGATATCCTCAAACATTTATTCCCTGAAATTGTCAATTTATCAAACTATTTATGAACAATTTTAAATCATGTAATGTATCAAACTTGTCAACAGGTCATAAGCACATTAGAATGGTTTGGGTGAATCCAAAACAGAACGTACTACACAATTCCCATAAGGGTCTTGTATAGCCGTGAACTTATGGGAGTCCATGAAGGAGCTCTAAGCCACTAGCGGGCAAGCGTAAGAAGCCTTTAATTTGGTCAACGTGCACTTGACTTAACTTAGGGGATCACCACAAACCCACATAACACATATATTTCAAAAGCTTGTAAGTTTATTGCCCACAATGGCACTTCCTATAAAATTGGTTTTTTCATATACTTGATATACATCTTGAAAACCATTCTTGAAAACATGAATTCATGCACATTTGATCTTTTCAAAAGAAAATCACTTTATAAATCATCACACAACCTATGTAGCAAACACATAACAAATTTCATAAATCATTCATGGACAATGAATGCAGCACTTATGATGCAAATGAAAATTATAAAACTTCTTTGATTTAAGAAAGCATTAGTGGCTTATTTACTCTATTATAAACATGTACCCACCCGATTTTCTTGCTTATAGGCTTGCTCAGAATATCTCTTCTCTTTACGAAATAACCTAAGGTCTCTAAGGCTCTTTCCTAGTGTATCTTTAATGTGTGTTCCATGAGCTGATCTAGCTGAAATAGGTCTCTTCACCAAATGAAGAGATCCATGACTCAAATGGAAGCTCTTCTCGTCATCTACTTTTTTCCTTTCTCGATCAACTCTAAAATCTCTCTTATAGGCTAAGGAAATTGAAACCCTAGCTTGGTTTCTCTTCTCTCTCTCATTCTCTTCTTCTATTTGTATTTCTCTCTCTTTTTCATGACATTCTCTCTTTCTCTTTCTTTCTCCCTCTTTTTTTCTTTATTCTCTTCTACTTTCTTCCATTTATAGGCAAGACAACACTTCTTCTTCCAATTTTGCCCTTCCATTTATGCCTTATGTCTTTTACACGTAAGTGTCTTACCAAAAGTAGCCTTGAATATTCTGACATAACACTTTATTCTAGAAGAATCTTCTCTATTGTGTTAGTTTCCAATGACACCAAAATCATTCCATTCGGGTCAGTGATTCAAAAGATACACTTCAAACCTTTTTGAACTGCTCTTGTCCAAATTAGCATATTATGCACAACTCTTATTAGAAATTTTAAACCCTTTAGAAACTAAATTTGACTTCAACTTCTTCATACCATTTGTAGCTCCGTGTATCTAGTTTATCTTGAAATAAGAATCATCTTATTCAGAGCTCTACTGATCCAAAAATTATCAAAATATTGAAGTATATTTTACTAAAATATCCAATTGATATCCTTTCTTTGGTTCAATCCATCCCTTTCAAATCAACACCAAGAGTTATAACCTTCAATGGAGATGCAAACAGAAAATGATAGGAATCTAAGAGTTCAAGAATCACTTCATTTGAATTTGAAATTTACAACTTTGAAGAAGACCTTGAGGTCAGAATTTATCATTTGAAGGGTCAAAATAAATCAAACGATAGGATTTGACGAAGTCAAAGGAAAAAGTAGACGAATGGAAAAAGACAGAAGAAGTGAGAAAATTGCTATAACTTTCCCTACAGATATCGTATTAAGAGGTTCTTTATATGGTTGGAAAGAAGACTTCAAGATCTAAGACTTTCATGAAGACCTTGAAGATAGATTCTATCTTCTAAAGGATCGAAAATGGAACAGAAGATATAAGATGAACAGTAACTCAAAAGATAGTAAAACACAGACGAAGTGAAAAACAGAAGATAACAAAACACAAAAGGAATGAAAACAGAAGGAGCAAAACATAGAAGAAGAAAAAAGGCGAAAGAAATGAAACTCAGAAGAAGCAAAAGTCAGAAGAAGCAAAACTAAAAAGGAGCAAAAAGGCAGAAGAAGATGCGTCAGCAAAAGATAGAAGAAGGCACGTCAGCAAAAGACAGAAGAAAACGCGTCAGCAAAACACAAAAGAAGACGCGTCAGCAAAACACAGAAGATACAAAGCACAGACGATACAAAAGGCAGAAGATACAAAAAGCAGATGATACAAAGCACAGAATATACAAAACACAGACGATACAAAAGTCAGAAGATATAAAATTCAGACAATACAAAAGGCAGAAGATACAAAACACAGATGATACAAAAGACAAAAGATACAAAAGGTAGACGATATAAAATACAGAAGATACAAAAGGTAGATGATACAAAAGTCAGAGGATACAAAAGGCAAACGATACAAAAGGCAGAAGATACAAAACACAGACGATATAAAAGGTAGAAGATACAAAAAGCAGACGATACAAAACACAGAAGATACAAAACACAGACGGTACAAAAGTCAGAGGATATAAAAGGTAGACGATACAAAAGGCAGAAGATACAAAAGGTAGACGATACAAAAGTCAGAGGATGCAAAAGGCAGACGATACAAAAGGCAGAAGATACAAAACACAGATGATACAAAAGGCAGAAGATACAAAAGGCAGACGATACAAAACACAGAAGATACAAAACACAAACGATACAAAAGTCAGAGGATACAAAAGACAGACGATACAAAACATAGAAAAAGATGGCGTCTTCACAAGGAAACACAGAAGGAGATGACGTCATTACAGAAGAAGCAAGAAGGCAGAAGATCTAACTTCTCTCTTGTACATCTTCCCTTATAAGGACCATTTCAACCTAGAAGTTCAAAATTTTCATACTAGATAGCATTGGAAAGCTAAATGAAAGATCTACGATTCTCAAGAAGGAAACTTTGCCAAAATCTATCTAGATCAATCCAAATTTTCTCCTAAAGTCTGAAGATGAATTTTACGTTCATCCACCAATGTGCTACACTTAGTTCTCACTTCATGACAAATTTTAAGACTCTTAGAGACATTATTGAAATTTGATGTATTCATAAGAAATGTATCCATATGTTTCTAATTTAATCCAAATCAAGAATCATCTCGTTTAGATAACTAGAGAAAAATTTATGGCTAAAAGACTGAAACATTTTCTATAAACATTTTCTAGATCAACCATGCTTTTTGTTTCACAATCTTTCCTTAACACAGATCATACTAAGATGCCCTTTTCTACTTCATTTACTCCTCATTCTCAACTTCATCTCAAATCAATAGCATCCGAAGAAAAAATATATATAGTCCATGATTAATCATGAACACTATCAACAGAACATACACATATGTACATATTCTTCATCAACTTACTACACCAGTGCAACTTCATTTTTGGCTTTTATTTTACTTCTAACTTTCACCTTAATTCTTCTCTCTTCAAAATCTTTTATCCACTAGAAACAACAAAGAAAAACTTAGGCATATCCACATTTCTCATTCACTACTTTGCCCTTGCCTATCATTTCTTGGTTCAAGAATTTTCATTCATTTGTTCCTTACTCATGACTACTTGCCAAAATTTTTCCTTTAAATAATTCTAATTTCTACGAAACATTCGGGGTCCAACAAAATCTGGGCAAGAAAATTTTGAAAATAATATCTCTATACTGATTTCAAATTCAACACAATTAGAATGCACAACTGTCACAACCAATCAACAGCATCATACATGCTATGGTTTCTTCTTTATACAGGGCACAAGTGGCTCTGATAACACTGTAGGAAAAACCCAGTGCGTGCATCATATACGCGCAGTGAGGAAAACAAAAATAATTTATTCCGGGAGTTTCCCAAAGTCCAGGATCTATATGCCTATACAAGAAAATACTATTAAACCCAGCTGAAAATTCCTAATTCACATACATGTTTGTAACATATATATAGGAATTCATGGCATTTACACAAATCAATCATTCATATAATAACCATGTACCTTGTGTGTAGTCTCCTTTATTATTTTCTCTTCTACTCATTGCAAATCACAATGATCAAAACATACCATTTCCAATGGTATCCATGCAAAGATCAGGGAAACTAACCGAATCAAAGTCTTTGATCCGGAATTGGCTAGAACAAAGACAAGAGTGATAGCTCTCTTCTTTGTTCTATGGAGAGCAAAGCTGTCAAAGAGAATGAAGAGGAAGAAAATGAGAAAGAAGAGGAGAATGGCTTGAAAATTTGTTTTCTAAACTTGTTACAACTATTTTTCTCAAGATCATCATCCTTCCTTTCTAGCTTTTTGTTGGTCTTTTAGTGTTTTTTTCTTTGATCATTTAAAGAAAATAAATGCATCACCTTTAAAGAAGCCTCTCTCATCTTCCATGTTACACATATCTATATATATATATATATATAGGTATGTATGTATGTATGTATATACACAAAAGAAAGACTGTAGTCATATGCAGGTACAACTGATCCCGACCTCTAACTCTTATCTGTATGCAATGGTTAGACTCCAATTGGTTTAACGAGGTGGCTTTGTTAAGCCTGAAAAATAATGTTACAATTTTGGTGAATTTTGCGAACTCAGTGAGTTAACCACCATCCTCGATGGTTCACTCATATCATATAATACATCCACTTATGTAATCACTTAATTCACATCATTTCATTTATCATCATGTAGCATCAAAAAACTCTTTTGTTCATAATTTTCACATTTCTCATTCAACACAATTCAACAATACATTTCAATCATTCAAACATACATATTAAATGTATATGCAATACTCATGAGACTTACTTCAAGTTTTTATTGTTGTGACCGAATGCCTGTAACTGTCCTATAACCATTGTGGATACCAGGCTCATTAATAACTACCTCTTATCCGTTGAGAATACATGGCTCATTATATACAGTGAGCCTTTGGCTCTTAATCACTTTTTGAGCTTTAAGCTCTTTTTCACTTTCTAAGCTTTAAGCTCTTTTTCGATAGCTACTGCGGTCACAACAACCTTTATCTGTTCATGTGATGTGCTCAATGTTACACATTCATATTCATGATCAGTATCTCATTCATATTTTTCATCGAACTTTAGTCCGACATTCAACATATATGTTGAGAATCACTTATTTTCTCAAATTCACATTCAACGAGTACTTCCAATATCTTATTCATGCATCAAACGCTTCGAACAGTCAATGTCTGAAATCAACACAATCAGATTCACATAATGATTCAATACAAAATTTAAAACAAACAATTAATCAAGTGAGACCATCTAGGTCACTCACAGTACACTCCAGATTAGCATTTGCTTTGTCGATCCGGAAATGCCTGGATGCGGACATTCTATCCTATATCAACATTATGCAATACATATATTGCACACACATTATTAATTGCACAATCACATAAACATTCAATTGTACATATATGTATAGGTGTAATGTATAATGTATACTGATTATTCCGGGTATGTTTCCTTAATCACGTCTTTCGATCATTCAAACCTTATCATTTGTATGTGTCTAGCTTATTCTTAGGTTTACACCTCAAGAACACTTAGTTTTGTTAATATCATAATTCAAGTACTCGACATTTCTTTTCTAGCATTATATGCTCTCATAATATCCAATTCTCATTCACCTTTACTTGATACAAATTAGTCATCTCCTTGCAATCATATTAACATTTCTAAGATCACTTTTATATCATTGACAACTCGTAACTTTTCAATTGATATAAATTCATAGATCATATCTTACACAACTTGATATTCCTAAGTTCATCAGTCAATCATTCACCTTCTTTGGATGACATTATCTTTCATAGGATCACTTTTATTCTTATAAGATCTCCAAAATTTCAGATCTGAACACTTGGTAAACAACAATCCATTCTTAGTGAATTTAGATTACAATGAATTTGATTGTAGGAAGGACAATGTGTGAGGAGTTTTTGGTTCAAATTTTAAGTCAATCGAAGGTTCAGAGAAGAAGTTATGGCCAAAAGAGTGAATGGTGTCGAAAGCTGTCAAACAGCAGTGCCCCTCTTCTGTCATGATTGTGTTTGTGCAAGAACTTGGAACACTTGACAATCCCTCTCTATCATGATCCTGCTTGTGCATGATTGTGAAACTCTACAATGTTCCTCTCTATCATGATCGTGCTTATGCACAATCATGCACTCATTTATTCAAGCATCATTCCAGCTTTTCTTTCAAAATAGATTTTTACAAGGAAAATGAAATGTTTAGATAATACATTCTTTTAAAAAAATGTTCCCTTATGTCTTAAGTTTCTAATGACACCAATTTTATGGATTTTGGTTTAGTATTCTGTGAATTATACACAAAATACTACAGACTGTTCTCAAATCTCGACAACACATAATACTTAACTTCAAGACAAATTTTGAAACTCTTAGAGATAGAATTCAAATTCTATTCCTTCATGAAAAACATATCCATATGTCTTTAGTTTAATCTATACTTTAAAAAATCTGATTTTGATGTCTATAGATCAAGATGTGGCCAAAATACTAATGTATGTTTAGTAAAAACACTCCATTGATTATGAACACTAAAAATAGAACATCAACGTATACATATGTTCATCAAATTTCTGCATATATTTTACTCCACTATCATGATCATTTACCACTAAATATCATCATATATGCTTCATTAATAAAGCCATGAAGATCAATAATAATACACTTACTTGATTAGCTCAAAGCTTCTTCAAAAATTATCACTTAACCCTAGCCTCCAAGCTTATATAATCATCAACTCTTCTAGAGGAATAGGTTAGGTTTTTAATTGCAAGATGAAGAAATAGCAAAGGCCTTGAAAAAAAACAAAGTAAAGGAAAGCAATATATCAAAGTGATGAGAGTGAGGGTGAGAAGATTGTAAGTGAAGAAAATGACAAAGATGAAGAAAGAAGCATAGACGTGAAAGACAAAGCAAAGATGGTCTTGCAAATATAAATAATGTGGGTTTAATGCTTGATGAGTGTCATGACACTTACCACATAAAAATCAAAATAGCATCTTTTACTAATGGTACTCAATACCATTAATCTCTACTCCATTTGTCACCCAATTTCTAATCCATTTGTCACCTAATTTTCAATGACACTTATCATTAAATCTTAATGTCACATATTAATAATTTCTACTGCCATTTATCATTTGTCTTGCCACTTGACATTTTTCCTAGTCCGAAAATACCCATAATTTCATAATTTTCTCAAATTTCACCAAAAATTCTAAATCACTATTTATACATGTCAAGTCAATTTTTAATATATATAATCCATAATTCACATTATAATCACATTAAAACAATCATTTATACCCCTAAAAGTGTCAAATGAGTGCATGAACAAATCATTGTAATGTATGCAATAATCAAATTCACATGCATGTATACTATATTATGCATAAGTATGAAGTGCATTTCCTAATTTTCTCATTGCTATTTCTGATTTACAGAAATATAGGGTTCTAACCCTTTGTATAAGAACAAGATGTTACAATTCTCCCCCTTTAATAAATTTCACCCTCGAAATTCTTATCTGATTGATCAAAAAGGCAGGGGTATTGTTTTCTCATATGCTCCTCTGTTTCCTATTTAAATTCATCACTCAAATTATTTCTTCCAATTGACTATAGTAAATGGAATCATTCGGTCTTTCAAGTACTTGTTTAGATACCACACTATCTTAACTAGTTCCTCAATATATATATATATATATATATCGTAAGTTTCAGTTCTTGTGCTGACAATACATCTATATTAGATCATATCAATATTTCTTAACATACTCCCATGTAACACATTATGAATTTGATATGATTTTGTTAGTAAGATTAACTTAAGTTAATGGTCATATGATCTTAATAAATTTATATAGACTAATATAATTCGAGCTTAGTTTATCCTTTTTTCTAACCTAAGCACACCTTGCTAAGGAGATACTCTTAGAAACATTTCATTTTTTGCTTGATAATTCACATCTCTTCAATGTTAATACACTTAACTCTTATGCCTATCTCACTATATTCCATATCTTCCATGTTAATCCACCTAATTCATTCACCTTTCTTGAGTTACTTAATTTCTAATGCAGATCAATTTCACTTATCAACAACATCTCCAATCAATTTTGGCCTTCAACTATTTTAGGCCTTATTCATCCCAATATAAAGGCGGACGACTCTTTCTATCATATAATGTCTCATATGGCATTCTAACGATACAACTTTGATAATGATTGTTATGTTTAAATTCAGTTAAAACTGTACATTGACCTCACATTCCTATGAACTCCAAAATATAAACTTTAAGCATATCTCCAATAGTTAAGACTGTTGGCAACTCATACCTGCAATCACTTATTTCTACATCCTTAGCCGTTAAATGTTATCTTGACATATTTCTACTAGGACGTATAGTATAGGTTGTTATTTATACTTTCTCTAATAATCTGTGTACTCAATCATCTTTATCGGGTACACATACTTCTTATTTCAATCACAAAGTATCATTTTCTAATTCAAACTCATAATTCAGATTCACTTTCAATTTCTCAATAAGATTCACAAATTCTAGATCCTTAATTTGGGCTTCATTAATGCTTTCATATGAAACTAATCTTAAATTCAATATCTAATAATACTTTGATTTGCCCAAAATTCAACTAGACATTGTATTCTCTTTATTGCACTAGATTTGGTAACCTCAATATCTAAATTTGTGCTATTCCGTTATAGAATTTTTTGTTCAATGCATCAGATACACACTAGCTTTACCAGGATAGTACTCATTTATACAATCATAATCTTTAAGTAACTCTATCCATTGTTTCTGTCTCATATTCAATTCTTTCAAACTCAATAATTACCTCAAACTTTTATGATTTTTACATTTATCTATATATCTGAAATGTTTCACTATACATATAATGTCTCCAAGCTCTCAAAGCAATTACTATTGCAGTAAATTCTAAATCATATTCCGAATAATTCAATTCATGAGTCTTTAACTGTCTCCATGCATATGAAATCACTTTATTATGCTACATTAGATTTCATCATAATTTCTGATGTGAAACTTCATTATATACTACATAATCTCCAAATTCAAATGATATAATTAACATCGGTATTATAATTCCTCAAAATTCTTTTTACATTCATCTGTCATATGATTTACAAGTTTTTCCTCAGACATTTTTGTCAAAGGGATAAGATTAATAAAATCTCCTTAACAATCTCTAGCAGTATCCAATACACAACTAGTTCTAGAAAACCATGGATCTCTTATATATTCCTTAGAGTTTCTCACTTCATCATTACCTCTACTTTCTTTGGGTCTCCCAATATGGCATGTTCAGATACTATATGACCCAACGTTTTATTTGATCAAGCTAAGATTTACTCTTATTGAACTTTGGCATATAATTGTTTCTGCCTTCATGATATGTAAGATTTACCTCAAATATTCAAAATATTCTCCTCAACTTTTCGAATACTTCAATATATCATCTATGATCATAAGCACTAATTGATCCAAGCAAAAATTGGGACACTTTATTCTTCAATACCATAATACTATCAGGGACATTTGTTAACTCCAACAGATATTGACAAAACTCAATGTGCCCATGATTAGTTCTTATAATTCCTCAAATGAGGTAATATTATCTCATATTATTTTTGGTTTCCTAATTGACTTTTTTTTCTTGAATAGTTTTCTCCATTCATTTAATTTCCTCTGATTTTCTTATTGATTTATTCTAATGTCTGTTTATTTATACTAGTTTCTCCTCATCTTAGCAATAATGTCACCTCAAATTCAAGAATCCAATTACGTAGTTGGATACTTTACATCAAACAAATTGCATACACTCTCATTATCATATTCTACTTGATGCCTAAGTCTCAGTTAAAAATGGGACTCCAATATTCACTTCTAATTTATTCCATCATCGTTCATTCTTAGAAGTAAACTGTCTGGTCTACTTAACCTAATTTGGTGAAATTCTTCTTCAAAAGAAGATTTCTTGCTAATCATCTATACTGTTCATGTAATCTTTATCAATCAATTGTTTTCATCATTGTCTATTAGCCATTCTTAGTACCTCAAGAAGATCAATTTCTATCATTTCTTACAAGGTCATAATATTCTATTTACTAAAACTCAAATAAGTAGTAGAAATGATTATTGTCGCATATGGTTAGGTTTGTATCATCAAGGTCATCCCATTCTATCTAGAGATTTATTTTCGACAAATCACCAAATTATATCTTACAATAATGATACTTTGATCTCAATTGATCCTAGACAACATTTCTATTTTTGTGCCTAGCCCAATTGTGATGGATATTTTTACGATCGTGTCCTGCTTCCTTTTCATTCCTTTTTCTCAAATTTATCACACAAAGTAATATCATTTACACTCTCTCAATCTATCCCCAATTGATCATTTTAAATGCTTTCATGCATTACTCTAAATCATCTCATAAGTTTAAGTATGGGGGCTAAGACTGATGAGCATTTAATAAGTCACAAATCACTTCCTATATCCTCTCCAAACATATAACATATATGTTCTAATAACATCACTTGCCAAAGTAATCACATTATCATATATGCACTCACAATAACAAATCAACTTAATCTTAGGGGCTTTTACTTATCTCGTTCTCATATATCTCCTCTTCCAATCATCATTTATTTCATCTTACATATATATATTTGCAGTCAATTCAAAATTATAGATGCATAATCATTATGAAATTCTAGTCTCAGTTCTACTAATATATTCTTATGGTGAATGATAACTCTTGTCATATTAATCAAACAACCATTTCAGTTCCAAGTTCATCTTCTTAAGGTCATAAGAAATTTTTGTTTTCATTCCATTCTATTTGTATGCTTTAATCTCATCATTTCTACTTATATCTCTATTTTCCTCAAATAATCCACTACAATGCGTTCACATTTATATCACATTCGAGGATATATCACTACAGTACAATATTGATGTCATATTCAATAATACATCCACCAATACAAATGTGTTGAATCTTTATCTGTCATATCTAACCATATACTATTCCTTATTTCTAAATATCCACAACCTTTATTTTCTCACATTCTGACAAATCGTCATCCTTCTCATTGCTTCTAACAACTTAAACTTTTAACGAATGCTCATGCGTCTGACTCATATAAATGTGACTCAGATTGTGGATAAGTTGTCATTGCATTCTAAGACATGTAATGCATGTACCTTGACACATATTTCGAAAAATGGCCATGTAAGATACTAAATCTGGGCTCTGATACCAAATTGTAGCATCCCACTCTCATAGTGCATATCCCAAATATACCAAAAGTATTCAAGAATATACTCTACGAGGGTGGCATGCTAGAACAAACTCAATGCAAATTTGTCACGCCCATAAAGTTTAATTCTAGCCAAACTTCTCAAGTTTAATTCAAGCTAAATCTCAACTCAATAGCCTAACCATATCCAAAGTTATAACCTAAACATTGAAACATACTCAAAGTAAAATTTTCCAGATTTTACACCTAACTCTACTCCTATCATTCCAAAACTATTTCTACACCAATAAGCATCCAATTTAGC
>JANIJH010000006.1:13669454-13686134 GCA_024520975.1 Erythroxylum areolatum
TTTATGAATTTTGTATAAAGATTTGGATTATGACCTTATGTATAATGATTATGGTTTGTATATTGAATTGAGGAATTAATAGGAATTGAGAAATTGACTAAGGAAGGTGGAAGAAATGAAAAAGAAAGGAACGAGAAAAGAAAAGAAAAAAAATTTATACCGATTTCGGATTAAGGTTAGTCCAAGGCTTCCAACGCGACGCTTTTTCCTAAAATATTTGTTCACGGATGTCGAAAATTGATTTGTATTCGATTCGTTTTGATTCGATACTTTCGTATTTGTTTCGCGTTTGCTTCCGCATGTTGTGTTTCGATTTATTAGATTTGAATTCGCTTTGTTTCCGTCGTGTTTCCTCCGTTTTTTGGGTTGGGGCGCCGGTCTCCGGATCGAGTCCCAACATTTGAGGTGAAGGGAAACTAGAATTATGTTCGCCAATTATATAATTGAATCTATCATTAAACCATGCATCATTAGTGGTATCTAAAAATTACATGTTATGGTTACCATATAGATTTTGGGAAAAACATACTTTAACTATTACACAGACTCTAAATTTAGTGGGAGCAAATTTGTGTTTTTGATTTGTATATGGATGATATTATGCTTGCCAACAATGATTTAGGCCTAAAGATGTCAAAGTTCTTCGAAAACATAAAAAATCTTGAGAAGACACAATTTATTCTTCTAGTAAAGATCTATAAATACATATCCAATAAGGTCAATAAGGTCTTAAGTCTGACTCGAAAAGCTTAAATGGACTAAGCGCTAAAGAGATTCAACATGTAGGACTTATACATCACCTATAACCAAAGGTGATATGTAAGGAGCAGCTTCCTCAAATGAGATAAAGAAAGTGTGGATGAGTTTTATTCTTTGCAATAGTGCAATTAGGAGTTTGACGTATTCAGAGGTATGTACTAGATCTTTGCAGATATATACCGAAGACACTCACCTACAAGTATCATGAATACAATGAAGCGTAGAAAATGTCTTCACTTGCCATACGCATTGATCACATAGTAAGGTACTTAAATCTTTGGAGGTTAAAATCATCTCCAAACGACGAAGGGCAGACATTTTATTGATTTTCCTCAGAGGAATCTGAGTTGTGTCTTCACTCAGTCTTCTGGTTTCAGATAGAAAGCCTGTAGAAGAATTTCAAGGGAAGATCAGTAATCTTTAACATACTTCACAAATATATATTTGCAAGAATGAAGCTGATAGATCTGGTATATGTCTATTTGCAAGAATGAAGCTGATAGATCTGGTATATGTCCTCGTTAAAGAAGAACACCCGTTTTGCTTGGAAAGGTTTTGAAAACTGAAGTTTTGGAGTCTGAAATCAGGGCAACAAGTTTTTGAAAGAAGTCTCTCCTAAGGTTGACTATATGCTAGTGATAACTTAATTCCTCCTTACATGGTACAGGTGACAACTGAAATGACATGGTTTAGCAGAAGCTTGTGTCCATTAGCTTATCAAGCAGAATACCATATGAAGTTTTAAGTAACAGCCAAAACACTTTTTAACTCCTATAACCAAAGACCAAAGGGAAAGGGACAGGAGTCAACAAAGGGTGGGCTGAGTTACATTTCTTGTGTAAGTGCTATAATATTGAGTTTTTTTAAAAGAAATTACAAATTACTTAATGATATGCACCATTTTTAAAATGGAAGTCCATTTATAACTCACACACAAAGAGAAGGAGACAGAAATTACCCTAATTTGAGAGAAGTGTCAGAGCTATCACCCTCTACAGGAGGGCCACTGCTGCAACTGCAGACATTGGTGGCAGAATCTGATGAGAATCCTTCCTCTTGAACTGCAATATTTTCAGATTCTAAAGACATTGCCCAATTTGATTTGCACATCATTGTCATCTGCACGCAGCAAACCACAGGATGAGTTCTAATTAAATAAGATGATTTGGTAATTGGTTGACAATTCAGTTACTAGAACTGGAAATTCTTACCTTTTGCTTTAGTTGCTTATTCTCTTCCAGCAGCAAGGTTTCCTATATATATTGAAAATGACCAAACATGGAGGTATTATAAAATTAATCCCAATTTAGCTTATTTTAAACAATAAAGTTCATCAACGTAAATCCCATTTTGTGATCCAGAGAAAACAAAGAAATCAACTGAATGTTCATTTTCAAGTTCTTTTGCCCAAGCAACTTGCAACTCGATAAAGTTGTCATTGTCTTCAGCTATTATAGACATGTTCAGGCATACATCTAACGCAAAGCAGTTCTAATGATAGCCATACTTTGATCACATTCATTAATTAGCACACTAGAAAGATAATCGTAACTGCTGCAGTTATAACTACTTGGAAATTTTAACTTCGTTCGTATAAAGCTTCTAAAAGCAAGCAGGTTGAATGATGAATATGCTCTATATCCTTCCTTTGACAAACCCAGATTCATTTTCCTCTTCAAACTTAATCTTACCTTCCTTTTCAGTGCAGAAATCTCAGTCATAAACTTTGCCTTCTACGTAAAAACGAAAGGTACAGGTTAGTATGGAAGTGATCACAGTTCAATATCTACAATAACTACTACGTATTAAAGCAATGGACAAAAACCTTGTGATGCAAAAGAACTTAAAGGATATATAAGAAATAAAAGAGAAAAAAAATAGTTAGTCACAAGTCTCAATTTGGTGGGATAAAGATTTGGAATTGAATTGACAACAAAACGTAAAGGCTGAAATTAGATTATGTTATGATTCCTTATTAGATAAGAAATAGTTGTAAGTTAAATATGTTACTCTATTTTTTATATATTATCCTAGTTGTTTAGGACTTATAGAATTTTATTAAGATAGGATTTAAATTTGTTAAAAACGATTTCCCACTAGGATAAGGGTTCTAAAACTCTTTCTCTATATATATGTGTATGTATTCAGCTCTTCATCAATAATAAGCAATCTGGAATTTTTTTACAAACTTGAGTTTTCAACTAGAAGGTGTAATGCTTTCTTCTAAGAGTGATTCTTAGACCTTAGGAGTGATTTCTAGTTTCTTACCTTCCATTCTTTGTGTTCCTTACTAAATTCCAGAAAACCTAACACACTTTCTAGTCATCTCAAACCTATAATCTGGCCATATTAAACCTTATAATCCTAAGCCTAAATTTCCAGCAATTAAACCTTAAAATTTCAGTTACACAAAATCTGAAATTTCAACATTCCTAGCCAAAATCCAACTTTCGAACTTGATATTCCAGTAGCCTAATATCAGCCATATTTTCTAATTTTGTGCTTCTAGCTACTAGTTAATAATTATTCTATTTGTAGTACATCGAATTAGTATGAGAGCTTTGGTTCACGATAGCGACACGTAGTGAAAGGGCTTACAAAGGAATATTCAACGACCAAGAATGAGATGAGATACTTCTAAGAGTTATAAAAAGATTGGACCTTACTGACCCGCGATCCTAAGATACTCCAAAAACTAGTCCAAAAAATAATATCAAACAACAAACTATACTCAACAGCAAATAGGGTTAAGAAATCAATACCTACTGAGAGATCTAAGACAAAGAAATCAACAACCAACATATGGAGAGTGCATATAAGCCTTTAGAGGTCACGATAGAGTTGAAACACGCAGTAAACTCGATGGTATTACTAAGAAAGTTTGTTTTGAAACCCTTGAATTTGTAAGAAAGATGGATCCACCCCTATTTATAGAATGGACAGTAGCAACGGAAGATTTCTTTGATTGTTACCACATTTCAGAAGATTGAAAAGTTCGATTCATAAAAATAAGGTTCTTTGGACACGCTAAACTCCGATGGAGATAAATAGACGATAGATTTGGAAAAACAAACCAGTCACTAATTATTGGTTGGGAAGAGATGAAGATTAAGTTAACGTTCAAATACTTACCATTAACCCTTAGACAAGCGTTTATGTCCTTAACTGAGTACACAAAAATATTTGATGTACTTTCTATTCGATGTGAAGGGACAAAGTTAGAACAACTACTTATATCTGATTGCAAAAATGGCTTAAGGGTAGAAATTCGCAAGGAGCTAATAATGTAAAGGATTTACAATCTTGAAGATGCCTATCACTTAGCTTTAAGAGTAGAACAATACTTAGGAAAACAAGTAACTAAATCATTCTCTCTCACACAAGGAGTTTATTCTATATTCAAATCATAAATCTCTTAAGCACTTTAGGTCTCAAAAGAAATTGAACAAAAGGAACACTTTATGGAGTGAATTTTTGGAGCAATTTCACTTGGTTATTAAGCATCGGATAATAATTGAGAATAAGGAAGCATATGCATTAAGTAGAAAGAGTCATTTGCTTAACAATTTAGCAGTGACAATTGTGGTGTTTGACAAAATAAAAAAAGAATATGCTTCAGATCAAGATTTTGGAATAATTTGTTCAAAAATTATAGTTGGAAAAAAAGACCAACACTTTCCTTTTGTAATCCACGATGACTATCTTTCCAAAGGAAATTGACTTTGCCTACCTAATACTTCTATAATGGAGTATGTGACTTGGGATTTACATTGAGGAGGAGGAGCAGGAAACTTGGGAAGAGATAAAACCATTACAAAGGTTAAAAATCACTTTTATCAGCCCTCTTTAAAGCGGCACATGTCTACGGTCATACAGCAATGTTGAATGTGTCAATTAGCTAAACAAAAGAAACAAAATTCTGGATTATACATACCATTGTTTGTACTCATTAACCATTGCAGGACATAAGTATGGATTTGTCTTGGGAATTCCTAAAACTATAACAGGCCATAATTCAATTTTCATGGTGGTGGATAGGTTTTCCAAGATGAGTCATTTCATTTCATGTTCCAAGACTTATGATGCTGTCTATATAGCTAAACTATTCTTTAAATAGATTGTATGTCTTCATCAATTACCTTTAACCATCGTCTCTAAATATGATGTAATGTTTTTGGGTTATTTTTAGAGAACTCTATAGAAAACATTGAACACTAAGCTTCAATTTTCAAGTTTTTTCCATCCCCAAACCGATGAACAAATAGAGGTGGTGAATAGAAGCTTGGGGACCTGTTAAGATGTTTGGATAGAAACAACGTAAAAAATTAGGACCTAATTCTTCCTGTGACAAAATTTGCATATAACAATTCTATAAATAGGTCTACTGGTAAAAGCCCTTTTAAGATAGTTTAAGGAGTTCAACCAAGCAAGCCTACTGATTTGGTTTCTTTATTACAAACAACAAGAATTAGTGTTGAAGCTGAAGGTTTTGCACAAGGGATATCTTTGATGAGATACCACCAAAGATAACAACCAGCAATTCGTCCTATAAAGAACATGCTAATCAACATTGTCAATTGATAGAATTCAATGAAGGAGATATGGTTATGGTTAGGATTCGTCCAGAACATTTTTAAAAAGGAAAACATAAGAAACTTCATTCACAAAATGTTGGACCTTCTAAGATCATCAAAAAGATAAGTGTTAATGCTTATGTTTTGAAATTACCAAGTGAAATGGGAATAAATTCTATCTTTAATGTTGCGGACTTAACTATTTATCATGGAGAAGATGAGCAATCCCCTACTATAGTTATAAGACTTCCAGCCACTCCTTATTTTAAAAAGGAAATAGAGGATGTTCTTGATAAACAAATTGTAGCCACAAGACATGGAGGATATCGACAATTTCCAATTTTTGGCAGTACTTGAATTCTAGAGTTAGAATTTCAAAACTATAATCTAGACTTATATGAACAGTATTTATCACATTCTACATCAAGGACAACTTCAGACAAGCTAGGGAGAATTGATGCAAAAGAACTTACACTATATAAAAGAAATAAATGAGTAAAAATTTGTCAACCACAAGTCTTAATTTGGTAGGATGAAAATTGGGAATTGAGTTGATAACAAAAGATAAAGGGTGAAATTTAGATTATATATGGATTCCTTATTAGATAGGAAATAGGAATAAGTTAAATATGTTACTCAATTTTACATATATTATCCTAGTTATTTAGGACTTACAGAATTTTTATTAAAATAGGATTTAAATTTGTTATAAACCCTTTCCTAGTAGAATAAGGGTTCCAAAACTCTCTCTCTCTCTCTTTCTGTGTGTGCGTGTGTGTGTGTGTGTGTGTTTTGAACTCTTCATCAATAATAAACAATCTGGAATTTTTCTACAAACTTGAGTTTTCAACTAGAAGACGTGATGCTTTCTTCTAAGAGTGATTTTTTAGATCCAAGGAGTGATTCCTAATTTCTGACCTTTCATTCTTTGTGTTCCTTACTAAATTGCAACAAACCTAACCTACAGTCTAGCCATCTCAAACTTATATTCTAGCCAAATTAAACCTTAAATCTTAAGCCTATATTTTCAGCAATCAAACCTTAAATTTCCAGCTATACAAAATCTGAAATTTCAACATTCCTAGCCAAAATCTAACCTTAAAATTTGATATTCTAGCAGCCTAATATTAGTCATATTTCCTAATTTTGTGCTTTTAGCTACTAGTTGATAATTCTTCTATTTTTCCTATATTACCTTGGTTTCGAGCACACGAGTTAATCCAGTTTCAAGCAGCTTCTCAAAACGTTGTAATTCCTCCATGTTTAGTCCTCGCAGATCCTCCCCTCTCAACTGCCTGTTACAAAGGGCAAACATCTTTTAATAGGACCTTAATAGTAAAGAGAATATGATTTGACACAAAACTCTATATAGTCCCTCCATATCCTAGACAATTTATACCTTAGCTGATGGCTCTTTTCAGCAACTTCCTTACTCAACTGGAAGTGATTGCTATTTTCTAACTACATTAAGGAATGCAAACTTCCAATTAAGAACAATAATAGTGAACAAAAACTGCTTGAAATTATTAAAAAGCCTTTCCCAGGATACAATGGCTCGTAAAGTTCATGTTATATTACCTGCAATTCAAGAGATGGTTGGTCTAGTTTGGCCAAGTTACTTGATTGCACATTATACCTCCCAAGAATATCCTCCATGCTACACAAGTATGAAACAACAATCTTATGTTAGATTTTCCCTAGTACTAGTTAATAATGAAGGAATTCATAAACTATCTACATTTTTACTTTTAGATTATGTTGGCACAAGGCAAAGAATCACTACTTATCTACTCTGTTCATGATATATCTTATTTTCTTTAACATGTTAGCTTCTCACCAACACTCGACCCCTAACATACAATTAATTTCTAGATTATAGTAAAGTTCCACTTTCCTTGTCTACAATGGCACGGGATCACCTGTGTCGTTTAGCCTATTCCAAGTCTATGCCACTGATTTTTAACCACATATTTGTGTGGATTCTACATACATGTGTGGACGAAAATCAATAGAACAGGTTTATGGGAACAGAGGATCTGTTCTCGTCCACAACATACACTTAAAAAGAGACGGTGTTGGTACCAAGATAAAACTAAAAGAAGTTAAATTGTTTGTATTCACTTTTTAGTCAATTTAAAATTTTAATTAAAAAATTATTTATTTGAATAGATAGTCGTAATAACTTAATCAATAATAACAGTTTTTGGGTCTATTTATATTTAGAAGAGAGTTTCATACTTTTCATGCTCATATCCCTTAAAGATTAAACTAACTCATTATATTAAAGTTTACAAAAATTTGAGTAAATAATACCTCATTTTTATTAACCATAAAACACATGGTTGTCACCCTCTGAATTACTTATACTTCCCAATATGGCATTTAATATCTTCTTTATCTTATAAAATTCTTTCTCCTTCTTCCCAATTCTTTCTTTCTTTTTCAATTCATTTCTTGCTTCCTTAGTATCATCATATGCAATTTCAAGTGTGTGCCAAATATGATACATATTTTCGCTCAATAACACTATTTAGCATATTTTATCAAATAAACCAAAAAACGGACACACATTCTCATCATTTCATTCATTCAATTTCTCATCATTAGCACCCACCCACTTTTTTCTACCATCTCCTATTATTAAATCTTTATTTAAAAAAATTAATCCTATTTTTTAATGCAAATAATCATTTAATTAAAAATGAGGTAATAGTAATATTTTAACCCTCTTAATTAAAAAGAAATTTGAAATGTGCTAAAATGATCTTTTTTTCAAATTCTATTAAAACTGTATATGCAATAGATGAGACCCACTATGATATTAATTATTCATCCTTGGATGACACACAAAAGGAGAGTGGTGTGTTCACTTTTTAGAATTTGGAGATATCATAGAAGGAAGAGACTCTGTCAATGATGCACAATGTAATGCAGTTCAATCTAGGCAACAAGTTCTTGAAAAAGGTTATTGAAAATATCAAAAAAATATCACCTACGAATGGCTAAGTATCAATGTTTAAATCAAAAGAAATGTTTGTATATCTGAGGATGTTAGAAAGTATACAAGAGAAAGATCAAATTTATAATTTTAGTCAGATCATCTTAGATCTATAATGTGTTGGGGCTAAACTTGAGGGTGAGGATCAAATAATAATCATGTTGTGGTTCTTGTCAATTCATGTGATAATTTTATTGATACCATATTGTATGGGAGAGAAATTATTTTTGTCAATGATGTGATGGATGCTTTATAGTTCAAAAAACTAGAGAAAAAAGTTTATAGTACATATGAAGGTGGATCAGAATTGGGTCTGATTGTCAACAAAAGTAGAAGTAAGGAAAAGGATATCACGATCCAAATCAAAGGAAAAAAACAATTTGATGTTTAACTATAAAGCTAAAGTGCTCTTTAAGAGGGACTATCCATAGTAAACAAAAACAAAAACAAGAAAAGACAAACATATGAAAAAGCATATATTATTCTAGTCCATGAGAATTCCAATGAAGAAGATGGATGAGGAAGTGATGTTTTAAAAATGAGTAGATTTTGCAAATTGATGAGTGATATACACTAGAGTTGCTTGATATATGACTTGCAATAAGCACTAGTTTTGTTCTTTTAAAATATAGAATGGTACTTTCAAATAGGGTAATGAATTGATGATGAAAAGCAAATTATCAAAGGAAGTGGTCCAGTATAAATTAAGATGCATGATAGAATTGTTAGAACATTAGATACTTTATATGTTCTTAAGCTTCGGAAAAATATAAATTTCATGGGTACTCTTGATAGTCAAGGGTATAATTTTTTGGTAGCTTAAGATAGGAAAAGATGCATCGACTATAATGAAAAAAATTATAGGATAGCATTTATGTCTTAATGGAAAAGACAACAATTGGATTGATAACTGTGTCTCATTCTTTAGGGAAAGAAAAAAAGTACTATGATATAGCACATGCAAGTGAGTCATCTTGGTGAACAAGAGATAATAAAACTTTATAAGAGAAATTATTAAAGGATGTAAAGTTTCATAAGATTAGAAAATTAATTTCATCTAGTCAGATCTTGTTAAAAAGGATGCACACCTTGGAGGATGTAACTAACATGTTAATAAAGATACTACTCATAGAGAAGCTCAAGTATAAATTGAATTTGGCAAATGCTCACATAACTTGAAACCCTTTATATGGTACAGAGTGATTTTTAGTTGGACGTTAAAGAATTCAAGTTAAGAAGGGAAATTGTAAAATATCTCTTAAACTATATTGAACTAGAGCTTCAGCATTACTAGACATCTATAGAAATAAGAGTTTTAATAACTTTAAACTTATGTAAAAATATAATATAGTAACCTTTAAGATTTTTTGACAACAAAATTTCACCATAATTAAAATTTTTTATATGTAAGCTTATAAATACTTTGTTAAAGATTACATCAATTAGTTGAACAACATAAACTTTTATATTCTTTATTTCTTTATATTTCATATATATCATCTCTATTTGCGAAACAATTATTATCAAAGCGTATCTTATGCACTATACAAATTACTTCATGACAATGCATCCATGTCCAAGCAAATGCAGGTGATGGGACAGACTATAATGTCATGATAATGCATCCATGTCCAAGCAAATGAGCGTTAAAGACAGTTTATCTAGAGCTATACGTGTTATCAACTTCATGGCTTCAACGTCTTTTGTAAACTATTCGAGCTCTTACCTTTTATGACTTCATAAACAGAATATTATGCATTCATTGCATTCTGAAATGTCTCACTCTTCACATAATCTAAGTTATTTAAATTAATTTAGATCTGCTTTGACCTTCGGGTGAGAAACATATCGATATTTAATTAATAAGACCAAAGTATAGCTTTGGTTAAAATTATCAAAGCATCATAACCTACAACAGCTTTTGCTATTGATCTCATACCTGTTATCCAAACATTTACTTTAAATGTCAGGTTAAACACATCGACCACTGTTTGGAGGAGATAGACTACCTAGTTATTGCACAAATTGATATTATAATAATTTAAACTAAATCCTTTAATTTGGTTTATATGAATACTATGAGATATCTAATAGTATCAACTTAATTAGTGATAAATATGAATGTGTTGAATTATGAGATACGTGTTATATGTTGGGATACCTAGTGAAAAAGAATAGTTCTTAAAGACTATAGAGGTTTATCTTTCTTTAAACTTTCATTCTCAGAATTATCACCCTCTAAAAATTAAAAGTTTCGAAAGGTATAATTACAGAATAGCTCTAGCAATTACCCTATATTGCAAGATTGAAGTTGCCCAAATCGGAAAATATAAGCTGAGCTACTAAAATTCTAGGTGATTAATTTCAAAGATAAGGTATTTTATTATTAGTCCTCTTTATTTTATGCGATATTATTACACAACTGAAGAAGTTTTCCTGACCATATCAACATCTCTGATCCTCCAGCTATATGTGCAAAGGTTGTGCAATACATTGTTCTTTTTTATATTGGTTATTGTTCTTGTTTCTTTCTTACAATTTCAATATAACTAATTGCAACTAGATGCTTATTATGTGTTTGCTAAAACTGCATCTTCATTTTCATTAATTACAATTATGGTAATAACATACAACCAATATATCACCTCCAATATTCTGCTATATAAACCTCGAATCAACTTTTGTACGTTTGGGACTTTGAGAGATATTGGAAAGAGTGAAAACTGCAAAGAAAGAGGAAAGTAGAAAGGAAAAGGAAATAACTTGTGTACGATTAGGAGTTTAAGAGAAATTAGATATTAGTTTTTGGGATAATATGACACAATTGAAAGAGTTTTTATACAATCATAGATCACACATATTTTTCAACCATCCAATCCTACTCGAAACCAAAGTATTATCTTCACACGTCAATTCCTGATCACTTACTCTCATGCAATATATTCAAATAACACAACCAATAACAAATTTCCGATACTTATCAGAATAAAATTTCCAATTTTAGGTTGAACGTTGATGAACTTTAGGATTTCACCGAAGGAAATCACTTTGAATATCGAACTCGTACATATCAACTTCGTAGCATCATCATTTTGGGATAACAAGTTAGTCCCCTTAAATTGAATCCTACGTTGTAGGTTTAAGATTGGAAAAGAGGTCAAGCTTCTTCTCAAATGGAGGATTTCTCTAGCTGCTGCTAAAGTTTCCGATTCTCTAACGGAATCCATGATATATTTACGGCTCAAGCAACTCACTGAAGCTACTAGATGCACACAAGGGGTGTTATGTACGACGAATAGACTGGAAAAGACAGTAATATAGGTAGAAAACAGAATTATAACAAATACTATGTAACACGAGTCGACGTGCGTACAAGAAGAATTTGGTGATTACGAGATTTCATGTGTAAGCAAAGACAGAAGACTCGTAACAGCATAACTCTCCAGATGGAGCCTTTTAAATCTCAGGGAGCCTCAAAAGAAGCACGATAAGGCCCCCTTTTTCCACATGTGAATTACTTCGATTTCGGACAAAAAATGTCATAAGTAGTAGAGTTCCTAGAAAAGAGAGAGAGGTTTACCTCTAAAAGACTTGGAAATTAGCAAAGTTAATGTACATAGTGGTTACTAATCTTGTTCGAGATCAGTCCACAGACCAACAAAACATTCTACAACTAAGGATTTTATGCATATAGATACGAGGTTTCAATCCATAGAAAACCACGAAATCCCAGGAAGGCTCTTGCCTTTTTATCCTCTCCTCCTCATTTACGGCCATGAAGATAATCTCATCGTATTATTACTCTCTCAGTCCCTATGTCGCACACGCGCATACACTCTTTTACTAGTACAGGCTTGAGATAAGAAGTGTAATAATAATAGGGAAAGAAATCCTCAAGAGGAAGACTTGCGTTGACGAGATACGAAGAGAGATCCACCATGATTAGAAAAGAAAGGTGAAACGTACCTGGAGCTTGCATACTCGAAGAGCTTGCCTGTGGTAGAGAAAATGACGAGAGCGACCTCAGCATCACAGAGTACAGACAGCTCTTCAGCTTTCTTGAACAGTCCTCGTCTTCTCTTGGAGAAAGTCACTTGCCTCGCAGTAATGTTATCAATCTTCTTGATCTTGATCTTCTCTCTAGCCATCTTCCTCTCCTTAAAAAATATTCATAAATCAATAACTCAGGCATATGATTCGTACGTACACAAAAACTAAAACCATAAGCATACAAATGGCAGGGAAAGAGAGCTTAAGGAAAACGGGGTTTCGTCAATCTGGAACGAGAACTGAGCAGAAACCCTAGAGAAAACACCCACTTAAGAGAGAGCTCAGATCCAGGCAAGAAAATCCCAGAAGACAGAAGTGAATAATACACTACTATTGGCTATAAAATGCAAAAAATAAAGAACAGAAAAGGAAAAGATGGCATTGACGGGATTTTCGTCCAAGCGTTTACCTTCAGTTTCAGGGAAGCTATAGCTTGAGTTAGGTCTGATCAAATGAATAAAAAGCTACCAAATGGAGAAAGATAAAGCTAAAAAGGAAGACTTGGTGTTTATGTGTTCAATAAAAGGAAAGTTAACATTCCTTTTTATAGCTAAACAGGAGAGTCTCTTTTATGATCTTATATTTATAGAAATAAAATAACCAAAAAGAGAAGAGTCCAATAGGAAATGATGAAGCAAAGGATGTGAAATTCTGATTAAATGGATACTTATTTTAGCGTTTATGGGGAAAGGAAAAAGAAATTTCTATTCTTATCTTATTAATTTGACTTTGTTTATGTGGACAATTGCTTTCCGTACATAGATAGCCATGCCATCATCACGTCACGTTGATACCTGTACTTCCCTGGCTGTCTCACTATCTCTTGTCGCGATATATTGGCCCAGCTTATCATCTGTTTCTTGTGTTCGTTACTTCATTGGTCTCTTTTATCGGAAATAACTAACAAATGTATTTAGTAGTACGTACATTAATTTATGCCAAGTACCTCATTAGTCTCCTTTATCGGAAATAACTAACAAATGTTTTTAGTAGTACGTACATTAATTTATACCAAGTACCATAATCATCCAGGCAACAACAGTCTCAACCATTTACCAAAAACAGAAAAAAAAAAACAACATTCTCAGTCAAATCATGTTTAATGCCTAAAGTCACCCCTCAAGACATGTACTGAAGTATAAATTGTTGCAGCTAGATAGAAATAGCAAATGGACTTGAGAGGATTTACTCTTTCACGATTTTACATCATAGTTGTCTGTCAAATTCGATTATTATCATATTTAAATGCATTTTAAACAGGGAAGATAATAGATTAGGCAATAATGAGATTGCTTTATAACTCAATCTAAATTTAAAAAAATTTAATTTTAATTTAAAATTCTATTAAATTTAGGCAATAATGAGATTGCTTTATAACTCAATCTCAATTTTAAAAAATTTAATTTTAATTTAAAATTCTATTAAATTTAGGCAATAATGAGATTGCTTTATAACTCAATCTCAATTAAAAAAATTTGATTTTAATTTAAAATTCTATTAAATTTAAATTATTTGACATAAACTATACCAAGTTGAACCAATCAAAAATAGTGAAATAAATGACACGTAATTCATATATTAGAAAGTTTTTTTCCCCTCTATGAGCACCACTTACTAGATAAACACCCACCGTGTTAGATTTCTACCATGGCTACCTACGATGCGTACTATTACAAAGGTCTTCTAAGCATCAAACTTAGACCATAAGTTGTATCTACTCCTTTGCATAAAAATTGATTTAATTCTGTTTAAACGAGACTTAACCTTCCCTATAATCGTCGATCAACTAACTCTGTACTCAAATGCCTCACAATCCTCATAGTGTGTAACTCTCATACTCTTTGCAAGATTACTAAGAAAGCATTAGACTATCAAAGGCAACAATAAAAACACAAAAGAGATACAATAAATTATAATCTTTGTTACTTTCCTCAAAGTATACAAAAGATTGATATCTCAATCTCTACCTAAGGAGTAAGGCTCAAATGAGCTGTTTATAGACAACTCTTGCTTAATGGTCAAGTTACAATTCAAATTCTAACTGATTTGATCCAATACTTACCTATGCTAAGTCTATTAGTCAAGGTGTATTAATTTGAGTATATACTAAGTCCATAGTTTATCAAGAACTTAGCCTTAGCCGCTTTAGCCAAGTTAATCTATACAAGATTCGAAACTCTAGCAAAACTTGTATCATACTTGATTTAACTTGCTAAGTTATTTTGAAGCTCTCACATGCCACTATCTTACATGTGATCCAACTAACCTTCAAGCCAAGGCCCCTTTCTAATTAGTTATAAAGTGTCTTTATGTGTTAAGGGGCTAACAAACTACCTCCACCAGATGAATTCGATGACCTAATCAAACTAGTCTAACGGTACGCATTCACTTGATCCTCGAACTACCACAAGTTAGTATCTTTCTCCAACAGAGCTTCCATGATCAGCTTTCCCTTCCATTGGATTAAGAATTTGGTCATATGATTCTTCTTATATTGCCCTATCATTTGATGATCCAAGACCTTAGCCACTTAATCCTCAAGCTGTTTTCTCACAACTAGTGGAGCTCTCTTCACCTAGCTCATATTCAGATCTGATGCATTATCAAAGTAAGGTTTAAGAAAACTAATATAAAAAGTAGGACTTACGTTCAATCTTTTGGATAACTTCAATCTTTGTGTCACACTTCCCACTTTACTTAGCACTTTAAAAGATCCGTTGTACTTGGGAACTAATCCTAGTTGTACTTGCTTACTTGAGATCTTCTTCTAAATATGTGGGGTAAGTTAAAACAGTATCTTATCTCCCATGTTAACTATAACCGTCTCCTCCATAAGTTTGCTTGCTTCTCATCCATTGAGAAGGTTTGCAAAGACTATCCCTCACCTCATCCAACAATTCTGAATATGATAAATTTATCATTTATTCATTTAAACCTATCAATTGAGTAAATATGTCTGTTTTAAATTAATTTAAAAAATTTTAATAAAAATATATTTTATTATTTTAATATTACAAAATATTCTTTTAAATAATAAATAACATAAAAAAGATCCAAGTCTTTTATTTAGTCCAGCGTTTCATTCCGTTTATAAGATATTATATGAAATAATAATTAATTAACAAAATCATTTCCTCTTTAAAAAGTCATTTATTTTTTAATTAAAAATAATAATAACAATAATGGGAAGAAAAAAAGAATTACAACAAGTCATGCCAGCAAAATGACTAAATAACAAAAAGCTACTAGTAGATTAAAGCTAAATTCAGCTAAAAAGGAGGGAACAGAGAATAGTTTAACCTATACATTCCAATTCACTCTTAAATGAGAATTCATACTCTCTACTGCTCCTTTAATAATCACAACCTCTCTAATCCATGAAATTAGTTGGTTGTGACTTGAGTCCTAGAATCCTGCTTGAAGTTTTGGATTTGTATCTTTCTCTAAGTACAGTAACTTAATGAACGTACAAGGACATTGGCATTTACAACATTTAGATTGGAGAAGGTTATCAATATTCATAAAATGGTGGAATGTCAATTCATATAATTGCTGTTTACATTATATCTGTATATGTATTCGTTCGAAATAGTAGCAGAGAAGGGACAAACAAAGAAGAGTTGATTGTGATTTTTGAAGGGCCAAGCGCAAAGGGAGCGGCCTCTATCACTCGTATATAAGAAAGGAATTTGATCTCTGGTCCTAATTTGTTGGTTTATAACTGGTCGCAAAATGAAGAACTATAAGAGTTATCGGAGTGGAGCCTCTGATTAACTGAAGACAAGATCCATCGGTGAATAGTTCTGACTTGTGTAAGTTCCATCTTAGCCAGTCCCCCCTGAAACCGTTAGAAGAGTAAGTTGGGAAGTTATTGTTGACGTTAGGAGTAATTTTAGGAGTATAATTGTATAATAATTAGTATTAATTATGTTCCATATATAATTATATTCCAAATCAGAGTAGGACGTTGTACATGTATAAATATGCCTCCAATTGGAGAAGAATATACACAGAAAATTAAAACCCCAAATACTCTGTATTCTGTCAGTTATCTCTAATTGTGACAACATGCTTAAAATAATACTTTGTTTAATGTCATATGTTGTTAAGGTTTCTATCCCCAAACCTTTTGGATTGGACAGGCCAGTTTCATATGGCAACTTCACTGCAGTTGCAGACATTGACTTGTAGCTAATTAAGTAGCTACGGTTCTACGCTGTATCTGTAGGAAAATCCCGGGAGGTACATCACATGTACCAGGTGCGGAAAACAAAAAATTTTGTCACCGGGACCTTCCCG
>JANIJH010000006.1:13763794-13796112 GCA_024520975.1 Erythroxylum areolatum
TGATTTCTCATAGACGTTGCTAAATTATTTCCTTGCCATTTGGGATTGATCCGGACAAATTTTGTTCAGCTCTACCTAATAGTCGACTAGTCGAGCTGTTATAGTCGACTAGTACTAACGTTTTTCACTGCAAGTTTCATCTTCGCTCTTTGATCAGTCGACTAGTGCCATGATATTCGACTAGTTCACCTATCTGACTGATTTGTAGTCAACTTGTAATATATTAGTCGACTTGTTTTATGCCCCATCTGATGAATCTTAATTTATTAATCGACTTGTGATATGTTGGTCGACTTGTGCTAACTCCAACGGATAGATTTATCAAAATCTTCCCATAATCCTCATGTTTTAATATCTCTAACATGTTGAAGATTATTTCCTTCTTGATTTCACAATGATTTATATCCTACCCAGTGAAGATTAATGCTGTCTTGATTTATTTCAATCCAAAACACCTGAAATAATTTTTTAACCAATTCTATATATTTTATTATTATTAAAACATAAGTAGGATTTAATTTGTCAACCACAATTGGTCCAACGCCTCAGCCTCTCGGGCCTCATGTCTACGGGACCTCGGTCTCTCGGGCGTCGCGCCCACCCGCTTGCAAATATTGCCCGCTTTGGGCCTCGGCCTCTAGAACCTCGCACCCTCATGATTTTACTTTTCTACAGAACTTCCCAGGAGGTCACCCATCCTGGTACTGCTCTGGCCCTAGCACGTTTAACTTCGAAGTTCTGATGGGATCAGGTGCGTTAGGACATGGAAAACGCATCTGCAAGGGGAAGGTATCCATACCCTTATAAGGGGTGCTTCGTTCTCCTTCCCAACTAATGTGGGATCTTACAATGAAATTATCAGAATAATTTTTTAGTGGTTAAGTAATATTGTCAACAACCTTGAGGATTAAAACAAAATTCCATAACCTAATGCATGAATTATGGCTTCAAAATATACCACAAACTCTACTTTCATAATAGGTAAAGCAATGATAAACTGTCTAGTGCTCTTCCATATTATCAGTCCACTTTTTAAAAGAAACAGATAACTAAATATAGATTTTCTTTTTGCTATCAAGAAAATCTAATAACAAGAAAATCTAACAAAATCTACATCTGCGTATCTAATCACTTTTAGATGATCATACTTTGAATACATAAGTGTGTGGTTCTCCATGCAGAAATTTGCTACCTATGCAGTGACCATTGAATAGAGGCCTAAGCTAAGGACTGATACAACCCCTTTCGATAAGTCATTACTAGTTCCTTACAGGTACCTTAACACTTTCCTTGTAAATTTATAATGAAGAATCATAAGGTTGCTTTTATATCTACCCAACATTTCGATTGCAAAATTGATATTCGATCTTGTACAAGTTTGTAGATATATTAAACTACCTATAAATAAAGCATAATGAATTGATTCTATGTCTTTTCATTCTACATTATTTTTTGGATACTGCATAGAACTAAAATTTTCTCTTTTTTTAATAAGAACAATTCATTTTTAACACTTAAATCTCTTTTTAAAAATTTTGGAATAACCTTTCTAAAGCAATTCCAATAATCCTTATGATTTATCGTAGAAAATTGCAATTTCTACCACAAAAGATGTCTCTTCCATATCTTTCATTTTGAAACCCTTAAAAAGAAAGACTTTTGTCTTATGTAACGTGCACAAATCATTAGTAATAAGTAAAATATAATTAAAATATAGAACTAAGAAAATAATCTTACTCTTATTGATCCTTCGGTATATACATTGATCAATAGTATTTTCTTAAAAATTAAGAGACATTATAGTATAAGATGTCATTATTGAGAAGCTTCTTTAAGTTTATATATTGATTTCTTAAGTTTACACATCATTTAACTTTTGTTTAAGAAACCTTCAAGATTGTCTATAAATAATTCCTCTGTAAGATTCTCATAAAGAAATGTTGTTTTCACATCCATTTAATGTAACTTCAAATCATATTGAGCCACCTATTTCATTATAATCCTTAATGTGTCTTTCTTTGAAACAAGTGAAAATGTCTCTTTAATTGACACGTCCCTTTTTGGTATAACCCTAGGTAATAAGTTTGACCATACATTATTCAGCATTACCATTTGAGTCACGATTAGTATAGAAACCTATTTACACCTAACACACTTAGAACCTTTTGAAAATTTAACCAGATCCCAAACTTTATTATCTTTTATAAATTTTAATTCATCTTTCATGGAATCAACCAAATTTTCAAACTCTGTGCATTCTATGACTTGTGAAAATGAAACTAAATCATTATTAATTCCAATATCAACATTTGAGTCATGTAAATAAATCACATTATCATTTGAAATGATTGACTTTCTTTCTCTTTGAGATCTTCTCAAAGGTATTATTTCTCTTGGTTCATGTATAACAAGTAATTGTGAGTTATTATCTTATAGGTGTGTCCTTTTATTCAAATATTATTCAATTTTATCTACATTTTCATCAATTACTAGAACAACACTTGGAGTGATATATGTTTCCTTACTCAAATTTTGTTCAATATTATCTATATATTCATTAATTAGTATAACAATATCTGGAAAAAAATGGATTAAGAAGCCTTTATGGATAAAGAAACACTTACTCTTTCTTTATATCCATATTTTGTCATTCATTACTGCCACTAACTTCACCATTCTTCATGAATTTAGCAATTCAATTTTCCATGATTCTACAACTATATTTTGCATAATAAAACCTTAATCCTTTAGATTTCTCTTGGTAAAACTTTTTAAGTAACCATTAATCTTTCGAGAATCTAATTTCTTTTCATGAGAATTATTGATCCTTGACTTTATTAGGCAACCCAAATATGCAAAGGTCTCAAACTACATCTTCTTCTAGTTCATAGTTTTAAAGGGGTTTTTGGAACTAGCTTACCAGGGACTATGTTCAATAAATACATAATAATTTTAAGGGCACACTTCCATAAAGATATAGGTAATGAGGAGTTACACGTTATACTTCTAACCATATCTATCAATGTTCTATCATAATTTTTTTCCACATTATTTCTTTAAGGTGTGCCTAGCATATTTATATTATACACATGCGCCATATCTTTCAAGGAACTTTGCAACTGAACATGTAAAATCTCCTAACTCCTCATATTTCACATAGCATTCATCTCCTCTATCGGATCTTATAATTTTCACATTTTTGTTTAATTGTCTTTCAACTTCAATTATGTATACCTAAAAGGTATTGAACTACATGAATTTTTTCTTAAGAAAATAAATATAACCATATTATGAGAAGTCTTTGATAAAAGTAATGAAACATTTTTATCAAAAGACAGAGCTTTAAAAGGTTTGCAAGCATTAGTGTGTATAATCTCAAGAAGCGGAGTATTTTTGTGGCTCCTTTATTATTATATTTAGTTTGCTTTCCTTTAATGCAATTCACATATACTCTTAGACCAATAAAATATAGATTTAGAAGAATCTGATTTTTTACTAATCTTTTCAATCTTTCTTTGAAAATATGAGCTAAATGCCTATGTCACATGTAAGCATATTTTTATTTAGTGCATTATGTTTGATTATATGATTACCATGAATAATAAGTGAAAATTTAACAAAATTTATTATTATATTTTTATAGGTCAATATTTTATATGTTTTTTGGGGTTAATTTACTTGGTTTTTTGCATCTTTATAATGTGTTTTATATGAATTTGATTATAATTTTCTATGTTTAGTTCATTGTCTTGTAGTTAGTAAATTTGAGAAGATAACACCAGATGTAGTGCAAATTTCTTCATAGTTTCCTGATCGATGATATTTTAGAGTCATTTAGAAGATAGAATGATGGTCAATAATGATATTTTAGATTCATTTAGAAGATAGAATGATGGTCAATAACTTTATAGAAGAGTTTAGGAGCTAATTCTAACTCAAACATGTGAAAAAGTGGAGAAATTAGTGGAGAAAAACATAATAAATGTCAAACTTATTGAGATAATAGGTGTCTATCTTTTGTGAAGGTATGAGAAACTAATAAGCATAATAAGATCGATATCAAAGTTGATCATAAACTAACATTAGATTCATCTAACATTTAAGAAAAGGAATAATATAAAACTGCAGTAATTGCATCTCGGTGTCAGGTGTTGGTTACACCTTGACTTGCAAAGATTAAACATTCTAGAACAAGAACAATAAACAAAGATAACCACATCATTTACCAAAAGAGAAAGCCTTAAAAGGTTTGCAACTAATCTTAAGAAGCCAAATGCTTCTTGTGCTTCCTTTCTTATTATATTTGATTTGATTTGCTTTCTTTTAATGCAAGCCAAACATATATTTTGATTAATAAAATCTAGATTTATAAGAATCTTAATCTTTTCATCATTTCTTTGGATACATAACCCAAACATCTATGCTATAAGTAAGCAAAATTTTCATTTAAAGCATTATGTTTGATTCCAACATTTCTACAAATAAGAAAAAATTTAACAAATTTATTATTAGGTTTTTATAAGTTAAAATTTTACATATTATTTAAGGTTAATTTACTTACTATTTGGCATCTTTATATTGTGTTTTTATATGAATTGATTATGTTTTTCTATATTTAGTTTATTGTTTTATAATTGATGAATTTGAGAAGATAACATAAGATATAATGCAAATTTCTCCTAAACTTTTTGATCAATCATATTTTAGAGTCATTTGAAAGATAAACAAATAAAAAAAACTTTAAAAAGGATTTTAGGAACTAATTCCAAATTAAAGATGTCAAAAAGTGGAGAAATTAGGAGAGAAAAGCACAAAAATGTTAAACTTATTGAGATAATAGGCATATGTCCTTCGTGAAGGTTTGATAAACTAAGAAGTATATAAGACCAACACCGAAGTTCATCCTAGACCAACGTTAGAGGCTCATCTTCAATTTAAAAAGAGAAACACTACAAAACTGGCAATAATTACAACTTGTTGTCAGGCATTCGTTACAGCTTAACTTACAAATTTTAAACATTCTAAAACAAGAATAACAAGTAAACATAACCATATTGTGAGATATCTTTGATAAAAGTAATGAAATTTTTTTTACCAAAAGATGGAGCTTAAATGGTTTATAAACAACAATATGTATAATCTTAAGAATCTCATTCTTTACTAATCTTTACAGCCTTTCTTTGGATATAAGACCTAAACATCTATGCCATAAGTAAGCATATTTTCAGCTAATGTATTAAGTTTGATTCCAATTACCTTGAGCAATAAGAATTTTTTTTAAATTTTACTTTTAGGTTTTGATATGTCAATAGTTTACATGTTATGTGGGTTAATTTACTTGGTATTTGACATCTTTGTAATGTGTTCTGTATTAATTTCTTTTAATGTTTAGTTCAGTGTCTTACAGTTGATAAATTTGAGGAGATAACACGAGATACAATGCAAATTTCTAACAGTTTTCTAATTGATGATATTTTAGAGTTATTTTAAAAAAAGAATTAAAAAACAACTTTATAAAAGACCTTAGAAGCTAATTCTAAGTCAAAGATGTTAAAAAGTAGAGAAATTAGTGGAGCAAAGCATAATAAACGTCAAAGTTATTAAGATAACATACTTGTCTTTCCTGAAGGTCTGAGAAATTGAGAAGAATAATAAGACCGTTATTGGAGTTAATCACAGACCAGCATTGGACTCATCTTGAATTTAAGGAGACAAATAATACAAAATTGGCATTGATTACATTTTGGTGTCTGTCAATATTTACAATTTGACTTATAAAAACTAAACATTCTAGAACAAGAACATTGCTGATATTTGAGCTAGTATGACATTGGTTCTCATGCATAATTTATGACGACGTATAATTTTTCAAGTTTAAGTTATCAAGAATTCTATTTTTATAACCCTAACTATAAATACTTGTATTAGAATATCCTAAGGGAGTTCTCATATGTTTTAACATCTTTTCAAGGACCTAGCTTTTTCTTTGGAGGAAGATTTGGAACAAAGATTGGAAGAGCTTTTGATACCTTCTCTTATTCTTTTCTTTTACATTTTTCTTCTGTGTTAAGATCTATTTTTAACGCTTAATTTTCATTATGTTTAATTGCTAGAAACCTTAGTTAGATTAGGTATGTAACTTATAAAGATTTATTCAATTATTTATACATATTTTGATTATTTTATTAGTTGAATTTATTCTCTTTAATATTCATGTTGGATTTATAATTGGCCACCAAAGATTCACCTTAGGAATTATATAAAGGAATGAAAAATGAAATAAAATATGTGCACTGGGAGAATAAAACTTTAATTATCAATGATATCCTAGACTTTAATAATAACCATATAGATTAACTATACTTAATGAATTTGATTAGAATAAATTGCACAATGATAGATGGTAGTCACCTATTAGATATAATTGTGTGCCTCAACAGAGGGCATATATACCTTATATTAATTGTTATTTTAACTTAGATAATCAATTGTGTATGATAATAAGAATCCAATACAATCAAACCTCAAATCCCTAACATTTATTTTTATTAATTTTTCTTTGTTACTTTGTTTGCTTTGTTTTCTTTAGTTTAGTAATTAAATCCTCCTAAATCAACTCTCTAGTTTTATTTAGTTTGTTTGTTTTAACAAAGATTAATAAAATTAGTCACTAGCATTTTATGAGATTGATACTTTAGAATCACTCTAGATTTAGTAAGTGATCTATGCTGACTCCGTACACTTACAAGAATAAAGTAGATTAAGTTTTTAGCATTGTTGTCGGGAAACTGATTTTACTATTTTTATTAATTTTAGTTTTTTATTTTATTTTTAATTTCTTTCCTTTGATTCTAGTAATTGACATGAGGTAGGAGATCAAAGAGTGGCGCAGCTTTGACCCTCTACTTCAATTTGATCCTTAAATCGAACGAACTTGATAAAAGAATAAAGTGATAAGAAGAGAAGAGATGGTTGCGCCTCACGAAGATAATCTGGTCGTGGTTATAGAGCAACAACCACAAAGGATGCACATGAGGGACATCTAATTGCTAGTGATTAGGTCAAGCCACTCGTGCACTATAATGAGTCAATGGACAAGGAAATACAAGCTTAAGCAAATACATCTACACTTTCTCCTGGACTTTGGTGGTTCACTTGATGAAGACATCATCATTTTCATCAAGGAGTTTTATTTAGTGATCCAGACCTTTCCACTTAATGGCCTCAAGAAAAATGAGCTGACGATAAGGTGCTTTCAGTACTGTATGAGAGACTGAGCAACCACAAGACTAATCTCAATTAGAGCTAGCAATCCAATGTATAGAACTCGCTGCAAGCTGAACTTCCAATCATTATACAAGCACTAACTTTCCTCACTGAAACTTGTAAGGCCATCAGCATACATTCATGTGTTGGAAAAATCAAAGAATATTAGGTCCGTTCTGGCCAGATTCATCTAGCAATCCGTAGTTGTATAGTTTGAAGGTTCGTATTAAAAGACAATGTTCTATCATTGGCTTCATGTTGAATCGCCGTCGTTGCAAGATGTTCATTATTGGTCCATACGATATGATTCATAGAAACGTGGTCTTTTAGCGTTACTTACATTAACAGAGTATTTTATTTATTTATTTTAGCTCATACATTGCAGGAATCTGAAAATAGTGAATAATTATTGGCACAGACACTCAGAAAACTGACAGACGCCCAGAAAGAATACTTAGAAGTGTATTTTTAAACCTAATCAACAATTTAGATACTGAAACCTTTCAAGTCTCGCACTTGGTTACTGGACATTCCCTTCAACACTTGTCATTTACCTACAGAAATATTAAAAAGAAAAGGTTAAATGTCAGGTCGAATGGGAGCTAGATACGGCTCTTCTGTTACAGTTGCTGATGCTTATATATGTGTCATTTTTTGTGGGTTGCATCCAGAAGGAAGCCAAAAGCTTTATAAATTATGGTTAAGTTAATTTTCTGAGGCTATCAAAACTCATCAACTTTTTAAACTTTTATGTTGATGTGACTACAAGAGTCCCAATTCAGGTTCCTGGTGTATTAACCTACAGGCTACAGTTATGCATTATGACAAGTGGCTAGGAATCTTTGTCTTTTTGTTTCTGGTACTATTTTTTTTTCCTTGATTCTTTCTCCCACTTGACATCAAGTGCCTTTGACGATCATGTCTGTAAGTTGTTAAGGCAAGGAAACAAGAATTAACCAGTTTTCAAAACATAAAATATTTTTGTCTTCCTGGACATCAATCTTGGTTGACCTTGGTCAAATAATTTAATCGCTAGTGACACAAATCTAGAGCTTGTTGAATAGGCCTTCTAATCTTTATGTTCTACAAGTAATGGACTCGCTTCGTTGTGAGCTTTGGTTGCTGATCTTTTTATCTCTAGTGATTAGTGCAACAGAGAAAGAAACGTGTATATTAAGTAATGCTGAGAAGAAGAATAGGATAAAGACAAAAAGAAAAAGCAAAAAGCGAGAATTGAGTAAGATATAAAGCTCAAAGCTCCCCAATAAAAGCTTTATTTTATTCTTTCTTTTTTTTCTGTCTATTTTTATTATCTCTCTTTTGAGTCAGTTTTTACTTCACCATTAACTCGATTGAATAGTCTAAGTCATCTTGAATTTGATTTTTCATCACTTTTCTTATGTGAGTTCTTTGTTTGTGCCCGTTTTGTAATTGTTGGATCGAAATTCAACACAAACAAGTGTGATGTGCTTGTAATTTCAAAATCCTTTTTGTCACTTCCTATGCTCTTTTATCTCTGTCACTTAAGTGTAAATTGCTTACTTGATATTTAATAATTGGTTTTACTATAGTTTTTGGTGCATTTTTTAACAAATTATGGCAATCATAGTATATATTTAGCAAGTTTCATCAGTTTAGTAAATGATTATCATTTAATTGTAAATAGCTAATTTCCATGGATAATTTGAATGGTTGTTGTTTGTTATTGATTTAAAATAAACTTTGCTTTATTAATACTTTAAGATGATTTTTCCCTTCTCTACTTTTAAAAAATGAATTAGGCAAGTCAGGAAATGACCTACTATGCTGGGTGACAAGCATCAGCCTTTGTGTTTGATACTGGTGAACATACATCACTAAACAAATGATAAGCATTGATATTTTAGCTTTGAATTTGACATATTGGACTATAATCTACATATCTTTAGATCTTAAACAGTTATTCCTCTTAAGAAGTAAGGAGGTTTAGAGAGGAGAGAATTGTTTAGAAGAAGATGTTGTATTTCACTTGAATAAATTTAGTTCAAGTACAAAGAGATATTTATAGGTGAAAAATGACTCTTCATTTCTAAGTACATGAACCCAGTAATGAACTTACATAAATAAACCATACATGAACTCAAAAATATACATGAACCAATATTTAATTATGTAACTACTACATGAACATAATTAAACTCATAACAATGAACTTAAACATCCATGTATCTAGACTTTAAACATTCATATATCTAGATCAACTTTCAAATTACTTTTCAACATTCTCCCTTAATTTGAAATTTCCTTTCGTACTCCAAGTCTTGCCCTCAAATGTTGAAAAACTTCAAATTTGAGTGATTTTATAAAAATATCTGCAACTTGATCATTAGACCTTACATCTTGAGCTCCACTTCATTCTTTTCCTTGTAGCCTTTAGCAACGAGCCTTGCTTTATATTTCTCTATATCTCCATTGGCATTCTTTTTTATTTTGTAGACCCATTTGACTCCAATAGCTTCATGACCTTTCGGAAGAGTCGATAATTCCCAACTATTGTTTTTTTCTACTACTTTGATCTCCTCCTCCATGGCTTGCTTCCATCTTTTGTCCTTCACAACCTCCCTAAAATTTACAGGTCCACTGTCTATAAGAAGATAAAAGAAATTACTTACATCATTGATTTCTTTTGTTTGTTCATAAATATCATAAAAAATCTTTATTTTTTGTGCTCCATTACTTAAACTTTCTCTATACATGGACGAAGAAGAATGAGGTGTATTTGGAGAAGTAGGTGGAGTTGTCTTGAATATTTGTTGTGGTTTCTTGCTTTTCATCTTCAAAGTATGGGAAAAAAAATATAAGTGCTTTGTTTTTGTGTCTCCCAACCTGATATTGCTTCTTTATCAAATTCGACATCTCTGCTCACAACAATACTTCCATTGCTTGGATTGTATAATTGGTAGCATTTAGAATTTTGTCATAGCCAATGAATATATGCTTAACATTATGATCATCGAGCTTGGATCTTTCTTGTTGCAGCACATGAGCATATGCTATGCTTCCAAAAACTCTTAATGAGCAACATTAAGCTTCATCCAATTCCATGGTTGTTGCGGAGTTTGATCTTTAACATTTCTCATTAGAGATCGATCTGACAAATAAACTACACAAGAAATAGCTTCGACCCAAAATTCTTTAGGCATGTTTTTGGCCTTCAACATACATCGAACCATGTTAATAATTGTTATATTCTTCCTTTCGGCTACTCCATTTTATTGGGGCAATCGTAGAACTGTTAACAAACGACAGATTCCATGTATTTTATAGAAAACAAGGAACTCCTTAGATGTTAACTCGCCTCCTCTATCGAACCTTAGAGTTTTAATTGTATAGCCACTTTCATTCTTCACAAGTGCCTTGAACCTCTTAAATGCTTCGAACACTTTTGATTTCTGCTTTAACAAATAAACCAATGTTTTTCTACAATAATCTTCAATGAAAAGTAAGAAGTATCTTTTACCCATTGATAATAGCTTGATTGGTCCACACACGTCAGTATGAATAAGTTGAATTGGTGCAGTTGCTCTAGTCATTGCTTCTTTTGGAAAACTCCTTCTTAAATGCTTTTCAAGTAAACATGCTTCATATAAATGATGTGGGTGGTTGACAGAAGGCATTCCTTTCACCATGTATTTATCTCCCAACATATTGAGTGTGCCAAAATTCAAGTGTCCGAATCTCATATGCGAACGCTATACTTCATTTTTCACATCTACCTTTAAACATGTTGCTTTGATTATCTTGATACTCAACATAAGCATTCTATTCTTCGACATAAATACCTTAGCAATCAAGTGAGCATGTTGATCTCTAAGCCAAAGACAACAATCTTTCATGTGGATGTCATATCCTTTTTCAAAAAGTTGCCTCAAACTTAAAATATTACTTTTCAATTTAGGCATGTAATAGACATCATTAATAAGTTTATAGCTTCTATCTCTTTAAGAAATTAGAATGGTACCTTTTCCATGAATTTGAATCTTTGGCAAATCTCCAAAAGAAACGTTGCCTTCTACCTTTTCGTCAAGTTCCACAAATTTGCCTTTATCTCCTCACATGTGATTGCTTGCTCCATTATCTAAGAACCATATACTTTCATCCTTACTTCTATCATCTTGACTTGCTCCTCAACTTAATTAAGCGTAGCATAACATTCCCAAGAAAAATGTCCAAATTTATGACAATTGTAGCATTCAACATTAGACTTATTGTAGCTCCTCTCATTTTGTCTAAAATTGTAACCTCCTCTTCCTCTTCCTCTGTACTTTCCTTGGCCTTTGTATGATTGATTGTTTCCATTATTGCTGGCATTGTTATAATATCCTTTACTTCTTCCTTCATAACTTCGTCCTCGGCCTTGACCACAACCATATCCTCGACCACGTCCTTATCCTCTCCCTCTTTGATTGCTTTCTTTTAACACAACCCTTGCTTTAAATGCTTGCTCCAAAGGTTCTTCTTGCCTCTTCTTAATGTCTTCGTGAGCTTGTAAAGATCCCTCTAGTTGTTCAAGTGTCAAAGAGTCTAGATTTTTTGACTCCTCAATAACGCAAACCACAAAATCAAACTTTGGGTTCAAGGAATGAAGAATCTTCTCTTGAACATCTTCAACTTGATCTCCATATCTCTTCATTTGATTTACAATGGCCTTAACTTGTGAGTAATAATTCGAGATTGATTCAGATTGCTTCATGCATAAAGATTCAAAATCACCTTGCAATGATTGGAGTCAAATCTTTTTCTCCTTATCAATTCTTTGAAAGGAACTTTGCAAAATCTCCTGCGCTTCCTTTAAAGTGGTTGCATCGACCACCTTCTCAAACATTGAATAATCTAGACATTGATGGATAAGAGTGAGGGCATGCTGATCCTTCTTAATCTTTTCCAAAACGTCCTTCTCATTTTGAGACAAATCGACTTCACTTTGAGGTTGGATAAAACCCTTCTCTACAATCTCCTAAGCTTCTTGTGAGCCAAGCACGACTTTCATACAAAGACGCCATGTTTCATAATTTTCTTTTGTGAGGCAAGGGAATTGAAATGAGTTTACTCCATTGTTTGTCATTTCTTAAAGAACTTGGTTTTGATACCACTTTGTTAAGAAGTGAAGAGGTTTAGAGAGGAGAGAATTGTTTAGAAGAAGAGGTTGTATTTCACTTGAATTATTTTAGTTCAAGTACAAAGAAGTATTTATAGGTACAAAAATGACTCTTCATATCTAAGTCAAATAAATAAACCATATATGAACTTAAAACCATACATGGACCAATATTTAATTATGTAACTAATACATGAACATAATTAAAATCCTAACAATGAACTTAAACATCCATATATCTAGACTTTAAACATTCATGTATCTAGATCAACTTTCAAATTACTCTTCAACAATTCCAATATTAAACTGAAATTCATCTGTTATGGAAAGATAACCAACATTATCTTGTGTAATAATATGGAAAGGATACAACTTCACATTGTCATGTTTATGGAAAAGTGTCATTGACTTTATCACATATTTTGAATTCTATATCTTACCGCATGCATCTTGACCTTCTATTTACCTTGAGAGTCTTTGATTGCACCTTATTTGTTTTATTGTTATGTAATTACAAATCTTTTAGTTAAACAACAAATGTTAAAGAACTAGTTATAGATACTTATGAATACCACCAATTGTTTAGCTCAATGAACACTTGAAATATAGGCTTAGGAAATAAGTAGGAAGTTGTCTTTTAGGAGATTGATTTTATCTCAATTACAGTTGTCTCTAATCATGTCAAGCAGTAAGTGAGGTAATTTCAAAATTACGATAGTATCTAGATTTGATCATAACTTTTAGGAAAATTTCACATTTTTGTCGTAAAAAGTAAAAAAATCCCTTTCTTTATGTGGGACTTCTTTCTTGGCCTTTTTCGTAGCTTAAAATTACTTCGAACTTGTATTCCATCATAAATAAAAAATAAAACATAAACTTGAGAAATTGATTACTTACTCAATTGAGAAGAATAGAAAAATTAAAGCTTATCACTGTAATTCCAAGTAAATGTTAAAAATAAACTATCTATAAGAAAGAATCCTAAAAGCAAAAGTACACAAACATTAGATAATATGACATTAATGGTGTTGTCTCAATATAGTTAACTCTATAAGCTGCATTTGCTAGTTTTGAATGAACTGATGAATCATGTTTAGTGCTTGTTTGTTATGATATTTCTTTGTACTTTAGCGGATGAGTGATTTTCTAAACTATTGCATAAGACAATTTTCTTTCTATTGTCACTCATATTTAATTTCTTTAGTGATGAAAACTATGTACAACATGAATGATTCAAATAATTGCGTGAAAATAAATGAAAATGATGGGATATATAATTATACAATTAATATGTATTTTAACTCTTTAATATTTAAAGAATTGAAGAAAAAATCAAACAACTACTATCTTTTTCCAAATTAAGTTAAAAAATCTTAAAAAGACATGTCTTTAAAGAAAATTTAATAAAGAGTGTATTGATGTCTAGTTAAAGAACAAATATAATGGAATAAGTTAGATTAAAGAATTTTAATAATTTACTCAAAGAAATAAGAATTAGTTACAATTCCTTTACTGATAAAGTCAATGATATAAATGGCTATTGGAAATTTTATTTAAGGTAAAATATTGCTTTACTTATTAATGTATCCTTTATTTTTTTTCTCATATACAATTTTAATTGTTATAGGCGAATAAAATGACCTACATATTCAAGAGAAAGGATGCAAGGAATTCTCGTACTTGTGTCAGATTTTTTGAAATACAACTATAACCAATTTGTATGCATATCCATCAATTAGAATCTATATAAAATAGTGTAGAAGACAAACATAGAATTTAAGTTGATGAATTTTCTTCATTCAATTAAAAAAGGTCAAGTTACAAGTTTTCTTTCTAAGAAGAAGAAAGCAAAAATCATATACTCTTAACATTCAAAAAATTTATTGGTTATAATTGGGAAAAACGATTTAATTAACAGAAAAAAAAAAAAAAGCTAGCAACATCATCCACTATAGATGATGAATTTGAAGCTCCATAAATTAATCAAGCGATTAATACAATAAATGAATGTTAGAAGTTCTTACATGATTTGGATGTAAAGGATACGAAATATGAAAAAAAAAAATGAAGGCTAGATACAAGAAAGATGGATTGTATTATATCTCTTTAGTTATATTTCCATGCTATTGAGTATTAAACAATTATTTATGTAGGCATTTTTATATTAATAACTATTCCATAGCTTAGACATCTTAAGTGTATACTTTGTTTGAACCTTCTGATTGAATATTTGATATAAACTTCTTAAATTTATGATAGATGTTTTAATGTTTGAGAATAGTTTTAGTATTATATTTTAAATATTTTTATTAATTATTAATTTTAGTATTATATACATGGCTTCCTTATCAAATTTTTAATTAGATTTAGATGGTGAAATGATCAAGATAGTTCTAATTTCTCTAATAATGGAAGAATATAAATATTTACACAAGCAATCTTGTAGAATTTATGTTCTAATAGGTAATGATTGGACACAAAAACTTTTAAATATAAATCATAAAAGGATTTATAAGAATTTAAGTATAAGAAAGACAATTTTCTTGAGTTTATATGATGAGTTGAAAAGTTTAAGAAGCTTAAAGTCATCTAATCATTTGGTCATGAAGGAACAAGCTGTAATTTTCTTAATGATAGTAGGCAATAATGAGACAACTATAATCAAAGCAAAGCATTATCAACATTTAACCTAGACAATTTTAAAGTATTTTTACAAAGTCTTATATTTAGCTCATCGTCTTGTAAAAAGATTCATTACTCCATCAATGTTTGCCAATATACCACTTGAGATTCAAGATAATTCATAATATTGTTCATATTCTTAGGTATATTCATATTCTTTATTACTATTTTGATTATATGTTTATATTTAATTGACCATTTGAATAATATAATTTTATTTAGTAAGATTTTATAAGAGAAATAAATGGTAACCATATTGATTCATATATTTTAACCTATGAAAAATATCATATACGTGTGAATGAATTAATTCAACCTGAAATATTATATTACATTGCTCATTTGACAGGTGTTTTGTATATAAAATAGTTGGATAAAAAAGTTTTGTAAATGATTCTCGAATTATTTTAGAAATAGTAATAAATCTAGTAAACCAATTTTGTATGCCTCTACAAGGTATTACATCATTTTAAGTAAATATAGTAATTATGATTATTTTTCTTAAATTTTTTGTTAGTATATTGAAAAAAATTTGGCATTATAAAAGCAAGATTCACCATACTTTTCAACATTCCCAATTATAATATGAAGAAGCAAAAATATATTCTTATTACTTATTGTGTAATATATTAATTTTATTATAATACATGGATAAAATGAAAAAATTATTTGAAGATTATAATGAAAATAAATAACAAATTATGAAAAGTGTAAATGAAGATACAAATTCTCAAGTAAATTGTAATATCACTTGAACATGTCTCTAAAAAATAATAAAATTGTTAGTTGAACCTAAAATGATTATATTAATGAAGGTTCTAATTGATTAATATTTCTTTTTAAAAGTGATGTTATTATGATACTTTGAAAGATAGAAAGAGGTTTGTTTTTTCTCATATATTTATTGTACAAAAGTAAGGCTATATATACATATTTATAAGATTAATTTAGGGAATGTAATCCTTATGATCATGGGATTATAATCCCTATGATAAAGACTAGAATCAATGACATTAATACTCAATATGTAACATTCTCCCTCAAGTTGGAGCATAGATAGTAATCATGTGTAACTTGTTACAAATGTAATTGATTCAAGTACCATTTAGGGCCTTTGTGAAGAGATCTCCGAGTTGCTTTCTAGTTTTGACATATTATGTAGAAATAAAGTTATGTTAAACTTTTTCACAAAAAAGTGGCATTTAATTTAAATGTGTTTGGTCCTTTCGTCCTTTCGTGAAACACTAGATAAGAAGTAATATGTAGAGTAATATAATTATCACACCATGGCTTTTTTAGTACTAAGGCTTTAAAACCAAATTTGTATAATAATTGATATATCCATATTATATCACACGTTACTTGTGCCATAGCTCTGTATACAGATTTTACACTAGATCTAGACACAACACTTTGTTTCTTACTTTTTTATGAGACCAAGTTTTCTACTATAAAGACACAATAGCTAGTCATAGATTTTCTATTGATCGTAGAACCTACAAAATCAACATCTAAAAAGCATTCAATATGAGTGTGCCTATGATTTTCACGTAGTATCCTTTTTCCAGGAGCTCCCTTTAGGTAGCATAAGATTTCTTCTAAGGTAGCCCAATGATAACACTTGGAGAAGACGTCAATTAACTTACATCATTAATAGAATATGTAATATCAGGGTGAGTTACAATAAGATAGTTTAATTTTCATACCAATCTTTTATATATTTCAAGGTCTTTAAGCAAATCTCCACTTTTAATAAGTTATACATTAGGGACCATTAGGGTTCTGCACAATTTAGCTCCCAGCTTTCCTATTTCAGCTAGTAGATCAAGCATATATTTTCTTTGGGATAGAAAAAATCCTTTCTTACTTCTCGTTACTTCTACTCCCGTGTCATATTTCAGAGCTCCCAGATCCTTTGTATGAAATTACGTTGAAGAAAGGATTTTAATAATGAGATGCCCATGGAGTTTCTTCCTATAATGATGATATCATCCATTTACACAACAAAGAGAATAGTCCTAAGTTTAGATTGTTTATAGAAGACTGAGTGATTAGATTTGCTCTTAGTCAATCTAAACATTTCTACAGCTTGACTAAAATTTTCAAACCAAGCATATGGACTTTATTTCAAACCATACAAAAACTTGTGAAGAAAACAACCTTTTCCATACTCCCTCTGAGCAACAAACCCAAGCGGTTGCTCTATATATACTTCCTCTTGGAGGTCACCATATGAAAAGACATTTTTAATATCTAACTAGTATATGAGCTAATTAAATGTAGCTACCATAGAAATGAATAAGTCGATAAATGTTAGTTTAGAAATAGGTGATAAAGTATCAAAATAATCCACACCATAGGCTTAAGCATAACTTTTAGTGATAAGCCGTGCTTTAAGATGAGTCACTGATATATCAAAGTTGACTTTGACTATAAAAACCCATTTGCATCTAATGGATTTCTTTCCAATAGGTAAGTTTACCAACTTTCATGTACCATTAGCCTTTAAAGCATTCATCTCCTCTATCAAAGCATTACGCCAACCAAGATGAGCTAAAGCTTCTTAAATAGTTTTCAGGAGAGATATAGAATAAACTGATGCAAAAAAAAGAAAAGAAAGGGGGGATAAATGACCATATGACACAAAAAAAAGGAAATAAGAAAGGTGCACTAGTGTTTATCTTTGTGAAGGTCAATGGGCAGATCATCTGAAGTTGGATCTGATGTCAAGGAAGACAGATTTATGGAGCTCACATTAGGATGGTTTTGTTTTTTGGAATAGACTAGATGAATGGGTGGGGGGTTGTGGTGGTGTAGTTGTAACATTATTGATCTAATAGGTGACCTCATAAATTAATGGATAATCATCTACCTCTATAGGTACTAAAGAAGTAGGAAAGAAGGAAATGTTTTAGATAAAGGTGACATCAGTGGATAGAAGATATTTGTTCAGAGTTGGATAGTAATACCGATAGCCTTTTTATATACAAGAGTAGTCTACAAATACACATTTAAGAGATTTAGGATATAATTTGGTGACCTAAGGGCGAACATCTTAAACAAAACAAATACTGGAAAAAAAGTTATAGTGTAAGGGAGAACATGGGTTTAGTAGGAAAAAGAATGTTATAACGAATCTCAACTCGAAGAATGGATGAAGGCATACAAATCATTAGAAAACAAGTTGTGGAGACTATATCAACCTAAAAAGATTTAGGGACATTCAATTAGAATGAGAATGCTCTGGCAGTTTCAAGTAAATAATGATATTTTCTTTCACTTACACTATTTTGAGATGGTGTGACGACATATGAAGATTGATGAACAATACTATTTTAAAGCATTTAGTGCAGGAACAAGGTGAAAAACTATTCTTTCATGTTATCACTTCTTAGAGTAGGGATAGAAAGATTAAATTATGTTTTGATTTTAACACAAAAGATAGTAAAATGGGAGAATAATCATTAAAAAAATGTAATAAAGTATTGAAAACTAGTTTTGGACTTCACATGATAAGGACCTTAAACATAAATTTGTACTAATTCAAAAGAAAAACTAGATTAGTTGTTAACTAATGGAAGGGAAGACACACGATGGTTTTTAGTGAATTGACAAGGCTCACACTCTAAGCTAGAAAATTTTCAAAATTGCGGATGCATCTTCTTCGATGAAGGTAAAGAGTGGTGTCCTAACCAACAGTAAGCTTCAAAGGGTGTTGAGATAATGAATAGGATATAGGTTGAGGCAGTTAGGTATCTAAAATGTAGAAACCTCCTAATGTTTGTCCTTTACTAACAATTTTTTTGTCATAAAATCCTTAGAAAACAATGATTATGAAAGAACGAGATACATAAGTTTAAATCATGAGTTAGTTTACTCACAGAAAGTAAATTAAATAAGAATCTTAGTAGGTGTAAGACAAAGGATAATGACAATCATAGAGTAGGTTAATAGTGTCAGAACCAATAATAGAGGAAGGAGATCTATCCTCTAAGGTAACATAGGAAGGAGATGAGTGTTTCTGAAAAGTAAAAAAGAGATTGGGATTGCCTATTATATAATCTGAGAAACCAAAATCAATGACCCATTGGGAGGAAGAGGATAGAAGACATACAGGTGTGTTACCTGTATCAGTGATAGCAAAGATAGAGTTGGATGAATCTTTTAATGATTCTTGGTATTAGGTGAATTTGGAAAATTCATCTATAAAAATTGTAATGGTCTTCTCAGCATGTGAGTTGGATGTTTTCAAATAAGAAAACAAAATGAAGCTAAAATAATGAAGACAAATTAAATCAAATAACCTAAAAATGATGAAAGTGATAAATCCATTAGGAACCTGATCATCGGTTCAATCTCAGCCTACACACGGTTGAACAAATAACATTGAATTATTATTCTTATACCTCTCCTAGCAACTATTGATCATAAGTTAACAATAAGCTCTGTTAACCCCAGTTTTTTCTTAGATCTTGTTTAATTAAGAAGAGCTCGTTAATTGAACCTAGCTATTAAACAACCTAGAACAAGCTATCTAGATTTAATTGGACAATCGCATCATGCATTAGAAAAATGGATTAAACAAGGAAACAATCACACAAGCTCAGGTCATTTAACTTAGGTTATATTATCCCTAATGATTAAAAACCATTAGTCACCACCAACAAATCTCAACATAACAATTATATATTATATTGAAATTGTAGCAATGGATTCTTACATAAAAATAATCAAATAGAGCATTCAGTCATTCTCACATATCACCCAAATATTAACCATAGGATAACACAATCAATCCCTAAGATAAAGAGCAACAAAAAATGAGAGAAATGCTTAACTAGGTTCTTTGACATTGATATCACCTCCAAATCGGCATTAGGAAGCTAGCCCTCCATGGGTCTCCAAAGGAATGGAGCTTTGCCCCTTCTCTTCTTCATAAACGAGAGCTCACACTTTCTTCAAAAAAAAAACATAACATCTTCCGTCACAAAAATGATGTTTTTATAATAAAAAATAAGGTCGGGTGAGTTGTAACTATCTCATAGCCGTGAGACACCTTGCATGGGCATGACGTGGGTTGTCACACCCATGAAACTAGTGTCACACCCATGACATAAGACATTTTGCATGTGTATGACGTGGGTTGTCACGCCCATGCAACTAGTGTCACGCCTATGACAAGTGTGTCATAGGCAGGACGCACCTCTTACAACCATGACAAATTTGTCATAGCCATGAGATGCATCTTATGGCCATAATTTGTGCTAATCTTCATTCGTTTTAGTATTTTATTATCTCCTCTTACTCTAATCCTTCTCGTTCTTGTTCCATGAAAACAAGTAAGTGTGATTCTCGAGAAAATGACTCAAATATAGTTCTTTCGACTCACGTTGGCTCTTTTGCATTCGAATTGTACCTAAAATCATATAAGAACTAAAGTATCTTAAGCATTTTCATATCATTAATCAATAAGTGTAAATGGTTAAATATATCAAAAATTAAGCACATATCATCAATGTTGGACAAATTAGATAGAATATATCATAGTTATAAAAAATTTGCAAATAGAAGCTCATTTATAAATTAGTATACGTTTTAGAAATTATCATCTAAATGGCTGAAGATACACACATAAAATTAAAACATGAAGGATTAAAAATAGAAACTAACTTGGCAAAAATTTTAAAAAGATAGAAAATGAAGATTTTATTAGAATTGATAATTTTAAAGAATGCTCTTCTGAAGAAAGTATTTTTATAATAGCAGATATAGAATATGAAGAAACTTCAAATTTTGAAATAAATAAGTGAAATAGGAGAATCTTCTAACATTCAAATTGATGCTTAAATAATAGATACTATAGTAGAAACATCTAAACAATATGGAGATTACAGTCCAAAAACTTTTATTGATAAAAAATGCTTAAAATTTTCAAAATAATGTATTCTGTAAATTCTTATAGTAGATTTAATATGACATTATTAGAAAAATAGTATTAAAACCTAAAAAACATCATATGTTTTATGGCATTAATCTTAAGGAAAAAGCCTTAAATATTAGCTTAACTTCTAATAAAGTAATAATTCATCTACTATCTAAAAAAGATATTTCTTGAAAACTTGATCACATCTCCAAAGAAATGAGGGACAAAATAGGATGGGTGCATATCTAATCCATACAAATGATAAGTAGATTTACTTTCAGAGAAGGAATAGATAGTCCTATAAATTTAGCAACATTAGATTATAGAATTCGCAATAGACAAGAAGCCTACATGGGAATTTTAAGAGGCAATTTTCGATATCAAATATTTTTTTAATATCTATCCTAAGATGGCTTATAATATACAAGATAAAGATTTTGATATGACACTCTTTTTAATCCAAAACTATAAAGGAAAATATTTAATTAGAGATGGGAATAAACCATATTCTATTACCTACATGATATCTTATGTCTAATCTAATATCCATCAAACAAAATGTTTTGCAAATAAAGATATTGTTGACTTTCCAAAATTATTTTTTGAGTTGAAAGAATATGTCCTCCTTATATGGCAAAAATAGAAGAGATAGAAGATGACTTAATAACTTCTCACAATAAATTAATACCTAGATCATCTTATTCAGAAATTGATGTTCAAGTTGTCAACAATATGCTAATAATTTGATAAGAGCAGATAGAAAGATAAGTTCTAATTACAAAATTAAAGAGAATATTTTAATGGTACAAATTATGTTACCTATAATATCTTAGTTGATACAATACATTAATCATAATCTAATATATAATTTTATAAGTTTCCAGCTAAATGAACCTTATTAATATATTTTTTCAATGATGAAATACATCAGATAGATATCGCCATAGAAACTAGTATTAACATAGGAGATAATAAAATGCCTATAAGATTATTAGTTGAAAATGAAGGATTCAATTTAAAGATAATGCTAGGAACTAGTTTTCTCGAGCAACTCCAACCTTATAAGATAACTCAATATTGATTACAAATATCCTATAATAACAATAACAATATAATATATATTCCAAAATAATGACTAGTCTTACTAGTATTTATATTTTAAATAACTTATAATGATTATATAGCATAATATTTTGTTGCCTGTATAAACAGTGGAGCTGGTTCTTGTTTATGTAAAGCAAGTTGTTTTCTTTTACAATAACATGAAACCTTTAAAAAAATATAATAGGATTAGATATTTCTAACTGTAAGATACATTTATTAAAAGGTATCAATCAACCCCAAACACTATTAGGATCGTTTTTAACAAAATATCCACCATTTTACTTTTATGATACCAAAAAAGATATTCTTTTAGAAAATAATTTTCTTCAATTATTTCATAAAATATTATTTACTACTATTAGAAAACAAATATATTTCAAAAATACTTGTGGTGATTGGATCATAGTTAACCAAAATAAAAATGCCTATAAATTGAAACCTCGCACAACCCAGCATAGTGTAAGATATAAAGAAAATTTGATCCTTCAAAAATGAAAATCTTTATTAAAAATAGAAAACATTACAAAGAATAAGCATCAATAGATAGAACCATCAAAGATGGTCTGATAACCCATTACAATTTTAGGATAAAAATAAAGAAGAAGTAAACTTAGAAATGATAGATAAACAAAAAATTATCAAGATGAATTTATAAAATAATTTATTGAACTAGAAAATGTAAAGATAATTAGGCCTAGTAAATCCCCTCAATTCTTCCCTAGCTTTTATGGTTAGAAACCATGCAAAACTAATTAGAAATAAAGCTAAAATGGTAGTAAATTATAAAAAAATAAATGATAATATAGTATTTGATGGATACTTCTTACCTCACAAAGAAACATTAATAAACTTAACGAGAGGAAAAACAAATCTTCTCTAAATTTGATTGTAAGAGTGGATTTTGGCAGATAAAAATGAATAAAGATATCATCCTACATACTACTTTCTTTACTTCACAAAGTCATTACGAATGGTTACTAATGCCTTGTGGTTTAAAAAATGCCCTACAAATATTTCAAAGGAAAATTGATAATATCTTTAAGTATCATAATTTCATACATGTTTATGTGGATGATATTTGAATAGCTAGAAATAATATTGCTCAACATATTATACATCTTAATAAATGTGTAGATTTATATGATCAACATGGGTTAGCTCTCTCTAAGAAAAATGCTAAGATATGTCAGAGTAAAATAGAATACCTTGGCATGGAGATAAATGGTAGGGAGTTGAAATTCAACCTCGTATCCTTGAAAAAAAATCTCACAATGTCCTGATAGGTTAATAGATAAAAAAAATTCAAATTTTTTTAGCAGTATTAAATTATGCTTTAGATTTTATTCAAAATCTAACTGAGATAAGAAGACCTTTACAAAAGTTTTTAAAGAAAAAATCAAATATTTGATTTTTCACTCTATTTGATTAAACAAGTAAAGAAAATTAAAATTTTGTGTACTACATTGCCAAAACTTTCTTTACCATCTAACGTTGATGGTTTAATTCTTGAAACTAATATTTGTAATCATGTATAGAGTGGAGTATTAAAAAAGATATATTATGATGATTCTAATATCAAGATGAGTACGTCTCTTTAGAGGTATACTTCAGGAACCTTTATAGATACTCAACAAAAATATCACATAAATGAAAAGAAATTATTGGCAGTAGTCAAAAGTTAAAAAAATTATTAACTTTCATTGCCTAAAAGATTTTTATTAAGAACTGATAATACTCAATTTAAAGCTTTTATTCAAAATAATTTACCCTCTAAACCTAAATATAAAATATATATTAAATGACAAACTTTATTAATATAGCTCTAATATTAAGATTATCAAATCTAATAATAGAATTCTTATAGATATCTGAACTAGAGATGGTCAACCTCAAAGAAGAGATATTTTACTTATTGGAACAAATGTCCAAAGATATCAACAGTTACCAAGCACAAATTAAAGATTTACTAGATATTGCTAGCTTTAACTCGATACTTAAAGAAGTTGCAGAGATACTTCTTTCATTTTTTCATCTATGGCAGGTCAAGATAAACCATTATAATTATTTAGAATAAAAACTTTATACCATAGTCAACAAGGCTAACATAGTTAAAGATTCATCATCTACAAGCTCTTTTTCCCTAATGAATGAATTTACTAGTTAGCAGATTAAGTCGAAAAAGGTTACTTTTGATAATATTTCTCTAAGGTTTGATATTTCATGCAAATTGATGGTATAGTGAAATAACATGATTGGTAGTCTCACAAAGAGTCATCCTGTTGATCATGCACATTATATGTTAATGAGAGACTTATACACTCTATAAAATAGTAATACCTATTATATTGATTTTTCAGGGATAAATCCTAAATTTAATTTTTCACAAGGAGCTCATCCTTAAGCTATTAGAGATTGGTATGATTTTGGAATGGCAAATGCTATATACTTGACTAATCTAGAGTTTCTTGAGATATCATTACTTCTTAGATGGATTTAAGAATGGGTTAAAGATTGTTATCTAAATAACCTTACAATGACCCCTAAAGATATCTTGGTATTAAAGATATTATCTGTTGGTCTAGATTTTCATGTTGATGCATTTTTATGCTTGTTCTAAATCTTCATTGCAATTTTAAGTTTAAAGATTATTCCTTTTGTTACTTTAAACTCTCACTATAGAATACACGAGTTTCTCTATTACTCCAAACTAGAAGGATCTCCTCTCATTGTTCATTTTTTCTAAATTTTTATCCCTAACCATCATCTTCACCATTATAACCAACACCTCAAATTTAGCCTTTTAGATCAGATCCCTTCACATTAACCCATAAAACTACATTGAAACCAAATTTTTTAGCTTTAACTGCACATAGAAGAAGGATATGAGGAAAAGAAACAATTTTTGTTACATATTCATTGTTGCATTACCATTATTATTAGATTTATGTTGCATATACCATTGTTGATGCATTTTTGTGCTTGTTATAGATCTTCATTGCAATTTTGTGTTCAAAGATTGTTCCTTTCGTTACTTTAAGCTCTCATTCTAGAATATATGATTTTTCTTTGTTACTCGAAGCTAGAAGGATCTCCTCTCACTATTTATTTTTCTGGATTTTTGTTCCTTAACCATCATCTTCACCACCATAACCAACTTCAAGCTCAACCTTGTAGATTGGATCCCTTCACATTAACGCATAAGACTCCATTGAAACAAAAATGTTTAGATTTAACTGCACATAGAAGAAGGAAAGAGGAAAAGAAATGATTTCTGTTGCATATCCATTGCTGCATTAACCATTGTTGTTAAATCTACGCTACATTTACCATTATTGATGCATTTTATGCTTTTTCTATATCTTTATTACAATTTTTTGCTCAAAGATTGTTCCTTTTGTTGGATTTTCCTCTTGGGTTTGCTTTGTTTCGATCACTTTGGGTTTTATTTTAGTGGCTTTGGTTTGATTTTCAGAGATTTAAAGGTTATGTATCTGGGTCTATACTGTATGATCTTACTTTTTCATTTGTTGCATTTCATAATGAGATTATTTTAGGTTTTGGGAGTTGGGTTGTTGTTTTCTTTTAAAATTTTGTTTAGTTTTTTGTGGGCATCTTAGAAGTTGCAATCTTTTTGTTCTGGGAAAGGAAATTACAACCTTTATTAGGCCTATGAAGGTCACCTTCTAGTTCTCTGCTTCAGTTTCTTTGGTGTTTTTTTACTCATGAAAATCCTGACTTTTTAGCTTTTAGTCAATAGGTTAAGCCATGGAGTGACTGACCTCCTCTCTATCTCTTTCTCTAAGATTTTACTGTTATCAATCGCCAGCATTCTTCAATAAGCAGAGTCTTCACCAGTGAAGACTTATCATTGGTGGAAGTTCCATTAATAATGTGGGGTTCTGTGGAATGTTGCGCAAATCTCACCATCGACATTGTCAATCAATATTATCCATCGTTGCCTATTCATGCTAGCATCTATCCCCTCTTAGGTTTACCTAGTCGTAGCTCATTTCACTTTCATTCCTTTAGCGTTTACTATAGTTTTGTTATGGTGATCTTGGTTGTAGGGTCTAGAAGTTTTTGCATGGAGAGTTTTGAAAGATTAGCTTTGACATAGGGATTATAAAGAGTAGCTTTTGAGATCCTTTATTTCCTCTTTTTGTTCTCCTATCCACATTTTTTTTCAGCAAACTGGTAGATTTTTCTTATGCTCTCTTTCCATGTTGTTTTGGAAACTAACCATTGCGTAAGGGTCTACCCTCCCATTGACATTCTGCCCAATTTTAAAAATCTCTCTATCAAATCTGAATTTTCTTTTTTTGGAACTTTCTGAACTCCCTGTCTCAAACTATCTACATTGGCGAAGACTTCAAGCTCCGTAAAGATGCAGTTAAGGATTCTTTGACATAAGAAGTTGATAACACCTAGTATTTTAAAGTGTTGTTTTCCTTCACTTATTTTTTGTGATGAAGTGGAGTTTTCCAAGTTCTAGGAGTGTGCTTATCTCTGATTCTAGTCTCACTCCCAATATTAGGTTTTGTATTTGTAAAGGCTCTAGTAATGATATATGTATCTCCTACTTGTAGTTTCATCTTTCTTGCTACATACATTATGACTATTGCTTTTAACTCTTAAGTGCATCTTTATTATGATTATTTGCAAGTTTTGCTTTGTATGTGAATCTCTTGACAAATGCATCTAGTTGATAAGTTGGACATCTTTTTGATAAATTGTTATTGTGCTGCTACATTTTTATTTTATTTATTTTTTGAAATTATTGTTTTATTTTAATTATTTATTATTACTTTATTCTTTTATTACATCTTTTATGTTTATTTGAATTTTTTAGTAATATCCTCATGTCACGCTACATATAGATCTATCAAAACTAACTTCTCTACTAAATAGGAATAAGGTTGCACACCATCAGAGCTCTCCAAACCTCGCATTTGTGCGAGATTCAATTGGGTATTAATGATGATCATGATGATGATAAAAAAATATTATGCATATCATTTCATTACTTTGAGAAAGACATAACACTTTGCCATTATTAGGGAAACTAACTTAAGAAAAGAATTTTCTAAATACATTAAACATAATATCTTTTACAGAAGATGAATTAGCATGAGAATTGTTATTTCTAACATAAAGATAACATTTAAGAAAGGATTTTGAACTTATGCTAAAATAAGCGAATTTTCTTCTTTAATTATAGCCCCTGCCAAAAAGACATCATTAATTGCTGAAAATTTTATAAAAATGGAAGATAAGTATAATTAGAAGAGGAAAGATAAGATCTAGTGCTAAGACACAAAAACGGTTCTATCATCTCCGGGGAAAATATTTGTCTTTCTTATACAAGTGGTTGGAATACTTATAAAGGAAAAAATAAATCTAAAGAACTAGAAGTATTTACATATAGTGACGATTCTGGTCATAAAGATAAGAAGATAATGTGAAAATCTATCCATACATTTAGATAAAAGAAAATCCACTATCAATAAGGATATAATCTAACTCTTTGAAAAGTTTATATGATATAATGTTTTTAAGTTAGAGTCTAGACTTCAAGTCCCCGTGTATAAATAAAACCCCTAGGGTAATAGAAAATGTACTGAGCATTCTCTATGTATCTCATCTTTATAATCTCCTCTCTTATAAAATAAAATTTTACTTTCTACAAATACGGTTCATAATTTTTATTTAAAACCTTTCTCTCTCCTAAAGCTTTAATATACACCTTAAAATAGGAAACCAATTAAAACTATATTGGACTTTGCTAAAGAGGCATCAAAGGTAGTTATCTTACCCTAAGGTTGAAGCTAAATGCTCATTAAAAGATTCTATGAAAATTTGGTAAAGCTACGGTCAAAAAATTAAAGATACAAAAGTATGATAGGCTCTTTAACTCATAGATTTGAAAATGTTCAACATATAATTATAACATAACTTCTTATTTTCTAAAAAAATTATTTGGAATAAATTTAGATTTTTAGAATCTAATGTATAAATAAAATAATTATATCTATCTTTTAAAAGTCTTTAATATTATAACAAATAATGACATACGAAACCGGAAACCCTGTGTGAAAGTAATTGAGGTCATCGATTAAGTTTGAATGACCACATTCACACGATCAAGCATCAGCCTATACTTTTCAATGCCAATACTTCTGCTACAGGGATTTGACTAACCGAAACCGCTCCCCTGCATTCCTCTTCTTTTTTAAAAAAAAAACTTCTGAGTATGTTTTATGGCACTTTAAACTATTTTTTCATTACAAAAAAGAAAGAAAAAACATACACTCTCAGATTAATCCCTATCGTACCTTACGAAACTCCGGACCGTTTAGCATTCGCACGTGAGTATTTAACACTACTGTATATAAAAGCAGGAGTCAAACTCCCAACTTTGCTTAAGCAAAGACCAATCTCTAACCACTGAAATTCGGTGCTCGGTGGTTGCATTCCTCCTTTTTATTGAACGGTTGAACCCATCTCCATCTTCTTCCCGCACACAGATAGACAGTCGCGGGGTCTACTTTTGCCTCCCCAACCAGCGAGCGGGGCCATGAATCTTGTCTTCACTTGGTTTCAAACATCACCTGTTATTAAATAACAACACAACACAAGAGAAGTCAGTCACTAGCTTCTTCCCCTGTCCCTATTCACTAGCTTCGTGTGTCCTTCCTTCCCTCCTTCCCTCCCTACTCTTCTTTATATTGCGCATTCCAAACCTAATAAAATAAGGTTAAAGATCCCATCCCAGAAAAGGAAAAAAAGGCAAAAGCATGAAAGGCGAATATGTGCTACTACAACAACAACAACAGCAACGTCCCCGTCCAAATCATGAAACCCTTAACATGTTCTCCAAACTCCCACCGCACCAAAACCTGCCCCTCTCTCAACACTTTCAACTCTCTCGCGACTCTGGCGATGACGAACCCCGCACCGCCACCACCACTTCTCCGACCACCAAACACCACGGACCCAACGAACCCAACACCACAGACGGTGACACCATCGAAGTAGTTCGCCGACCTAGAGGTAGACCGCCCGGTTCAAAGAACAGACCCAAACCACCCCTCATCATAACCCGCGAGCCCCAACCGGTCATGAGCCCTTACATTCTCGAAGTCCCTGATGGAAGCGATATATTAGAAGCAATCTCACAGTTCTGTCGGCGTAAAAATATCGGAATCTGCGTGCTCACTGGCTCAGGCACTGTTGCCAACGTTACCTTACGTCAGCCATCCACAACACCTGGAGCCACCGTAAAGTTTTACGGCCGTTTCGACATATTATCGATAAACGCCACGTGTTTGGCTTCGTCCTATCCGGTACCGAACACTTTTACTATCTCTCTCGCCGGACCACAAGGGCAGATCGTTGGTGGTATTGTAGCTGGAAGCTTAGTGGCGGCTGGTACCGTTTTTGTAATAGCGGCGTCGTTTAACAATCCCAGTTATCATCGTTTGACTTCTGAAGCTGATGAGTCCGGCACTGCCGGCGGAGAGGGGCAGTCCCCTGCAGTTTCAGGGCAAGGAGGTGGCGGCGATAGTGGACACGTGGCGAGCGGAGGAGAATCGGGTGGAATGGGGGTGTATAGTTGTCATTTGCCTTCTGATGTTATCTGGGCACCTATTGCTAGGCCACCGCCGCCTTACTGATGACGGCGGGAGAGTATTAATGCTTTTCCAAGATACAAAAGAAAAAAGTTGTAGGTGGCAGTTTTTAGTCATTGTTATAAGAAGCTGTTGTTTAATATCGGGTTTGGAGTTAGCGTTCTTTGATAGCTAGGTTTGATCAGTGGTGATGCCGGTTGGATTTTCTTTCCGCTTCGTGATATTCTTCTTTTACATGTCCTTTTGTACCACTATTTACTTACATATTAGATGCTATGTATCCGAATAACGAAAAAAGAAATCATATGTCTTGATCATTGACTGGGAAATAGGTGTTTTGGTTGTTGTGGTTTCATTAACAGGGACCCCGCAGGTGAAAATCTTTATTTGTCTTGACGATGGGCTTTTACTCTGCTTTGAAGTTTGAGACTGAGAATGGACATGACATGTCTGCAAAAGGTACAGCTGAGCTAGCAGATGAAGGGTAGGCACAAGGCAAATGCTCTCCGTCTCTGCTGCTGTGATGCAAGATAAAATGCTTTTGGATATGTGTGATTGATGATTATGCCTTTGCGCACGTTACTTCTTGATTTGTATGAAAACAACAACGTGGTCTAGGGTCAGGGATGTGCTTTCCCACTTCTTTCTTTTGCAGTATGCTTTTACCCAATGCCAATGCCAATTACCAATACCATTACCTTTATTAGATCTTTTGATCCGACCCAAATGCGGAGTTTGTGTTGTCTCTTTTCCCTCTACTTGGCTTGTTATTTATATTTACTTATTTAGCTTTTTTTTTACCGTGACGGGCAAAAGAAAAGAAGCAGCGGGATACATATCCCATAGGCTTATTGTCTCATGCCTGGATATATATTATAGAGCTAATATCTTTAGCTCTTTTGATGACCGATAATAATAAGAGGACAATCTTTACTGCTGCTTTTAGCTTACGATCGCTGATAATGAAATGTATAGTGAAGAGTGACGAGACAACTTGGTAATTAATGCATCCTTACCCAAAACTTTGTTCCAACCTTAAAAACGACGTGGTTTAATATCTGAGAACGATTTGAACAGGCAACTTGGTAACTAGCTAATGCCTAATTGATATTTATTTGGGTCTACAAGGAATTAGTTTTAGAATTATCTCTCTTTCTCAATTATCACAAAGTTGTGAGACAGTCCTTTTAGAAGATAGGGTTAATTCTTCACTTTATGCACCTCCAATTTTATTGGAAGTATTTTTAAACTAATTTGTTGGTGGCCTTCATTTATGTAATCTTATCTTCTCTCTAAATTTGACCACAAAACTATTATCTTTCTCCTTTCCCTACCTGATGTCCTATAACCTGTAAAGTTAAAATTTAAAACATATATATATATATATATATATATGTATATTATCCCATTTTGGAAAGTCTCAACCTAATCTATTCTTTTGACATTATTCCTATCGCAATGGCAATAATGTCAAAAGGTGGGTTTGTCCAAAGCTGACCCAGAGAAGGTTAGGTAGAGACTTTCCAAAATAGGAAATAAATGGCTTGACTATGACCCACCCATCCCTACTGGTTGCATTCCCATCACCTGTCCATCCTCAGTTGCCTAGACGTTCACACTCTCTCTCTCCACCCCCCATTTAATTATCTTTATATGGTCCAGCAACGAGTCTTGCAGAGATTGGCGGATTAACCCAAAAGACATTTGAACGAAAAAAATTCATATTGTAGAGCAGAATTCACAGTTTCATTCATCAAAAGAAAACGGATGATTAGACTAGAGTTCAATCCAAATCGATAATTGTTGGAAAGAACTTTGATCAACAAGAATATTTGATACAACCAATACAACAGTGCCTAATAAAGTTACGGTGTTTACGAGGGAGCCAAATCTTCAATCCCATTTATTCAGTACTTGTTCTGTTCTACTCATATACAGCCATAAATTTTAGTGAGCTTCAGCAAAATCTATTACTATGCATGAGTAAAATAGAATAATTACTGGACAAATAGAACAGAAGATTTTGGAGTCGTTTGTGAGCCATGCTTCACCTTCTCGTTATCTTATAAAGATGAATGGACGAGGGACCACTAATCTAACTTTCAAGGATAACCACTCAAGACTTGAATCATGAGCAAACCTATGTACGCATGTTCTTAAGATGACATTTAAGTGCCATTGAATGAATTCAAATACGAGTAATTAATCCAAGTACGCAAAAGTTGACGAATTTTTCAAGAATTTCCGTTATCTCTTCTCTTCAACAAAATCAACTGGTAAAGTAGATTAAGAGAGCAATGTTTGATATTGGTAGTATAATCTCGATGTCTCTTTATAGGAGTTATGATCAAACAGTAAAACAATTTTATACATCTTAGTAACTAAAAATTACTAGTGGTTCTGCCGGATTCTGACGGAACGGGACGTTGCCGTTTGGATCCATGAGTTGGCTGCTTCTTGTGATGACTTCGACGTGAAGGCACCTGCAAAACAAAGAAGACACGTCGGGGGTTGTGTCCCGATTAGCCCCTCCGACGCTCAAGTCAGTCTTTTGGTGAGGGTGAGGCTGCTGAATGCA
>JANIJH010000006.1:13824537-13844855 GCA_024520975.1 Erythroxylum areolatum
GATGATGATGATGATGATGATGATGATGATGATGATGATGATGATGATGATGATGATGATGATGATGATGATAAAATAAAATTAATTAACTAAAAAAATAAATATATACACCTAATAATAATAACAAAATTAATGATGTTTATAAATGATACTAAACATGTTTTAATAAAAATCCAATACTGCAAAAGTTCGGAAGTACAAAAATAAAAAACATTTATATCAATATTTGTGCACCTGTTTCTTTGTCAAAGCTTTATTATAACGTTATTGTTAAAATTTTTAGATTTTCCGTAGCTGACTGGCTCTGTCTTCTGGCTAAAAAGCGGCACAGGCGCCTGTCTGTCTCCTAAGGAGCTGTCCAATTTTCTTGAGAAACCGACACCGTTTTTACACTAGACAAAGTTAAATGCAACAGAGGACCTGTTCTCTTTTCTTGTACCTTAAAAAAAATTAAAGGAAAGAGTTTTCTTTCACTTTCTTTCCTCCGGGACTCCATTTTCCTTCTCTCTTATGAATGTACTTCGCCGCCCATCTCTTGTTTTGTCTCATTTGTTTCTCCCAAGCAATTCAGAAATCTTTTGTTTCAACTTTTCTTGTAGTTCCTCTTCTTTTTTCCCTCCTCCATCTTGTTCATCTCTTCCTCTTTATATTCTTCATCTTCCAACTGATCATGGGCACAGAAGAGACAATTGGCTAGGAATGCTCTGGAAAAGAGACATTTCATCGTACTGCTTATTTAGATATAGCCATAGAGCTCCATCAAACAGGCCTTCATCAATTGTGTACTCACTGGAGAAAAACGAGAGGGAAGCTTTTGGAGGACACGAGAGGGACGAGAGAGAGGTCAAAAAAGTAGGCAAATTTGACATTTTGGGTTTGAGATATTTAGCAAATTTGACATTTTGGATTTGAAATATTCAGCTGATTACCTCAAACACGGATTGCCTGATTCAACCCAATTAGTCAATCACCAAACACATTTATCAGTATTTTGGTCAATCAGCATGCCCTAAGTTTACTATGTGAGATTATTGGGACCAGTAAGTTAATTAGCAAAATGGAGAACAAAAAGGTTGCTCTTTTTTTTTTCCCAGAAAATTAATTAAACGCTATAGGTCGACGATAGATAAATGATACAGAAATAAATCCATTCGGAAAGCAAAGGAATAGTGATACCCAACTTATGTTAAGTTTTTTTTTAATCCTATCATGCTACTGTTTGAAAAATCTCGATGAGATCGTCTACTAATATTATCCATCAACATTGTGTATAATAACATAGCTAGAATGGTTGAGAATATGTGTTTGTTAAATTACTACATGGGATTTGATGTATAAAATTCAATGATTAAAATAAAGAAAACAACGATATAAGAGTTGAAAAAATAGGCCACCTCGTGAGTAAAAGTTATCGGTAAAAGTAGAGCTTATAAGTTAGCAACGACGCACGACATTCTAGACACAAAGTAGCAATAACACATAACATTCTAGACACAAAGGAGCAATTGGGCTCTTGGGTCATCCTTGTAGTGTATAGTATCTAATGTTTCACAAAGGAAACTTCAGTCTTAGTTATTGGGATGTGATTTCTTGACTGTATCTTATTATCACCGATTGATAATAAAGTGCTTCCGTATCAGGCCTGTATAAGACGGACACAAGAATTAAATCAAAAAATAATTATATTTGGGCTTCAAAAGAAAAATAGACTCATCAGCCTAGTGTCCCTTGTGCTATTTACACTATTTTGAGGACTTTATGACCGGACCGGGACGGGAGGGAGAAACGAAACAGTGGATTTGCTGATTGATATTCTTAACTGATGCCAGCAGAGAGACAGAGACCAAAGTACAATTACATAAAATCCCTCCCCTAGAACTCTTATTTACAGGTCTAAACTAGAACCTTCGTCATAAATATATATATATATATTAGTATGTCCTTTCACTGGTTGATCTTCTTACATCATTTAAAGGGCTTGTCAGTCCTACTTTCACCGTGTCAGTTTTCCTATTTCTACTACTACTGCTACTCAGCAAGTTCCTACCCTGTTTTACCGTGTTAGACTGCAAAAAAGGACCACCTGGTCCACCTCCTTCCAAATCCATCAGCCTCCTACTCTCACAAGGTTCTCTACCCGAAAGATCCCCATGCTCCATTACTGAATCAGAATCTGCATGATAAGTTTGAGACCTGCTGCTATTTTGATATGCATCAGCAAGGGGTATACACTGGTAGTACAATGGGGAAGAAGAGGAAGATGAAGACGTGTCAGAATCAGACATATTCATCCAAGAGCTGTTCCAACCACCAAATATGAAATCAGAAATGTCATCAGCACTTGTGGAATCCCGGGTACTATCAGTACTGTAAGAACCTTCATCAGAATTGCTGCTAGTAAATGAGGAGTTATCACTAGAATCCTGTTCTAAAATCCTCTGAAGCCGATGGAACTTCAAATGAGAAGATCCAACATTGGCCAAATTATCCGGACAAAGTGAATCAGGATGCAATTGGACTACATTTGATCGCGTAGATGTGGATCTTGAATTCAACGTGTTCTTCCCAGTAATGCCTTTATTTTTTGCATCCGGAGACACCATATTGCTCCTTATCAATCTAGGAGCCCTTGGTGAGCACCTGCAGGAAAACAAATTAGTCAATCAACGTAAGAACAATGATGAAAGGTGTAATTCTCCCAGTCTAGAATCTGTCACCTTGCATAAAGAAGCATGTACGCGCCTTTTGTTAGGACTCTCTCAAGTTCCACAGGGGTTACCTATCAACCATGGGAAACACAATAATAAGCTTAGAAAGAAAGATATATGCCCGGGCAACCACCAGGGAATCAGCCTTGTGGCCATAAGAGGTAGAAGCAGCTCCCATCTACTATGGTTCAAATCCTGGTATGTATGTGGAGTAAGAGAGTTTGGTAATATTTATTCTTCCAATGTACTAAAGCGTATATGCAAGAACAAATACACGAAAAAAAAAAAGTGGAAGGGAAAGGAATTTATTTAACAATTGTAGAACTGCAGATTCAGCAGCTAAAGGAAAGAGCTTGCGATTCATAAATCAATGGCACAACATGGGAAGAAGGTAAAAACCAAGCAATGCAAACAAATTTCGAAGTCCTATAGAGCCTATCTTAATAAGTTCCTTACAGAAGAGACTTCCAAGTTTCTATGAAGCTGAACAAATTAAAGATGCAGCATACGTTTATGACCAAGAATCTGAGATTCTTCAGAAGCACAAAAAACTAGACATACCTTTCCTGAGATCATAAAAGAATTAACAAAGATCCTTTTAGCAAGCATAATTTATTCAAGAATATTTTGCAAAGGAAAGATGACAATCTTTGACAGTACCGTTGAAATTTTAGGTGGAAATGATGCATGGAAATATCTTGAAATAGTTCTACTGTCTAGGTAAAGAAACAACCATACTTTTGGTTCGTTAACTTCAATAATTTTTCCTATTTCAGTCCTCCAGCTCTCTTAGGACTTCCGCTGACATTCTTAACAGAAATCTTACGTGGTACCCAAACTGGACATACACGTCACTCATGTCCAGCTTGGAATTTGTTGATGCCACGGGGTATTTCTGTTGAGGACATTATGAGAAGTCCTCATATAGAGCAATTACAGAAGTTTTAGGACTGAATTAGAAAGTTTAATAGTTGAAGTACTTAAATAGAAAAACCATTAAGCTGAAGGATTAAAAAACGTTTATCCTGTCTAGGTGAATGATGTCCAAACAACATTCAATGAAGTTGAAGGTCCACATTTTTCCGAAACACATAAAATGAAATCCGAATATTTGCGTCAAGGATGATTGTCTGCAAAAGGAACATACCGTGCTGTCATCAATTTTGAACCACTTGTTCTGGATATTTTTAACATAACACACATAGTGGCCAGAAAATGCAGCATTCATTACATCCAAGTGAACAATCACTCCATAAAGCCTGTAAATTGGGGTTTTGTCACTTGTCCCACTCATATATGGTGCTAGGTCAAGGATCTCCGGGAACCAAATTGGCTTATTGAGCTTTCCAAATTTACCAGACTGTAAAACCAAGTATTAAAGTAGATAAGAATCTTTTGATACACAATGGAAGACATCATTATTGATTACTAGAACTACCTGAAATCGCTTCAATGCAACCGTAAGGATATTGGGAGCTTCCAGAATTGTCAACTTCTTCTTGGCCTTCTCATAAGATTTGCATCTGAATTAAACCAAAACAAGTGAAAATCAATGAATGTGAAATAACAATTTTTATCAGATGCCTGAAAACCAGATGAGCAGGTTGCAATTAATACAGCTATGTAGAATTTTAATTCCAATTCACACCTAATGACAGCCCAACTTCCCTACCCAAACCTCATTTCCCTTCTCTTTCCCAGAGAACCAACATCAAGGTTCTGCCATGAGGTTTGCAAATATAATAGCTCAGATTTTCCAGAAACACAAAGCAATAATGAAAAGTAACACTTTCAAAAGATTACATAGAAAGTAATATGACCAACCTGCCGCATTTGTATTTGTTGTCACCATCCAGTATCTCAGTGCTCGTGAATCGTTTGAGAGCATCTTCAAGCTTCCCTATCTCTCCTTCTATTTCAACAGCAAGATCCATCATTCTTTCTTGTCTCTCTGATTTGAAGTGGCACTTCAAGCATTTAATCTGTCAACATTGTAGGTTTCAATTGTATAACTTAACAAATACAAAAGTAATAGTTGCAAGTTCTCAACGGCAACTTTCCACTAGACAATAGTGTTTACCTTAGAGCGAAGGTATCCTCCAAATGTAAGGCCAATGAGAGTAGTTTCTTCTTCAGAGGATCCAGAGGCATTCACCCCAGCTTCCTTAAGACAAACTGATTGCATTGCATCAATAGCATACCTGTTAATGCATTCCACTAATTATTCACAAAATATTTTAAAATTCAAAATATATAACATGGAAAAATATTTCAGACATTAAATAGCACAAAAACCGTCCACACCTTAAAAATTCATGTGCATCCTCCTCTTTCCCATTACCAAGCCGACTTCCTATATTTGGCAGTTGGGATAATATCCCAATTGGAGAAAGTGGTGATTTCCCTTCCTTAGCCTTAAAAATCAACCTCTCAAACTCACAAGTGAAGCACCATTCCTTTTGTGCACCTAATATAGAGCACAAAAATCAACTTATACTGCAGAAAAGTCGTCATATTTTTTGAAAGTGAATCTTTTGAGTTTCAGCAGGGTGAAACATACAAGCTTTAGAATGGAATCCTTGAACCAAAAAAGCAGTCAAAGGCGGGGTGAATGCCAGGCATTGCAGGACAGCATTAGCATAGCAGCTGCAGGATATTGAACCAAAAAAAGTTATAAACAAAGTCCTTTGGGACTTGAGTTACGTGCATGCTCAGTCAATTGCTAAAGCAGTCCAGAGAACAATGATGTCTATGCAAAGAAATTGGGCATGGGATAAGTACATAGCTGTTTATCCATGTTCGTGCAACAGTTTTGATTTAAAGTAAGTTACCATTTATTGTGTGCCTACAACCCTGATGGCATATCAAATAATTGGATCTAATCACAACTAATGATTTAAGAGAACTACAAATCTCAGTATAAATAAAGGAAATGCCTCGTATTGTTCGGATCTGTAAGGCTTAAATCTAAGAATGAAAAGTTAGTTATACCTGTTTCCGCAATTGATAAGCCCAAAGGGTCGAACTTCCACCTTGTTTGAGGTATACAACTTTACAAAAAGATTGTAAGGAAAAAGACCCTGAAAAGCCCAGGCAAACCCATAATGAATTAGTTGAATCTAGGGTAAGTTATAGAAGAAAAAAGAAATAATGGCAAAACCTTATCACTGTGTCTTCCACATTTAGGTCCCCTGAATTGATCCACAACTTTCTGCATTGAAGATTTCAGACCATATATTGAACTTGTTGAGAAACTTGCAGTATGGGTCACATTAGAAGGACAAACATCAGCATCACAAACTTTACTAACTGAACGTCCACTTGTATTGACAATCAAATTGTGTTGAGAAGCACCAGATGACAATTTTGACTCAGAAAGATGAGAAGTATCCACAGGATCAGTAACAGAAAGATTTGAATTGTCAAAGTTTGCAGATGAAAATCTTTTGACTTTTGAAGCATCAGTAACTAATAAACCTTCAGATCTAGAAGATGAGCGCAAGTGTGAAAAGTATGATGACCCGGATTGAGGCTCACTGAATTTTGGGGCATCTGAATCTCTACCAGCTCTGTTATCTATTGTGTTAGAGTTCTCAGAACTAACAGATGAAGACTTCCTGGCACTTATCTCATCATCGCCAATTTTCAATGATGAAGATGCTTTATCGATAGGCTTACTGTTAGCAGCCTCATGTGAATCATTGGATAGACCCTTTGCAACGGACCTTTCCGTTGTAAACATATGATCATTACGTCCAGATAAATTGAACTTAAACTGGAGGGGTGATTCAGAATCAGATAACTTGGTAGCTCCATTGTTACTGGACCGATCAGAATCATCTCGGGCATCACTGCTGGTTGCAACAGAGTCAAGAGCTCTCCCCCAGAAGTCGGAAGACTTATGTGGCTCTATAAAACTTCTGACCACAGGAATGGTACTCTCACATGGAGAAGCAGAAGTAGAAGTAGAAGTAGAAGTAGAAGACAGATTATCCTCATGTTTATCGTTAGATTTAATTTGATTTAGCTTACTCAATTCACCAAAACTATCCAAAGAATCAACCAAATTGGTAAATTTTGGAGATGCTGGCTTAGTTTGATCCCCCTTGTCCAAATTGAATCCTTGAATATCAGTAGCAATGTGAGCAGATAGATGTAATTCAGATTCCTCAGATTCATTAGAACTGATGCTCTCGCCAACTGAACTGTCATCAGATGATTCACAAACAGGAGGTGAAGAAGAGAATCCAGAAAAAGAGGTGCCTGAGGATTCAGATGAAGAGCAAGCTCCATCTGTATCAGCAATTGAATCAACTTTAACATGGTCTTCACCGTCATCATTCTTCAGATGTACAATATTTGCAGTCTCATATATATCATCATAAATAACATGTTGCTCTTGTTTTGCCATATTGCATCCGGCATTGCTGCCATTGTCACTATTACTGAATGAGACATCAGGAGGACGGCATTCTTCTTTATGACCTTGTCTCCAGTGGATTATTTGACACTTACCAGAGCTGGCGCAGATAAAATGTCAACGTAGAAAACAAAATTAGTAAAGACTATATCATTCATTAAAAAAAACATCAGTTTTATTAATGATAATGAATATACATTTATGAAGTAACATGAAATTAGAGAGCTGCACCAAGAAAATTAGTTCAAAATAGAACAACCATCAACTTGTTCTGTTGCATAGTCATGTAAGATGACACAAAGGTATACTACATGCATAAGCAGGTCATAATTATCTGCAACACCTGGTTCATGTAATACAGTACCTCAAACAAAAATACTTACAGTAATAAACAATGGGGAGATCTTTGATTTCCCATGTGAACCAAATATGTTTTATGATCCATAGCCGGTAATGCTCAATGTTTAAGGATATGACTAAAACAACCTTACTGTGTCTTAAATCCTTTGATTTCTAATCACCGGACCGGATTCCATTCATAGGTGCCACATTTTACTTTCGTCCACTGTCTGGCTCAATTAATCTGAAGTAACAAATCATATTGTTCTAAAACTACTGTTTAAAATTTTTAAAAATTCTTTTACAACAAATTCTGCGATTACCACCAATTAAATTCACAAATAAATTCCACATCCACTAACCAAATTCAGTTAAAACCCAATCAAAAAAATCTAAAAGAATAGGAAGGAAAAAAACCATCTAAAGATAACATACCAATATCTAACGGATTTACACCGGGCGCAACGGGTAGTTGTCGGGCAATAACAAACAGCGCATTGATAATTATTCCTCGAAACTGGCCCGGTGGTGGTGGTGGTGGTGGTCGCAGCGGTGGTGTACGAAAATGTGGCCTCTAGCTCCGCCCTAGCAGCCTCCTCCGACGCCAAAACCAGTAACCGTTTGATCTCTTCCTTTCTGGCAACGGCTAGCTGCCACTTGCGGCGGAGCAGGAAAAAGACGACCGGAAAAGCAGCGCAAAATACAAGGACCAGGCTCGAAAACCCTAGATCCGCGCTCACATGCATTTATACCTCCGTACCTAACACGACATCCAGCGAATTTTACAAGGCCCAAGCTCAGACTCCCTCTACCGCACATAGGTGAGGCGGCACCGACGGTGGCAAGGTCTATTGCAGGGATTGCAAGCGCAGGGTCGCAGGCATGGAATCGTCGGGAAATGGAGGGTGCAGATTGAAAGAGAAGACGAAATGTAGCTGAACTGTAGAGGCAAATGATGGGCGGAAGAGGAGGAAACAATGAACCGTTTGTATTCGGACAATAGATCGCGATTTTAGGGGTTTGGGATTTGGAGATGACTTGAAGCGGAGAAAGAGAAAAAGGTATAAAAAAAAAAACTGGTACGGTATATTCTTTTTATTTAGAAAAAGAAAATTGACATAGCCCAAGCCAGCAAGGAAGGAAGGGAATTTTGTACGATTACCGAGAAGAGAAGCTTGGGCCATCAAGCCAAATTATTCCCTCGGTCCGACCGGTTCGGTTGAATGAAAAAGATTCCTGGTTGGTCGGTCTGCCTGATGGGGTTGCTTCGGGAGGAGTGTTTATATTTGCAGTTCTGCGAGAGCTGTTGATTGCATAACTATTGACAGTAGTCATATTAGTGATGGGACCATCTCGCATGTTTTGATTTTTCTTTTTTCTCACAAGACATTCTCATATTAATCTTCGCTCAAATTTGATAGATCTTTTATAGAAGGTAAAATTTTGATTTTAAATTTTAAACGGCTACATAAATAAAGATGGTTCAAACTCGCAATATCACTTAAGTTAAAAAAGCTTCTTACTAACTTACCTGCACCTTAAAGTTTTCTTTTTATACATAAATTTGGGTTCCAATTATTACCTTTTCTTCTTATCGTGCGTCAATACTTGCATTTGGTTTTTTAGAGTTCACAAGGTGTCCTAGAAGGATCTTTGGGAAAACATTTTTAAGCTATTTATACCCAGACTAATCACTGCTCGAATCGGATAGATCTCTTGCGGAAATCAAAACTTTGGTCTCAAGTTTTAAACGATTGTATACATGAGAACAGTTTAAACCCGTAATCTCACTTAAATCTGAAGAGTTCTTTACCGATTTACCTGCAACGTGAGGTTTGCATTTGTGTTTATTAGTTTGTGATTTGGATCATTTTTACGTTTTATCTCCATTGGTTTGGGAAAGGTCCGATTACAATCTTCCGAAATATGGAATATGCTGAATTAGGCATTATTATGCCCCAATCCCGAACCAACTTGTGTAATAATGATGAGACCCAACCATTTAAGCGTCATCATCTAGTTAAGGTTTCCAATATCTTAATCTCATATAACTCAATAAAATATTTTTAGAAAAGTATGATCATTTCACTATTTAAACACCTTACTTTACAAAGCTATCAAAACTCGTCTAAATCATATGCCTCATGATACATATCAATCGGGCAAAAATCATATTAAAATACATTTAGATCTACATCCCTTGTATTCTGTATCTCATAAACATTCATAATGATCTCTGTACGGTACAACTAATTTCTCATAGAAGAAAATCACGATGTAATCAGAACATTCACATAATAATAATAACAAATGCACCATATAGATAGGGCTAACTAAACCATTTAGTTTCCTGTACATGCCCATAATAGTCATTGACTAAGTTTCAAACATCATGTCTATGCACTCTTAAACCTACCCTTGAATAATATGTCTCAAGCAAAGAAATGCAATATGTCTCATTGCCAATATGCCTTAGCCAACCATCACACCAAGCATAATCAAGCTCCTTAATGGCCTCGTAATACATCCTAACATGTATAAAATAAATAATGTATTACACAATTCATACCAAGAATACATAAGCACTTACACTATGATGTACAACTACACACATCTAAATCATCAATGGTATATCCTTGACACCTAAAATACACTTCACTTGTATATTAGCAATTATATATCAATAATAACACAATCTTACTCTCGGTAAACATACTCAATCCCCTAAGTCCATTCATTCACAAAACCTTAAAGCTACCATATCCTTATGTGGGGTTTCCACATTTCTAACCTATTTTAAATCAATCTAGTTATGCAACTACTTCTTTACACTCAATAAAGTACTTAATATGCACAAATAACATAATAATTTACCTAAAATTTCCTGTTTGACGTATGTTACCACCTTTCTTAAGAAAGATACTTTCAAACTCTCTTTCTGAAGTGAACAATTGCCTGCACTCTTTTCGAAATATGTAAAAGTCAACATCTCCCTAGATTATTGTATTCTCCTTTAAAATAACCCCTCTTGTATCCTTTCCTATCCTTTTTTGCATTTTTGCAAGCTTTATCTTTGAAAATCATTAAAGAATTGATTATTTAATTGTTTTCAAAAGTTGAAAATTATATGGTTCAACTAGTTTATCAATTTGTTGGCTAGTCATGCACTCATTTACAAAAGTTATGCCACCAATGACTAGATGATGGTAGAGCTCTAGCTAGTCGATATTAGCTTTAGATGTTTTCTTAATATTTATAAATAATTCTATTATCTTTCTATAGCCTTTTGAATCATCTCAATTTAATATTCCTACGAAAAGTTAAGATAAAAATAGCAAACAATATTTGGTGGTGACAACAAAATGAGCTCGTAAATCTCCTTCACTAAATTCTCCTATTTGAGTTTAACATCAGTCATGATGTCTTAATGTGAAATATATGTATTCCTTTTAGCTTTTATAACTTTTTTAATGACCTCAATCCAATATTTCTATCAAAAGTTTACTTAAAATACCGAATAGTATTCAATTTTGATAACGTATTAGACTAATATGTCCAGTTATTATACTCTTCTATATGTGGTTAATTTAGTCACATCTTAACCACCTTTATAATTGCATAAACTTAATAATATAATCAACCCTAAAATGCATCACTTTAACAATAAAGTCATAATTAAAATAAATCATAATAAAAATCAATAAGTGTTGCCCCAAAACTCGACTTACCTAGAATATCAAATAGTTAAGGGTACTTACTTCTTATTTTATCCTCTAACTCCTAGGTGGAGTCTTACTCTTTCCTCACACCACTTTGACAGAGGGTATAACTATACTCCTCATCACTTTCTTCCTAGAGTCCATAACCTACATCGGTGGCTCCACTTAACTCAGGTCATCTCCTAGCTCCAACTTAAAGTGATTTACAATAGAAGATTGGTCATATGCATATCTCCTAAGCATAGAAATATGAAACAAGTCATGAATATTGGTCAATGTTAATGGTAATGTGAAATGGTATGTCATTAGATTTATTATCTCTAAGATCTCAAAAGGGCTTACAAACTTACAACTCAACTTACGTCTAAAATCAAACCTCCAAATCCCTCTTTTTGTTTACATCTTTAAGAATACATGATCATTCACCTGAAATTGCAAAGGACACCTGTTTTGATCTATATAGATCTTTTATCTACTATGGGCAACATCAAGCCTGCTTTGTATTAACTTGATCTTCTCCGTTGTCTTAAAAGCTATCTAATATCTCAAAATTCTTCTACCATTTATATCATCCCAACAAATAGGGGATGCACTTTCTCCCATACAAAGCCTTAAAAGTGTCATTTGAATGTTGACTTAAAAACTGTTATTACATGCAAGCTCCGCTATTACTAACTATTCATCCCATTCCCCCTCAACTCAATATATCCTCCAAGATTCATATCATCCTTTCTCGCTACCCATCTATCTAAAGATGAAAATTTGTACTAAAATTTATATTGATCCCTAAAGATTGATACTAACTCCCCTAAAAATTTGGGTACAAATAGATGTAATGGAAACCAAAAAAACTCCATAAAATCTCATGATCTCTTATATGTATAATCTAGCCAACATATCTAATGATTAAATCGTCCCAATAAGTATCAAGTTACTCGTCCCAATAAGTGACAAAAGAGCTAACTTGATGAATCTGTCTAATATTAACGATACTTCCTAAAGACCTCTCACTTTCCTCGAAAATGTTTTAAAAATTCCATATTAATATGCTCTAAGTTTCATTCAAGAATGGATAAAGTTTGTAACTCTTATGTTGATCTCAATGCTTTGTTTTGACCTACTGATAAGTTATACATTATATTACAATTCTGGTTATCTCCCTCTTTTTATTATTCCATCATAACTTTCTCTTTAGATTAGATTCTTATACATCTTGATCCTAAAAGTATGGATCCCCTCTATAATCTCCCCTTTAATTTTATATCATATGGAACCCCCAACTTGAACTTAGACCTTAACATTATCATTAACTTGAGAATATGATGTTATCCTTACGTCTACTGTTTTTTGAATTCTCTTAATTTGTTAATCACTATAACAAGCCTCTTTGATCTTAGAAATTAAAGTTGAATGTAACCTAAAAATGCTTAATCATGCTCCTAACCCTTGAGTCACTACTCACCATCTATAATGCTACATCAACTTTTTATGGTACTACCATTGCAAGATAATCAATATGGTAAGATTTTTATGATCCTCTTAACTCAAATCATTTGCCACTGTATTGGTTCTATTTGAATGATAGTACATTATCATATCATAATATTTTAGCTACTTCATCCATCTCCCTTGCCTTATGTTCAACTTTTTCTATGTGAACAAGTGTTTCAAACTTTTATTATATGTATACACCTAATATCTTCAACTATACAAATAATGACTCCATGTCTGTAAGGAAAAAGCCATTCTTACAAGCTCTAAATTATTCGTATGATAAGTTATATAGACTTAGTTTTCTATAAACATAAGCTAACATATTTTCATTTTGTACCAAAGCATATATTAGCACATACGAGTTGCTTCTTTAACTATTGAAAGCTATCTTTGTAATTTATTATCTATTAAAATTTTATCCCCTTTTAAGTTAATTAGGTCAAAGGTCCATTTAGCTTGGAGAATCCTATCATAAATTTCTTGTAATAACTTGAAACTATTAATATTCCTTCCTATTTCACACATCCTAGAAAAGAAATCTTCTTTTGCCAAAACTCAATTTTATTTAACCTAGCATAATGTTGATTCTCTCTCAATTTTTTGTAGTACGATTCTCAAATGCTCCATGTGCTCCCCTTCAATTTTGAAATAAACTAAGATATCATCTACGAATATTACTATAAATTGATCTAAAAAGGGCTTGAACACTTAGTTTATCAAATCTCTAAAATAAATTTGTTAAGCAAATAAATATAATCATATTGTGACAAGTCTTTGATAAAATTAATGAAACATTTTTTATCAAAAGATGGAGCTTTAAAAGGTTTGCAAACATTAGTGTTTATAATATCAAGAAGCTGAGTGTTTAACTCAAGAAGCTTAGTATTTCTTATGGCTCCTTTCTTATTATATTTAGTTTGCTTTCTTTTAATGTCATCCACATATATATGTAGATCAATAAAGTCTAGAATCAAAAGAATATCATTTTTACTAATTCTTCTAACCTTTCTTTGAATGTATCACCGAAACATTTACGCCACAATTAAGCATACTTTTCAATTAATGCATTATGTTTGGTTCTAAGATTACCATGAATAACATGCAAAAATTTAACAAAATTTATTGTTATATTTTGAAAGGTCAATATTTTACATGTTATATGGGGTTAATTTACCTGATATTTTTCATCTTTATAATGCTTTTATATGAATTTTATTATATTTTCCATGTTTAGTTCATTGTCTTGTAGTTGGTGAATTTGAGGAGATAACACGAGGTGTAGTGCAAATTTCTTCGTAATTTTTTGATCGATGATATTTCATTTTGTATATAAATCTCTTTAATGTGTTGAAGTTATTATTCAAAAGATTAAACATTCTAGCATAAGAACAATAAGTGAACATAAACATATTGTAAGAAGTCTTTAATAAAAGAAATAAAATATTTTTTACCAAAAGATGGAGCTTTAAAAGGTTTGCAACTAACAATGTGTATAATCTTAAGAAGCTAAATGTTTCTTAAGGGTCCTTTGTTATTATATTTGGTTTGGTTTGTTTTCATTTAATGTAATCCAAACATATACTTCTATCAATAAAATCTATATTTGGATGAATCTCAATCTTTCTAGCCTTTCCTTGAATACATTACCTAAACATATAAGTTATAAGTAAGCAGATTTTTCATCTAATGCATTATGTAATTTATAGCTCTTTTATCTACTATAGGTAATGTGTAATATTCGGCCTCCTAAAATTGTTAGGAGATTAAACTGTTAAATTGAGTCACATAAGTTATTTCATTTAAGAATTTATGAGGCGTATTTCATTCACATGCATAATATTCGTATACACATATGAATCATGATTTGGAAAATATTGCAAGATAATATATGCACTTAATTGACATATTTCGAGGTATCGAACAAAAATGAATGTGCATTCCCAATGTTTTGCATTTTGATATACAAATAACATGAATTGATGGATTATAATTAATGAATTGGGAATTTATTGTTACAATTGAGTAATTGATGAGATGATATGTGCATCTAGTTTAAGAAAAATGTTAAAGAGCAAGAAAAATTTATATATGGGAATTTAGGTTGATTAGGCCTATTAAATGGTGACATGTGGCATTGGAAATAAGTGATAAATGACTCAGTTAAATAAATGACAAGTGACTTGAGTATAATTGCAACAAGTGGCCCTTTAAGATATGACAAATGGCATTTTATAATTGTGACATGTGGATCAACAGAATGGTGACATGTGTAGCTTTACAAATGGTGACATATATAGCCTTACAATTGCTAACATATGTAGCCTTACAATTGGTGACATGTCTAGCCTTATAAGTAGTGACATATAGAGGCTTCAAATGAGTGACATGTGGAGCCTAAAGTAAGAGACACATGGATCGATAGAATAGTAACATATGGACCAATAAAAGGATAACATATATACTAATAGAATGGTGACACATAGACCAATGGAATGGTAACACATGGATTAGTTTGACCTTCTTGAATTTTCTAAAGAAAATGGATGAAAAGGCAATAGAAGTAAGAGTGAAGATCTGCCATAATTTTAGAAGAGGGAGAAAATGAAAATGAGAAGAGAAGGAGAGAAAAAGGGGAAGAGAAGAGGAGAAGGAAAGAAGTTGTCAAGGTAATTGAAATTCTGGTTTCAATTTCATCTTTCTCTTTCAATCTGTCTTTCATATCCATAGAGCACGAATTTGAAGAAACTCAAACAATGAAAGTTGTAGATATAGATTTTAGCTTAACTTTTGTAAAAGTTGGTTGACAAAATAGTGACTAGAGTTCAAGTTATACTTGTTTCCCTAATACTGCCTATGATAGACCTCTATGTAGGAACCTTATATTATTTCCTAAATTTTGAGGACCTTAGAGTCTGAATTAGTAAAAGTATAAAACATAAAAAATGATTATTGATGTCTTATTAATTCTTCTGTGAAACTGCTTTGTTAGGAGATATATCGATAATGATTTATTAAGGTTTGAGCATTGGTTGTCAGTCTCTTTCTTACCAAAAATAGGACAAAATTTGGATGGAGATTATATTTTAAAGGGAGATGTTTGTGTAATTTTTAGATATATTAAGAATAATGGAAGTCTAGTTTTAGGAGGCGTAAGAATCATGGCATTTAGATCTTTGTAGAGAGAGTTATGATTAAAAGAAGACAGCTTGTTCATAAAGGAACATTAGGAAGAAAAGCATGTAAACATTGCACATAAAATTAGGTTAGCTTAATGGTTGAGGAGACATTGAGTTGAATTAGTAAGTCAATTATTGACCTATTGACATATGTTACAATAACATTTATGATGATTGATTAGGGATGAATTTAGTTGTGGTGGTGTATAAATATGAGATACATGTTTGAGTAGTAAATACGTTATATATTTATTTGTATAAAGGCTTGGGAGCTATGGATCAAGGAGCTCATACTGAGGATTGTTGAAGTTGGAAAAACTATATCTCTCAAATGGGATTAGGACATCCTAAGACATGCATGATGACTTGTATGTGAATTTTGAACCTAGGTAATGCATAGTAGAATTGAATCTCAATTGGATGCTAGTATACTTGTGTATTTAAGAAACGACATTGTTTTGAATAACTCTTTCACTTGGACTACAACTGATATTTTTATTACATATTTTGAGAAACGATATTGCTTTCAACAAACCTGCACTTGAAGTGCAAAGGATAATGTTTTATTTTCTGAAACTACAATTTTGAACAACTTTGCATTTGGAGTGCAAAAGATGGCTTTTGTTATATGAAATAATGTTTTAGAATTTACATATGCATAATCAAGTCATATATGCTGTGTGTATTTGTTTTCTTTTGGCTTAGAGCTATGGTAAGGTTTCATTTTATCAATTGGATTGATAAATAAAAGCACGGTGCCTTACTTGATTTTTGTACTCAATATTTTTATATGAATTTTATGATTGGTGAGGTAACGATTGGCCAATCGTGTGCTAGGCATAACAGATTAAGCAACCCATGTATCCTTGATGCTGATACATAAAAGTCAAGTCCCCATATCGACACCTTTCTACGAGACTTGAGGGTGATTCTACACCTAGAGTCTGGATATCGATCAGCTCATCACCTAAGGTCATGACGCTCTTATTGACTGTAGTCCAGACTCACCACGTTTAAAAGTCGAGCCAACATTGAAAATCAGTGGGTGTGCACACTAGTTTGGCCAACTAGTGGAGATACACATGATTGTTTTGGTTTATTCTAAGATTCATTTGTTGACGAGATTTAACTTATACATGTGATGCTTTTTTTCCTACTTTTATGTACTAGAACTGGAACCTATGTTCATTAGATAAGTGATTAATAGGTTAGGCCTATGTGGTTCTTAGCCAGTATATGTTGAGTCATAGGCTAGGCCTATGTATTTCTATGTCATATATGTTTACTTCATGAGTTACCTACACCGTCTTGGTGTGCATCGAGTGATATTTACGATATATGTTTTTCTTGCTCACTTAGTACATATTGTACTTACCCCTTCCGCTTTCCAACCATATAGGTTAATTTGTTGAGCTTGAGGCTCTAATTGTATCGTGCGGTCTTTTAACATTTTCGGGGTATTACCACACGTGAGTAGTCTTTGTTTTATACTTTTGGGTATGTTGATATGCTTTATGATTTTGTAACTTAACTATTAACTATCTTATGATTTGTAAATGACCTTATATATAAACCTTTTGTACTGTTGTTGAGACTGCTCTTGAGTGGACTTAAAAGTCCAGAAGTTGTGGTAGAGTTTTAATTTGAATATAAAAGTGTGTTAAAACTGATTTACAGGTATTTTAATTGAGTTTTGGGATTTCCAAAATATAATCATTGTGCTGTCCAAATGTTTTCATAGGATATTCAGTTAGCCTTGCATAGTCGGGTTAAGGGTACCATGAGTATCCTTAGCCTGGGTATGCGACATTTGTTATGTGCCCGATTTAGTTTTGGGTCATGACATAACATCAAGTGTCCTCTTAACTAAATTGACCATCTCCATCGTCTCATAAACTATCTCATATCTCAAAAGTCTTCTACCACCTTTATCATCCCAATAAATAGGGGATCCACTTCCTCCCACACAAAGCCTTAAAAAAGGTCATTTGAATTTAAAACTATTAATTTATACAAGCTCCACTATTATAAGCTATTCATCTTATTCCCCTCTTAGATCTAAAATATAAGCTCTCAATATATCCTCCAAGATTTGTATCTTCCTCTCTCACTACCCATCTATATGAAGATGAAAAATTGTACTAAAATTTATATTGATCCCTAAGGATTCATACTAACTCTCCTAATAAGTAACAAAGAGATAACTTAATCAATTTATCTGATTAATTTGTCTACTATTAACCATACTCACTCAAGACATTTCACTTTCCTTAAAAATGTTAAAAACTTTCGCGTTAATATGCTCTAATTTTCATTCCAGAATAGGTAAACTTTGTAACTCTCATATCAGTCTTTAACATTTGTTTTTGACCTACTGATAAGTTCTACACTATATTACAAATCTGGTTATTTTCCTCTTCTTATTATTCCATCTTAAATTTCTCTTCACATTCTTATATAACTTGACCCCAAAAGTATGGGTCCCCTCTATAATCTCCTTTTTAATTCTATATTATATGGAACCCACAACTTGAACTTAAATCTCAACACTATCATTAACTTGAGAATATGATGTTATCCTTATCTCTACTCTTTTTTAATTCTCTTAATTTAGTAATCACTCTGTTAAGCCTCTTTGGTCCTAGAAACTCATGTCGATTGTTGTTGAACCCTGAACTTTTCTTAGAAGATTAGAACTATTAAATGAGAATTGTGGAAAGATTCATGTCGTGCTTTGGTGCTTTTAGTGGATAAGAGATTTTGAAATGGGAATAATTAAGGTGAAAGTTAGAAGTAGAATGAAAGCAAAAATGAAGTTGAATTTGTGTAGTAAGTTGATGAAGAATATGTATATATGTGTATGTTCTGTTATTGGTATTCATGATTAATCATGGATTATAAATTTCTTTATAGGTGATATTGATTTGAAATGAAGTTGAGAATGAGGAGTAAATGAAGTAGAAAAGGGTGATCTTAGTATGATTTATATTAAGGAAAGATTATGGAACAAAATGGATGGTGGATCTGGAAAATGTTTACGGAGTATGCTTCAGTCTTTTAGCTACAACTTTTTCTATAGTTATACAAATGAGATGATTCTTAATTTGGATTAAACTAGAAACGTATGGCTACATTTCTTATGAAGACATTGAATTTAAATTCTATCTTTAAGAATCTCAAAATTTGTCATGAAGTAAAGAACTGGGTGTAGTGCATTGGGTAAATGTAAAAATTCATATTTTGTATTCAAGGGAAAAGCTAGATTAATCTAGGCTGATTTGGGCAAAGGTGTCTTCTAGAAAGATGTAGGTCTTTTTTAGCTTTCCAACGATATAAATTTTTGGACTTCTAGGCTAAAAGTTATGGCCCTATAAAGGAAGATGTATCTTTTGTCTTTTCGTTTCTTCTATGTTTTGTATCTTTTATGTTTTGCTTCTTATGTGTTTTTCTTCTTCTGCTTTTTGCTTCTTTTTGTGTTTTGCTTCTTCTGTCTTTTGATTCTTCTGTGTTTTGCTTTTTCTGTGTTTTGCTTCTTCTATCTTTTACTTCTTCTATCTTCTGTTTCTTCTGTCTTTTGCTTCTTCTACCTTTCACTTCTTCTATGTTTTGCTTCTTTTGTCTTTTACTTCTTCTACCTTTCGCTTCTTCTATGTTTTGCTTCTTTTGTCTTTTGCTTCTTCTGTGTTTTGCTTCTTCTGTCTTTTGCTTCTTCTGCCTTTCGCTTCTTCTGTCTTTTGCTTCTTTTGTCTTTTGCTTCTTCTGTCTTTTGCTTCTTCTGCCTTTTGTTTCTTCTGTCTTTTGCTTCTTCTTTCTTTTGCTTCTTCTGCCTTTTGTTTCTTCTGTCTTTTGCTTCTTCTGTCTTTTGTTTCTTCTCTCTTTTGTTTCTTCTGTCTTTTCCTTCTTCTGTGTTTTGCCTCTTCTGTCTTTTGCTTCTTCTGTCTTTTACTTCTTCTGCCTTGTTGCTTCTTCTGTGATGACGTCATCTTCTTATATGTTTTGCTTCTTCTGTTTTTTTACTGGCCTATCTTCTGGTTTATTTTCACCCTTCAGAAGATTGAATCTGTCTTCGATGACTTCATAAAAGATGTAGATCTTGAAGTCTTCTTTAAAACCATATAAAGAACATCTTAATTCGATATCTGTAGGGAAAGTTATAGCAATTTTCTCACTTTTTCTGCTTTTTTTCATTCTTCTGCTTTTTCCTTTGGCTTCGTCTAATCCTATTGTCTGGTACATTTTGACCATTTAGATGATAAAATCCGACCTCAAGGTCTTCTTCAAAGTTGTAGATCTCAAAGTTATCTTTAAAATCATCCTAAGATGATCTTAATCCAACATCTCTAGTGAAAGTTATGCCATTTGTACCGAGACAATTTTGATGTGAATAAGGACCAAATCTTGTTTGATTCTTTCGGCCATAATTTTGCTATCCGACCTCCAAATGAAGTGATTCTTGAACCCT
>JANIJH010000006.1:13860458-13889173 GCA_024520975.1 Erythroxylum areolatum
CATGTAGGTACATTAGAATATGAAGTGTTGTGAATTGTTTCAAGTACACAGTACTGTATAGAGTTTATAAATAGATATATGTACTTTAACTTCATGTACCAAAATATAAAAATTCATATATTATATCTTCTCTTCCATGACTACTTATTTGAAAGGTGTAAAAAAGTCTACGCTAACTGATGAGATGAGAAAAGCATTATGTGAGTACAAAAATTAACATCCCTTTTCAAATCAAAAAGATTTGCAAAAGTGGATTTAACAAAAGTTTGATCTCTCTATTAGTCAATCAACAATATCAAATACCCTTAAAAGGTCAGCAGAGTATTTGTTAAAAAAGATAGCAATATTAAAAGGAACAAATTAGCAAAATATCCTGAATTAGAAAAGGTATTATATGAGTGGTTTCTCTAATATCAAGAGAAAGTGAACTTGACTGGAGAAATGATTCAAACTAAAGCAAGAGAATTTCTACAGAAGATGTATGGTGATGCAAATCCAGAATTTAACTTCTCAATTGGTTGGCTAGAACGGCTCAAGGCAAGACATGGGATTAAGTCTTATAGAAGGTTTGATGAAAGCGGTTCAGTTATCATGGAGAATATTGAAGAAGATGTACCTAAAATTTGAGCTAAATTGGACAAATTTCATTGGAGGGATATCTATAATATGGATGAAATAGACTTATTTTATCATTTGCAAGCAGATCTTTCACTAACTACAAAGCAATTAGAAGGACAGAAAAAGGATAAGGAAAGACTTACTATTGTTGTTTGTTGCAATAAGGATGGTTCAAATAAAGTATCTTTTTGTATTATTGGTAAAAATGCTAATCTTAGATGCTTTAAAAATGTGAATATTGACAATCTTAATTGTCATTATCGAGCCAACAAGAAAGCACGGATGACTGGATTATTCTTTCAAGAATTTGTTCGTTGGTTTGATGATATAATGAAAGGTAGAAAAGTGTTGCTTATAGTAGACAATTGCCCAGCCCATCCCAAGGTTATTGAAGGCTTGAGAAATATTGGATTGTTCTTTTTGCCTCCAAATACAACATTAAAAATTCAACCATGTGATGCTGGAATTATTCGATCACTTAAGATTTATTATCGACGTCGTTTTTATTCTAGCATCTTGGAAAGCTATGAGATGGGAGCAATAAATCCTGAAAAAATTAATGTCCTGGATGCTATCTATTTTATTAATGCTGCTTGGAATATTGATACGAATGCCACAACTATTGCAAATTGTTTTCAACATTGCAAAATTTGATCTGAGGAAGGTATGGTTCTAGAAGAAGAAACTAGTGATGTTAAAAGTATTCAAAGATTAAAGGAAATTATTTCTAATTTACATTGTAGAAATGCCATGAATGTAGAGCAGATTCTTAATTATCCTAGTAAAAATGAAGCTTTAATGAAATTACCTACGGACGAAGAAATTATTCAAGGAGTAATGGGTATAGAAGATGATGGCAATCAAGACCCAGATGATAGTAATGCTATACCACATGTTTCTCCAAAAGAAGCTTTTTTTGCCATAAAAACTTTGAACAGTTACTTGCTTCAAAATGAGAAGAATGTGTCGAATGTAATTTATGCCCTCCAAAAAGTTAAAGATGAAATTGAATTCAGTTCGCTTGAAAAGAAGAATCAATTGACTATAGATACATATTTTAGGAAAGTATAAAATTTGAAATAAAAATTATTTAAGAAGTGCTTTATTTTATGAATTATATATGTAATTTTCATACTTATTCAATGAATTATTATTTTATATTTTCAGTAGGCCTCAAGGAATTTTTTTAAAACTATTATCTTATGCATTTAGCGAGGTTATTATTTTATTCCATTGACCCAAGTTGAGACTGGAGAAAATTATTATTTAATCGAGATTATTAATTTATCGAATATTCATTTATCGAGGTTTTACTAAAATTGTGAAAAACCCAATTTGGGATTTTTTTAACGTACTATATCTGTTATAAAATTAATTATAATTTTGAATTGCATGGATTGATTGACTTCGAGCATCATGTAAAATTTCATAGTACTAGCGTTAATTATGAATTGCATGGATTGATTGACATCGAGCATCACGTAAAATTTCATAGTATTACAGACATTGGATATAAGCTTTTGTCAGTATTAGTTCATTGTGTGTTGGTGATGTGATTGAGATATATGAAATTTGGTGGTTATTGAGACGTATAGTTTAGCGTTATACAGTGAATTCACATGCAGTTTTCTGTTTTCTAGTGGGTGCGTGTATACTACATGTTCCAATCAACACATCTGAACAATTTGCTTTCGATGGAAGCTGTAGTTGTTAATATATGGTCATAACTATCATGTACGACTCTGTACGAAACGTAATTTATTGTGAGTTTAGGTTTGGCTGGAATGGAAAGCAATAAGCGAGAAAGCATGGTAGAACAGTCTTGAGGGGAACAACCTGAGAGCAGAGTGAAAACCTGTCTTTGTTTTGGGATAATTCTAACATATTTCTGTTGTTTAGAACTTATGCATACGAAAGTATGGAGTGAATGCAGACACCCTACTCTTTGAACTTCCTTGTTTACTTCGTCCGAGGAATAGCAGAGGTTCTATTTTGTTAGATGACGGAACTTTCATTTACACTGACTTCTCTTTTCTACTTATATTTGACGTCCATCTCTTATTGCAGAGGCAATATGTTCTACTTTGACCGACTAATACAGTACCTTAATCATTTTCTCAGTAGGCTTGGACCATAAAACCCTTTATGCACTTTTGGGATGCATCGATCTTTGTCTACCTTGCTTCCTATATTTACTAGACGCCTCTGCATCTCTCATGTTCCGGTTTGCCGCTAATGAGTGTAAAATCTCAACTGTATCAAGCTGTATATAAGAGGAGTGGCATGATTAGGATTGGTTATGAAGATAAAAACATGTAATAATTTCGTGTCCTTGATAATAGTTCCTATAATTTGCATCCGTTGGGATGATACAATAACAGTTGCATTCTAAAAGATGATAAGAAAGAGAGAATCTTAAAATTGCCAGCTTTTAAGCTGCTGGAATACAGATAAGTACGTGACGGCATTCAATTGACTCTTCTGCGAAAGCCGCCAATTTAGCATTTGGAAATGTACGATAAACATGAGATCCCGTGATTTTGGTAGGGACTATCAGTAACCATGATAATCTGAGCGACTTCATATGGTGTGTCTTAAATGGTTTTGTCCCTTTCTCAATCCTTTCCCCTGGTCTCGTCTCTTCGCTAATTGTGATGCTTCCCTTGTCTATGTGAGGCATTTTGGTCTGCATTCTTGAACTCGCTTATCTCATTCTTTAGCTTTTTTTTAACGTAGAAGTGAAAACATCTGCGTATACCCGGATGGAAAAGTAGCGTCTTCTTTATGTTGAGGACAAGATAATGTAGTCGTTACAAAGTTGTTCCAAGTGCTAAGAACACGAGTTGTAACTCCAGTTTATAGCTGAAATCTGCTAGTGCTGAAGAATCTTAATCAAATTATAGGACTTAGAAAGAAGACAAAGGAAGGGTGTAAGGGAAGTTGGTGAAGCACCATGCATGTTCTCTCTCTTACCCTGGGAAGTACATGCCATGTTTTGAGCATAACAAACTTGGTTGAGTGATTCTCCAAGTTAAAATTGTGTTAAAGACAGCAGTCTGCGAATTAGCGGGTAGTGAGTCAGCTAACATGTGATATCTGTGGAAGACTTATAGCTAAATGACAACTTCAAACAGAAAATAAAAAGAAGAGAAGGGTTCCTTTCCAATACTGATTGTAAGGAAACTGTAATACCGTAGCATTGGGCGGAGATGGAGGCATGTTTGTATGTTAGGCGAAAGTCTTTGCATTCCCGTGACTGAGACCGACAGCTTGTGGTGTGCATCTATCGTCATCCCATTCCCATCTATAGACAAAAGCTTTCAATCATATTTTAGCTGCCTGTTGGTCCATTAAAGAATGTCACTCCGTGACTTTGTACTTCAGCTCACACTGATTACTAACAAGGAATGTAAAGCTGTCCCTTCTTCAGGAATTACTGAGATTTAATGAGTTTATTTTCAAAGAGTAAATTGCTTTCCTTTCTCTCCAGTTGACCATCACTTTATTTGGAGAAGTTGGGTTTTCTCTATTGTGCATTTGGATTTATTATCCTTACGTGGACCCCAGGCATAACAACCGATCCCATCTCCCTCTCTATTGATTGACCAAGCGTATAATCACAAGGCAATAATCGCCAGGGTGTTTCAGTCATTTCTCCCGCTCTTAGTTACACTATATGTATGTGTATGTGGCCAACATGAACATCCTACTACTAGTAGCACCAGTAGTTCAATTTCAGTCTGCTGCAAATTAGGCAATGGACTTCGCTGCCATTGTTTTCCTCCTGTTTGCTCTCATAATCTCCAACACCAATGCTGTTGATCCTTGTGCTTCACAAGTGGACGGCCCAGATCTCTCAGTCATTCCAATCTACGGCAAATGCTCCCCTTTCGTGGCACCACTAAGGTCCAACTCATTGCTCAACACTGTACTAAACATGGCATCCAAAGACGCCCAGAGGCTTAAGTACTTGTCAGCCCTCATCAACCAAAAGACCACCTCCGTCCCAGTTGCTCCCGGCCACCAGCTGCTCAACATCAACAACTACGTGGTCCGGGTCAAATTCGGTACACCCGGTCAATTGTTGTTTATGGTCCTAGACACGAGTAATGATGTTGCATGGATCCCATGCTCCGGTTGTACTGGATGCTCCACCACCACCGCCCCATTCCAACCCAATACCTCTTCCTCTTTCGGGTCTTTGGATTGCTCCGTGCCCCAATGTGCCCAAGTCCGCGGGTTCGCCTGCCCCACCACCCCATCTACATGCCTCTTCAACCAAACCTACGGTGGAGATTCCTCTTTTTCAGCTAACCTAGTTCAAGATTCACTCAAATTAGCAAATGACATCATTCCAAATTTTGCATTCGGATGCATCAACTCCATCACAGGAGGTTCAATCCCACCCCAAGGCCTGTTGGGCTTGGGTCGGGGCCCCATGTCAGTACTCTCTCAATCCCAGTCACTTTATTCTGGCGTATTCTCCTATTGCTTGCCCAGTTTCAGATCATTTTACTTTTCGGGCTCTCTCAAACTCGGCCCAGTGGGTCAACCCAAAACCATAAAGACCACTCCTCTCCTGCGAAACCCACATCGACCTTCACTCTACTACGTTAACCTGACGGGAGTGAGCGTCGGTAAAGTTCTCGTGCCCATTTCGCCGGAGCTTTTAGCTTTTGACCCCAGTACCGGAGCTGGAACGATAATAGATTCCGGCACCGTCATAACCAGATTCGTTCAGCCTATTTACACAGCAATTAGAGACGAGTTCAGGAAACAAGTGACGGGCCCATTTTCAAGTCTGGGAGCTTTCGATACTTGCTTTGCTTCAACAAATGAAGAACGAGCACCTGCAGTAACGTTTCACTTCTCAGGCTTGGACTTGGTGTTACCGACGGAGAACAGCTTGATACATAGTAGCTCGGGACCGTTGGCGTGCTTGGCTATGGCAGGTTCACCCGACAACGTGAACTCGGTGTTGAATGTTATAGCCAATTTGCAGCAGCAAAATCTCAGGATTTTGTTTGATGTGGCCAATTCTCGGCTTGGAATTGCCCGCGAGTTATGTAACTAAGAGTTCTTTTTTCTCTCCTCTTTGGTGTGTAGTTGAATTATTGTGTATGTAATAGAAAGCAGGACAAAGTCCTGAAGATGGATTTTCCATAACATGTATTGTGTATAATGTGTTCGTTGTGGAAATAAGGATGGTGTTTGTTGTGTATTGAATTAATCTTTGGAAAACAATTATTTTGACTATATTATGTCTACGTTTCTCGAAATTTGTGTTAACATGGTCCATTGGAACAAGCTCGGGTAAAATTGAATCTCTTCAAACCCTTCGTTTAGGGAGATTTTTACTAAATTTTGATTATTGTTATTGTTGTATGGTATGTTTTTAAACCAAACTTTAGAATAGCCTACCATTGCTAATGGAAAATGGTCAGACCCTAAAACATTAGTCAATAAGCGGTTAATTTTTTATAGTATATTTGTGAATTTGTGCTATTAATTATTCCTGTTAATTGTAACCTTTATCTGCTATCCTAGTTTTGTTTCTCACTATATTCAATTTATTCCTAAATACCTATTTACTTATTATTATGAGATAATTTGATGACCTTTATATTAGTGTGTAAACTTTATATTTTAAAAATGATTTAAGTGCCTCTTGAATTGCTGATACCTAACTTATCTCATAATTCTTGATCTATAATCGCCATGTATGCAAAAAAGGCGATAGTAACATGATTCTAAAGAAGGATTGAGTTGATATACAATTTGACACCTCACAAAAATCTTATTTATCAGAATGGATTTTGGTATATCTCCAACCCTTTGGAGCTTTAATCATTTCCTCACCATTCATTGGTTCAAGAGTAAACTATTCATATTATTTCTAAACTATTCATATTTTTGGGTACTTGGTCATAATAAACGCTTCTACCAGAATTGCATGTCAGTTATCAAAGAGTTTTATGGCAGTCTAGAATTGAATTGCCAAAGTTAGAGCAATGATGGATTAGACCATTAAAATAGTCAACTAAAGATCAGACCAACTTACTAAACTTCGAGAAAGGTTCACTTTAAATATTGAATGGGCCTATGTAAAATATCAAGCTCACTGGCTTAGTTTCCCTGTACTAAATCTTAGCTTCAATTGAATTCGATGGTAGAAATGGGTTCTCTCGAGTGTAGGACGACTCAAGCTTCAAATCAGTCAACAGTGACTTCAATCCTGATTCTATCCCCACATCGTTTGTCATATGAGACGTGGAATTGGTTTACCACCAGTTTTAAACATACCATTTAGAATAACTGAAAGTTGATTTACTAATTTCAGGATCATTACAGGGTTAAACTACAGCTTCAGAAGCACAAACTAAAAAGTGTTTCTTAGCATTGGGAAGGAGATCATTAAACAAAAAGTAATGCTATCTATATGCCCAATTCATTAGGTCATATTAATAGTTACAGAAAAATGAAAAATCCTATGCATTGTTGCAAGTGAAATGAACGGACTTTTAATTAAAAAGACAATTTAAAGAATTCTGAAAATTTTTAAGCTTGATTTAGTAATAGAGATTCCTACATCGTTGGAAGTAACACTAGGAATCTTAAGTAAGACTTGTTCCAATGCATAACCAAAGAATAGTCAGATTCAAGATTTATGACTTCATGTGCAGTGCGCTTGCTTACTTTATCTTTTCTTTCGAGTATTTTTACATTCCCACTGTTAAAACAATGTTTGATATTTTAAGACATAAAAAAAAAAAAAAAGAGAAAGAAAGAAAGAAAAGGAGAAGGTGAAAGGGAGCCTGTTTATATAACACATGTAGATGCTGTAATTGATGCCACGAAGACTCGGTTCTTTGTTATTCTATTTTAATTATCATAGTTATAAATAAGTAGGAAAAGAAGTATTCTCATTCATTCCAATTATATATATATATCATAATCAAGTCAACGCACAAAAGCATATTCCAGATGTCAGGGTTCCAATTGAGGAGAAAAATAAGAACAACAAATTTAATGCAAACCAATAAACCTGGTCAAGGTCAGGTTGTTGCCAAGTCTGGTGAATTGAGAAATTAAAATACGCGACTTTAGGTGTCCATCCAATCATATAACAATGGAACTTCCAAAGAAGCCGGGGAAGGACGGTGTTACTTAGTCTCTATTCTTTTGTAGAAAAGTCTTTAGGTCCTCCTTCAAATTTATGCGGCGAATAGTGAGAGCTTTTGAACACCAACTTTGGAGTTTGGTTACTTGGTCCAACTTAATGTTAATATGGATTTTGGCTGTGAGGGGAGAGTTTTGGAAGAAAAGAAATCAACAGTTCATGTAGGGAGATCAACACTGGACGTATTATTGGTTCTAATTTTTAACCCTATGCAACCCAATTTATGTTTCTTCGACTTTCTTCGACATACTAAAAAACAGTTGATGTTAGAATTAATTATACTAAGTCCTGAGTAAGCGGCATCAACATAAAAAATATATGTTGAGCCTGGGTCTCTGTAATTATTACAAGTCTACATTACAAGAGGATCGGTTGAAAATTATGAAAGAAGAAGATTGGAAGCTCAAAATTGTAATGAGAAACTTAAAAAACCCGTGTTTTACCCAATTAGGAGAGTTCCATCGATCTCCCTCGTGCATTCTTGACGCGACACTCAAATGTATAAAAATCATATCTCTTAATTATGATGTCTAAAAATTACAAAATTTATGCCATTAGAAAGCTAAGAAGATATGTTACAACTTTCATGAGACAAATTTTGTTTAATTCTACCTACATCAATATAGTTTAATTGTTGAACTCAGATCACAATTTCTATCAAGATAGTGTTGCAGACTCTGACAGCACCAGTGACATTATCATATAAAAACCATATCTCTCTCATACAAAGTCCAAAGATTACAAAATTTATACCATTATAAAGATAAAAGGATAATCTACAACTTTTATGAAGATAACTTTATCTAATTCTGCCTAAATCAATACATTTCAATCGTGAAAATCAGGTCATAATTACTGTCAAGGATAGTGCTGCAGACTTTGCCAGCACCAGTAATGTTATCGTGTAAAGACCATATCTCTCTCATACGAAGTCCAAAAATTACAAACTTTATATCATTGGAAAACTAACAGGATATGCTACAAATTTCATGAAGACAACTTTGTTTAATTCTACGTAGTTTAATACAGTTTATTCACAGAAATTAGAGTCACTACTTCTGTCGAAGGTAGTACTGCAGCTATATTTCCCCTTTTTCTTCTTTTGCCTATTACATGCTTTTACAATTTTCGAAAAGAAAAGACCCGGATCCAACCAATCACTAAATGTACATACATGACTCTCAGCATAAAAATTTATCTTAAGTCTATTCAGGGCCATCTAACAACATATATACTATTCCATCTCTAACAACAATTAATAACTCAACGAAGAAGATAGTTATAAACATGTACAAAGGGAACTTCTTCAACTTTCAATATTGTTACTTAATCAAAACAGAGCTTGAGCATAGCTTTAATTACATATCAACAACTACATCAATAGCTTAATACAAAATATAAATAAATACTCATGTTTGATATGCTTATAAAGTTACCCAAAAATATAGTCGAACTAACTTAGTTATAAAAAGTAGATATCTTGGAGTTTGCCAAAGCTTTGCATGGGACAATAATCTTCTTGTTATGCACTTGAGGAGTAAAAAAAAAAGGTTGAGCTGTGAAGCTCAGTGGCTAATACGTTTATAGCTATTGAAAACGAGCCACATAATCAAGCATATATATATATATATATATAACTCATTTAGTTTAGCAATTAAATTATCTATAGTTCTAGCTCAAAGACTCATAGTTAACGACGTTATCACATAAAGCATATCACGAGCATGCTGAGAAACTTATAAGTATCCAAACTTTACACTTATATTCCAATTGTTTTACTTTGTTATATTTCAATTTAAATTGATGTGTGAATGTTGGAATAAAAATATGTGTATTATGGATAATGGTATAAATATCTGGTTTCATTTATGGTTGTGTTGAGTTATTTTATTTGTTCAACAGGAGGCAAATAGCCTAAAAATAGAGGAAACTCTGTCGAAATTTTTAAAAATTCTAGTTCACATATAACATTTTATTCTTATACAGGAAAAGTCTATAGGCATGAGGCCTATATCTCGTCAGTTGTTTTTGCACACCCACACTAAAAAGCATGATGATGTGACATTCGTCAACAACCGATATAGAGAACTGAATATATGTGAAACTTATGCTTTAATATTAATTCTTAATAATTATCACTTACTAATATAAACGTTGCCTCCTAATCGGACCAAATACAAGAAAGTATTCAGTGACAGTCTCAGCACGAACAAGTTGTTGATGAGAGCTAGATACATCTTGATGTAGTGGGTGGTAGGAACTGTCATGGAAAGATCTTCGGGCTAGGTTCATTTGTAAACATATGTTATTCACAATCCTTTACGTTCAGTACAGTAGCATCTAGTAGACGATCGCAAACCAATGAAGTCAATCAGCTTCGGACTAGAGTGGACACATTGTTTGACTACATAACTCAGCTGAGAAATGAGATAGAAGAATTGAAGGCAAGGGGTAGCATCTCAGAGCACCCGCGGTCACCAGGACATTAGGATTGTTGTAGTCATTTGCTTTGAATTACATAGCCTTGTTATGTAAATTATAATGTTTTTATTATCAATTAAGATAATTTTAACTTTATATCATCAACCAACTTTCTGTTTTAACAAATTAAATATATAAACAAATCAAAATATTATACACAGATAATTCATAACTGTTGAAATTATGCATTAATTATAAGATCATGAAATAAAATTTAATGTCGGGATTTTCAAAAAATTTAATTTTCTTTATCGACAAAAAGCAAAAATTCGTTGGTACAATGCATTATATTCACTAATGGAACACCATAAACCGTTGGTAAAATGTATGATATTTACCAGCAGTTACTCTTTGCTCTGTCAGTAATATTGCAAATCGTCATAATTTTCTAAATTACGATTTACTAACGGAATAACCACTATCGTCAAAAAAAAATTATGACAGAATCTGTAAGTAAATTTACAATCGTCAAATCTATTGGCAAATTTGTCGTTGGCAAATTTGTCGTCCATCTGTAAATTTGCCAACAAATATAACTGTTCGTCGATATATTTACTAACGAATACATAATATGCCCATCGTTAAATCTACCTACGACTGTTTTAACGATGTCATTGTGCGTTGGTTGATTCCGTCAGAAATTCATATTACCGACGGAATATAAACATTTTCCATCGGTAATTTACGTCGCTAACCTACAGTTTTCTTATAGTGAAGGAGCTCAGTTAGTTATTCATTAAAGTTTCCTTGATTCAATAACCAGAATTAAACAAGGAAATATAGCTCAATTAGTTATTCATTAAAGTTTCCTTTATCCGCCTTAAGGGGCTCATTCCAAACTTGAATTAGTATTCAACAAAATGATAAGAGCTTTGGTTTTAGCCTATCGGGATTGAGATAATAAAAAAATTTCTATTTGTAGATACCTTGAATAAATACAGGAATTAGAACGAATAAGGTATCTGACCGTTATAATTATATTAAATAATAAACAATCTGTACATAAAACAGTTGCTTCTTAATTATAAAATACTTTCATAAATAGCTATATTACATAGAAATTGTCTTTATATGATTTTGAATGGCATTATAAAGAAAAATAAGGAAATTGGATGGAAGCCATCAAATTCTTTTACATTAAATTTACTAGAGAATAAATTTAAGGAAAGAAGAATAGAGAGAATAAATTTAAGGAAAGAAGAATAGAAATTAGTATGCTAAAATATGATGAAGATACGATTAAGTGGTCAAACTGAGCAAAAAGAAAAGAAAAGAATTATTCTTCTTCCTTGGTTCTTTTTTTATTATTTTTCTTAGGAAACATCAAATCTAAATTTTTTATCTTCAAAATCTAGGAGAAATTAGCAGGGTTAATATATGAGAAATTAAATAATACAAAATGATATAATTTTCAAAGGCCCAGAAAATGTTATGCAGTTCTTGAAAATAATTCTAGTTAAATACTATAGCCCTCGGTAAATTTACCGACAACGAAAATAATTATATTTGATATTATGAATGGCTGGTTACAAAAGGAGCGTTTCATTTTTGTACGTTAGTCTAGCTTGCACATAATAGAGAAGGTGAGGACTATTATCATCATTTTGTTAGTTATCAATAATTAAAATAACGTTATTTTATTACATTAAATATAATGATGTCATTTTAGATATGATAAAATGTTTGTACTACTGAACCAAACAACCTGAATTTTGCATTTTTCAAAAATTAGAATTTTAAGTTAACCAAATTTGGGATTTCTTGTGATCCTAACCAAAAATAGTTTTAGGCAAATAACACATCCTGAATGGCATGTATGACACAAAGAGTCTTCATTAAGACATATTTCAAAGCAAGCATTACCGAAGAGTACTCAATGGGGATGTTCTGTCTTACTTCCGTGCACTTACTTAGTTCCTTTTGCATATCACTACTGACATGCAATTGAACATTAGCTTACCAAAAAATACAGGACAGAGTCTCGCAATTGGTTGTTCGCGAAGCAGGAGAACGTGAAAGGGAGCCGTTTGATATAGCCCACGTAGACGCTGCAAGTCTCCTTTTGTCTTTTGTGTGGGTATATTAAATGTTATGGTTATGAATTGGGTGAACAAATAGGCAGGCTTTAAATAATTCAGATTTGATTGGTGTGAAGGAGAATCGAGTTAACGCGGAAAAGCGACTTCCATTTCCAGCTGTGTGGGAAAAACCAATTGAATACGTATTTATAACCAGGTCAAGTTGATAAAGAAAATACAACTAAAACGTTAAAAGACGCGGCTTACTTCTCATCTCTGCCACTGAAACTTCCCAACTCGACTCGTTTGCAGAGATGCAAACAAACAATTCGTAGCTTCAAATTTATGTGGCGACTGGCGAGTTTTCAACGCCAAGTAATTTGGCGAGTTTCTCCATTCATGCAAATAACAGATAAAACCTGAAGCAGCGTAGAACTTAAAAGTCAAGGTCTTTTAGGCTGGGGGAGGTAACATATCCTGTGTGACAGACAGTTGTAAGTTTTAGAAAGGCGTAATGTTATATTATTCATTTATTATAGTCAACAAAGCACAGAACCACCAACCGCGTTTTGCCCTTTTTCCTCTCAGGTTCAAGTTCAATACTCCGTTCGTTGACAACACTATAAATACTTTCTACCTTCTCTTTTCCGAAAACCCACTCTCAACACACGCTCCTCTGCACACCTAGGTTTCCTACTAGCATATGTCTCAAAGGCCTTCCGTCCCTCACTCTTCTGCCATAGCTTTTAGCTTACACTCCCATCTTTTAGTCTCTAGTGATCTTTCTCCCAACTGGATCTGATCCCTTTTCTCATTTTGCTTTATCTAACGTTGTTTAAGACACTAAATTTTCTGAAAAGTAACTCCTTGTAATCATGGGTGTCAAGAGTTTTGTCGAAGGAGGCATTGCTTCAATTGTTGCAGGTTGCTCCACACATCCACTAGACCTCATTAAGGTCCGCATGCAATTGCAAGGTGAAAACTTGCCTAATCCCCAACAAATCCACAACCTCCGGCCAGCTTTTACCTTCAACTCTTCATCCGCCGCCGCTGCCGCCATCCACCACCCACCACCCCGAGTAGGACCTGTTGCCGTGGGTATGCGGATAGTTCAGAGTGAAGGCGTTGCCGCGTTGTTCTCTGGGGTCTCCGCCACCGTTCTCCGACAAACACTCTACTCCACCACTCGCATGGGTCTGTACGATGTGCTCAAACAAAAGTGGACTAACGGAGACACGGGTAGCATGCCGTTAGCGAGGAAAATCGCTGCCGGATTAATCGCTGGTGGGATCGGAGCCGCAGTCGGGAACCCTGCCGACGTGGCGATGGTGAGGATGCAGGCCGACGGCCGGCTGCCACCCGCCCAACGTCGTAACTACAACGGCGTTATTGATGCTATTACGAAGATGTCGAAACAGGAAGGTATAACAAGTTTGTGGCGTGGGTCTTCATTGACGGTGAACCGTGCAATGATAGTAACTGCGTCACAGTTGGCCTCGTATGATCAAATCAAGGAGGCGATTTTGAAGAATGGGGTGATGGCTGATGGGCTTGGGACCCACGTAACAGCGAGCTTTGCGGCGGGGTTTGTGGCGGCGGTGGCGTCGAATCCGGTGGACGTGATAAAGACTAGGGTTATGAACATGAAGATGGAGGCTGGAAGTGGTGCGGCGTACAATGGTGCAATTGATTGTGCGGTGAAGACAGTGAGAGCCGAAGGGCTTATGGCACTTTACAAAGGGTTCATTCCAACAATTTCGAGGCAGGGTCCTTTCACCGTGGTTCTCTTCGTGACGCTTGAGCAAGTTAGGAAATTGCTCAAGGATTTCTAAATCTTTGATTTGATGATGACGACCAGATTATTATTATTCACCACTATTTCTATTATCTCAAGGTTACTGCCGTCAAATTTATTGTTACAACTTGAGTTTTAGATTGCTCAAATTGATGTCTGGTAATGAATGTGATATTTAATCATGGAAGTTCCTGTTATTCCTTCTTTTCTTTCATTTATGTTCTATGATCCTCCTATGTTGATTGTTGAGCACTAGTTTATTGGTGAGCACCAACTCTACCACCATCTATCATCGAACGAAACAAGAACTAGTGCTTTCAGTGGAACGACACGAATTGTGGCGGCCACGTGGTGCGGGACATACACCCTTCATTCATTCCTTGGTTTGAAATGAATCTTGTTTATGTCGTGCTTTTAGCCACTCAGTTCGACAAAACCTAGCACTTTCAATGGAATGACACGAATTGGGGCGGCCACGTGGTGCGGAACAGACAGCCTTCATTCATTGGTTTGAAATGAATCTCAATCATATTCATGTCATGCTTTTATTTTTAACCACTCCTCGACAATTCCACGCTATTCCTCTGTTCTTTTCAGGACCAGATACATGAATTATGCCAGGAATATGACGATTTTTATTTCATCAGCTCCACAGCATTCATTATACAAGTTTATGACTTACGAGTTCCAAGAATTTGATCGGTTACAATTAAAGGGTTATACTCGTCTAGTCAGCAATCATTAGTTCCAAATTAACTTTGACCTCAATTGGTGGAAGCTTGATCGGTGGGGTCAGGCAACTGCAGTTGCTTTTACCCATTAAAAGGATTTAATAACAAAGGAGATCATTTTGATACTTGACATGTACATGATGGGCTTAGGGGGGTGTCACAAATTTGATCACTGCTGCTGGAATGAGCATCAGTAGTACCTTTTTACTATCTCCCCGACGCATACCGTTTAACAATATAATAGACAATGAATCATCTAATTTCGGCTCTTGGTCCCTGGAGGTGGACCTCTTCTGCAACTTTAACTAACATTGCCTTGCCTTGTCCTATTTTCTTCTCTCAATAATTCGAGGATCCTGGCTTCCTGTTTCTGGCATCATGGCTGATTTCTGCAACTTGTCAGTATTAGGGAGTAATGGGCCTTCAATTTCCACCCCTTTATCAGGGACCTAGGCTGATTGAGAATCCTCCGATCCTCTCCACCTCTCTTGGTTCAAGGCTGGTTTACTTGGTGCAGGCGTTTTGTCCAGATTTTGGAGTTCATTTGCTATCTGGTTGCGTCTCTCCTTGAGAAAGTTGAGTCTGGTCGTCAACTTTGTTAGTGCAGAAGCTGTAGAATTTGCTCCCTATGGTTGGCAGCACAAATAAATTAGGACATTTGTTGGCAGATATCTATTATGGAGCTATTGCAAACAGATCCTTCGACAAGCAACTATTGTTACTGGAGCAAAATGAAGGCTACATGGTATCACGATATCCCACAAGATTGGGAAGTCATTTTAAATGAACTAAATCATCAACCACCAAAAATCTATTGCCTACCTCGTTCTTTATACCAGATTTCTTGGAATGAGTTGAAACAGAATTGGGACTGCTGCTACACGTGTGATCCAGCTGTTGATTTTGCGGTGGATGCTTGTTGCTTAAATGTAATTCATGCTTATCCTCGCTTTCAACCCCATGAACGGAAATATCCTACCACGAATTATTCGTCAAAGACTAAAATCGTAAAAGCTGCTGACTTGATTAGGTCTCAGCTAAAGGAAAAAGCCATTGTGTATTTTTTACATTCACCAATTAAGTTAGAAAGTACAGAAATAATTGGTTAACTAGGCTAATGAGCTGACAAGTTAACACATCCATTTCTTAGATTCCCACAAATTTCTGCTGGTTCATGCTAGCCACAACTGTGCATAATAATGTCAGCTTGAAACATACATAAGAATATCAGAATAAGTCCTACTGAAAAATTCCACCTGACCATAAATATAGATTAAAATAGCTCGCACCCCTAATTTTACTATATGTACTTGATAATCCAACTCCATCATGCTCAAAAATATGGTAGATTATGTGAGTGAGCACAACAAAATTCTCCAACACACACATGGAGTTTTTTAACATGCATTATATAAGATAATCAAGCAATGTCAAAAACATCTAGCTTATGCAGTACATATCGAATAATAAATAGGCTTAGAACAGTACACGCATTGTGATCTACTAGGGAATCAAGGCACTGAGAGATCTAGGGACTTCTTATCCAAGAAAACTGACAAAATTCTAGAACTGATTCATCAACAGTATGTTGGAAGTGCCAGTTTATTTTACCTTACTTGTAGGCTTTCCTGCAGCATCTTTTTGTTTGTCTTCCCTGCAAAATTTGACATTAACCACAAAATCAAATCTTAGAAGCTACGTATCTTTTTCTTTCCAGTTGCTGCAAATAGAGGAGGACAAACTAATAGAATAAAACATTGAATAGAAACTAACAAGGGGCTTACGGCTTTTCTGCTTGATTGTTTGAGTCTATGGGCTGTTTACAGGAGTCAGGCAAAGAAAAATTAACTGGTCGATGCCGTTGATTGAGCTGCACACTCAGATCATCAACCTTCTTCTCTAACTTGGTTATGTCTGCTTCAGTTTGATTTACGTCTTCAATATCTGCCTTCAACTGTGGCACAAGTTAACAACTTGATATGCTATTTCAACAATTACATCTACTAGAGCAGAGACAAACTAACTTTTTCATCAATCATGGCAGGAACAGACAAGGGTCTCTCAGTTGCACTAAGTGCGCCTTCAAGAGCTTTCCTTTTATGCCTCTCCTCCTGCAGTTGTTCCTGCAGTCTTGCAACCTGTAAATATATAGATCAAAACCCAGAGTCAGGCAGAAATATCTTCCTCATGTGATCAACTAACTACTTTAGGAATAAAAAACATTTAAGCTAGAAAAACCAACATTGCCTTCAAAACTACGCAAACAGCATGTCTAGTCCCTTTCTCTCTCTCTCACACAGATCCAAAGAGTAGAAAATCCAGCAAGGAATTTGACACGAAACTGCTAGTTTTTTAAATTCTTTATTGCATTTTGGGATGTCAATGGCATAAGCACATCAATTGTGTTTCTTTCAACAGCATAAACATAGAACTGCAGCCAGCATACTCCATCACGGCAATCTTGAGATCCAACAATGCTTTCATAGACCATATAAATGACAAAGCAAGAAAAAAAGAATCGGAAGAAAGTAAAAGAGTAGTGATTTTCAAGTGTTGAACATACATCCTGCTCAAGAGCTAAGCGACGCTCATCAAAGGCCTTTTTTCGCTGTTCCAAGTTGGCTTGAAGAGCTGCATTACCTTTAACCTATAATTGAAAATAACTGACTTATTATGACGATGCTATCATAAAAATGAACCTTCTTATATCGATAAGAAAGAGGAACATTCTTTAACGACTAACCTCTTCAGAAATTTTGTTTTGCAACTCCAGTTTGGCTGCTTCGAGCTTCTGAAGTTCAGCTCTGGATATGGATTAGAAAGTGAAATTAGCAGCACAATTGGAGTGCATTATGAACAATCCATGCCTACTAAAAGAAATTTTTCATACTGGATCGGAAAATTATTTCGTTCAAAATTTACTCTGCGTTTACATAAGAAACAGTAAAGAAAAATATGGTTGGTTTGATAGTACGTGTTGGAACAAAAAGGAAAATTTCATCCATGCACTGACAAAAAGAACATCGCTGGAGCCAATTATGAACAGCGCATACTGTTAGCAGAACATACTAAACTAGTCAAGGCTATTATAATTGATTCTCAACTCAACCAAAATATTCGATGAATAAAAATACGTTGGATTAGGATTATTTCAAAAATGTGAATTCAAATGCAAAACAAGAAATAAAGGGTCAGCCCCATAGTCTCTACATAGGTAAATCCATCAAGAACACTTACGATAATGGGAATGCATGGAGCAATAATTAATGATGTCAAACCAGTGAAAAAAAAGAATGAGGAGAAACTAAACCATATCAAAAAATTTTAGAAAGAGACTAATAGGAAGAAAAATTAATTGGGGCAGTAAAACTGGGCAATAACATGAAACAAGGCTAAAAAAGAGAAGGATTAGTTGGATTAAACAGGAGCTCCTTTTAATCTTATATCCAAACCTTCAAAATACTCCATTTTCAACATACTAATTGACAGCAAAAGTAGTGGCGTTATGTAAGAAAGCAAATTACATCAACATTGAAAGGAATAAGGTGATCAGCAGACTCTGCATTACTTTATTGTTGAAAGAAATTGTCAGCTCCATACATAAGATTTCTCCATTTAATAGTCGTAAAACAAATTGAGTGGAGCACAATTACTGTTTAGCTTCTCAGTATGTTTTGGTATCTTCACATTATGTTCACATATATATCCTCAATTCCTCTTTATATAAACATCAGACTGGGCAAAAATCTTCCGCCAGCTATGCTGCCTAACCAAAAGCACCATAACAGAGTTTTCTAACTCCTCCCTCTAGTCTACAACCCCCACTCCCAACCCTGTTTCACTCATACACATACATGTTATCCACCCAGTGACCCAAGAACAAACAAAAGTATTGCACTTGCACTTAAACTGCCAAATCAGACGTATCATCTACACAAGTCTGATCAAAGACTTCACATGTCCATATGCAATTTAGAGATGAAAGATTCAGCATCCTTTTGTAAAGAATTCTAAGAATAATAACTGCATGCAGCAGCACATAACACTAATGTTGCAAAAAATTAAAGTCATTCAAAAGGAACCACATTTTTTTGCAGAAATATCTTTGATACTTACTCCTCTTCAATAGGAAAATCAATGGATTCCATTGGAACGTTCTTTTGTGCCTGAACTCATGCCAAAAAGTTGGGAAACCCTCAATTACAAGAGGAACAACAATTTTTATGTACAACCAATAAACAAAAAGAACTAAAAACATGCATCTTTCCCCCAATTGCAAGAGAGAGACATAATAGGAAGAAATCAATTTGAGAAAAAGCATATAATAAAATGGAAATGCCTAACGACATATAAAGAATGCATGAGTCATATACTTACAGGGGCAAGTCCCCAAACAGTTGTATGCTTGATGCTTTGAGCTGGTCCATTTTCTACAATCGCCAATTTCTGAAAACATTCTGGTGCATTATGACTAGTTTGCTTATTCTCCAAGTTAGTTTCGTCGGAAACGTCTTCTAATAGTTGACCATAAACATATGTAGTCTTACTGCAAGCTGTGAAATTCGCTCTTCTTTTACCATCATTGTGTGGGAGCTGCATGGTTTGAACTGAACTTGATAACTTCTGCTCAGGTCTAGAGTCATTATCCACTTCCGAAGACTTGGAACCAGAGCTATGATCATCACGATCCTGCACCTCTAAACTAGTTAGTGAACATAGCTCTTCCTTGTTTCTATCAACAAAGTACCCACAAACAAGTAAAACTTGCACACATATACATATACAAAAGAAAGGAAACAAAAAGCAGAAAGTTTTAATCCATCAGAAGTACGGAAAGGTAAATTTGTGACCTTTAACGATGATATATAATCCGACAGCCAAAACATGGAACTAAACATGAATAAAAGGAAGAAAATTGGGAAGTGAGATATAATGCCATTTTGAGTGGCTTTGAGTAACATAAACTTTGAGTAGTAACATAAACTTTGAGGATATTAAACCTTTCAAGGTCCCAGCCATTACAGAAGAGAAAAAAGGAGGAAAAGGTTCAAATATGTACAAGAGGGCTTATGGGGACTGGAGTAAGAGAGGCCACCAGTTACTGGCTTGAGTAGTAGAAAATTTGAAGAGATTAAACCTTTCAAGGTTTGCCACATAAGCTTCTGACCGTGAGAAAATGAGGGAAGTAAGGGAACAAAAGACCAAACTTTTAATATTTTTCATTGAGATTTCAAAGTTGATGCTCAAACAATATCCACTGAAGAACAATAAACATATGCTGATAATATAATTTTATTTAACAAAAAGCAAAGCTATAGCATAGACACGAGAAAAACAGAAAGAATATGGAAAGAAAAGTGTATAAACCTTATTGACAGACAGATCATCTTCACCAGAGCCATCACTTCCAGTGTAGGTTCCAGTTGAGACATTGTCAAGATCATCATCTGAGTAATTATCGGAACCTTGTGTCGCATCGTCTTCATAGTATTGGTCATCATCTGTTACCTCTGCTTCCTCACTTTCACACTCCTCCGAGTCCGTATATAGTCCAGGAGATGTAGAACCTTCCTGTAGTTAGCATACTAACTTAAAGAAAGCACAAGGTAAAAGCTGATTCCAGATGATGTAAACACTCTAAACCACAAAATCACAGCTAAATTCTCAAACTTGGACATTTTGTTTCCCATTTAGCATCAAGCAATATGACCAAATCATTGTCATTCTATTGCCAGCATCATATTAGTTGTCTATCTTACTGTGTCCCTCAAGGAGTTGAAGAGAAACTCTTGGTAAGTGCTGCTATGAGAAAAAAATCAGGAAGACAAGAGCATCTCTTTCTTTAAAAAAAATCTCTTGACTATTAATTTCATTATGGACATCTTGCTATTGCAAATATAGACTGCAAAACTATGACAAAATATTTCATGCAAAGTTACAGGCTTACCAATCCAACTTCAATTGCACTCACCAATACAAAAGAAAAAACTTCCAATGCAAGCTCTAGGTGTGACAGCCTAACAATAAAATTCATACTGAAAGCATGGGCATGACAACAGCTTACTCTGAATATGGTGCTATACTCTTCCAGTAATGTGATAATAATGGCCTGAGCATGATTAGCTGCAGCAGCAGCTTTTAGAAGTTGAATAGAACTATCACCACCTACATCAATATTAGTTTCAATTTCACAGTCGCCAGCCAGAAGAGGACGAAGAAGTAATGGTGCCATGCAAGCAGCTACAGCTGAAGTGCTCATTCGGTTCACGGCTTTGTTAGAAGCCACAGCTTGCATCATTAAAAGAATTCTGAATAACAGAGAAAATTGAGCAATTGATCCATAATTAGTGCCACAAGCAGAAAAGGCATCATTGTGATAGGAAAGAGAATTTTCTTTTGTATGACAAAACTTGCATAATACATAAACCTTTACAACCATTTGTCACCTCAGCATCCCTACTTGAATATTCAATCTAGAACTAAAAGTCTCAATTCAAAAGCAGTTATCTGTTCCACATTCTGCCTCTAGCCGTTGAGGACAGCAGTCATTCTAGACAAAGCAGAGAATTACATCCAATGAATCAATATTTTGCCAGAATTATAGGCTTCTAATACATGACATCATGCACAAGGTTGGCACTAGTACACACTACAATTTTAAAATCTGGTGAATGATATACCTGGAAGTACAGGGAGGAGCATGTGCTCTCATTATGGGTATAGGAAAGAACAGCCAGTTACAAAATACATACATCTTTTTCAAATTTTGGTGCTTTTAACTGTATATGTTTCTTGTTTTTAACCTCTTCTCTTTCCCAAACAACAGCAAGTATGAATTCAGGTCCAAAGACAACACATTTAAAGCATCATTGCTTGCATATATCACAAGACCAAGATGAGCTAAGTTGAGCTCATCTTAAAATTTCAGATATTTGAGTACTGGAAAAAGTTATACGAACTACCTTTGCAACAACCGACGGTTTGGCTCAGGGAAAGTTTCACATATTGCTGTACGCATAGCATTCACTCTCTTGCTACGTTCAGTTCCTGAAAATTTGAAATTCAGCCAGGGATCAGAAGAAATAAAGCAATAAAAAAGAGAAACTCTTTGTTATGAAGAGTGGATCAAATTCCTTGCACTTGTATCTGAATAAATTATCCTAGGAGCCTAATAGTTTACACAACAAGAATGTCATATCTAGATTTTTAGGAGTCACTCAAGTAGATAATTGCTTGGTGTACCGCATATACAAACAAAATGTACTCATAGATGCCTATGGAATATCATCAAAAAAATTCAGCAATGTACTTGGTCATTCTATGGTGCCTTTTGACATCTTGTTGTCAAAGATAAAGGATTTCAAAACATTCTATCTTTGATGTTATTCCAATAATAATTAACATGAAAGGTGATTAATAAATTCAACAAAAATAATAAACCAAGATTCTGATAGATTTAAAAGAGACCTGATTCATCATTACCTTAAAGACTTATCCCACAGGTAAAAAGCATTTTCTTGATTTAACATTAAAAAAAAGAACTTACAGAAGAATTTAATGTTAAAACCATTTTAAGCAATGAACATTATCTTGATGTTATAAGAAAACTGAACATATGTGCCAGGTAACATGTAACATGAGAAACAGGGCATTCATTTGCCACATCAATTAATAAAATTTAGAACCGCATAGATGATTTATCAGGAGTTGAAACAGTAAGTGTAAATCAAGAGATTTTGGACAAATAAATTTCACATGCTCTGCAACATTTGCAGAAGTATTTACATAATTAAGCAACTAAACAGAAGTAGCCCTCCTTTTAATTGATAATTGTGGGTCAAAGATGGTAAATGAAAATTTTCCACACCAACCAAACAGAAGGGTTGTAATATAGGATTATTGTTTAAGATTGAAAAAATGCAGCAGTAAGGTTAAAACTATGATGCAATTGCTACACTTTAAAGTAGTTTTCAAGTATACCACATATGAAGTGCATAAGAAAACAGAGGGACAGGACACAATGTCAACATAAGAAATTCTCCAGTAAACTTACGGCATGCTTCTAGCAGAGCATTGCAGCAAGAAGCAGGTACTGGTGATGAAGGTAACTCCCGCAGGAAATACTGAAATTTTATAAGAACATTAAAAAGAAATCTTTGGCTCCAAATAATGTCATAGCTCATTGGAAGGGATTAACACTTTTTGTGATTAAAAATAAAAACAAAAAATACCTTGATACAGTCACCAATAACATGTGCATCTTCACCCTGGAGAAATTCTGTTTTCCCTGCAAATCATATTCATAACCCAAACTTGTCAGAAGATGGATTTGTGAGTAGATAGGACTTCATCACTTGTACTGTATCTCAACAATTGATTATGATCAATCCTAAACCATTAATTAATGTTACGCTTGATACCTAATCTTCAAAATTCATACATGTGAAATCTGATATAGGGCAGCGTGCAGTAACTGCATTAAAAAGTAGAAGAAACTAAATGGTAATCAAAGAAACAAAATCATTTCAATTGACCAACCCTGTTCATATTCTCGAATTCGACATTCAACATCATCGACATCTGCAGCTTGCCGCAGGATGCCTTCCACTTTGGTACCTGTTAATTATTTTCAGCTGATGAGATCTAAGCAACTTTTGAAAGTTGCTGCATTAATAAAATGGTGCTCCTATAGACTTACAACTGGTCATGGTACTTCAGTAATAGTATTTTGTGCAAAGGTTTATTTGTGAGATATAAATGGGATAAGATGGGTTAGATCAATAACAGAAGGTTTAATCCCATGTGCGATTCCTTCCTAACTTAAATTACATCTAAAGAATATAACTGCACAAGAGTGCAAGTGCAGATTCCTACACACCCTGGGAAATTAATTCAAGGTCATAGAGACTAAAATAGTTGAAGTTATTAATTTTGAGCAAGATGTTTGTTTCGAAGTGATAAAAATAAATGATTCATAACTTCGAATATAAAGAAGAAAATTATCTGTCCATTTCTGGTTATAAGAGGATATTATAGGCCAAAGGACATGGAAACATGAACATCCCAATCAATAGAATCATGCAAAACGCAGGTTCAAAAAAATGCCTTTCGCGAGCTTAATACAGATACCACTCAAGAACGTACAAAAATTGAAACACTTTCTTTCAACTCACACTAGACAAACAGATAAATTTAGAAAATAGAAACTAGCTCAAAATCACATCTTTGGGCACTTTACTTCTACTATTACAGAAACAAATCAATTATGCATTGCAGAAAAAGAGTTAGTATCATGCAGTCTCTAGTTGCAGGCATGAAAATTTGAACATAAAGACCAGCAGCTCCTTGATTCAATAGGAAAACCTCTTCCTTGAGAAGACAGGTGTGCAAGAAAGTGTCTTGGTTGTTTAAAATTCAATTTAAACATTGATAATGAAAAGAATACCCACCGTGCTCTTCTATAAATGTTAGAGCCTTTTCCAGGAAAGATGGAGACCCATCAACATCCTCTAGGGCAAGGAGGACTGGTCTGCCAATAATCAACGACTTTGGAGGTGGCTTCTCCTTTGCTACAAAAGGGGGCAGGGAGTGGAAAGGCCAACATGTCATAATCTCACTGAAGTTAAAATTGAATTCAATTTTCCAAGTCCAGAATCTTAATAAAGTTTCATGTAAGATCTCATGCCGCAGAAACTACACCAAAAGACAACTTACAGAGATTGCCATACTTGATAATGTAGACCAAGAAGAAAACAATTTTCATGTTGTGATCTGAGGACGGTCAGAAAAAAAAGGAATTGAAAATACAGGACCCAGAAAACTAACAAGAAAACCATTTGTTGTTTTCATGCAAAAATTAGAGTTGCTTATACAGATTTCATCAATAGTCTCCTAGGCATCTTCGCCGCTGATTACTCGTAGTATCTAAATGAACATAAAAGAAATTAGTGTTTTTTCCCTGAGATCATACAGAAACTCGCATATGAATACTCCATCACATACTTACAAACATGGGTGTCAAAGAAAAAGTACATATAAACATACCCTTTTCAGTTGAACCATCAGTCCCATCAATCTGCTCATTTTTTAAGATACCATTTTGCCCCATGACAATTGCAGTATTTGGTGCCTGTGCGAGAGCATTCTCAAGTGCAGTTTTCCACTCATACAAATCTTCCATAGTTTCAGCCTGTCAACAAGGGTATCGCATTAGACTGAGACACTAATCCAACATCAAGAAAAAAATTAGTAAATTTTATGCATGGGTTTTTAACATAGCAATTTTCAGTTTGTTTCTTCCTAGACTTTTCCCATTTGGAAAACACAACTTTTTCAAATATCTAAACAAGCCTCCTTACTTGGATCACAATGAAACACACTCAAATCACAATATCTAATTTTGTTAATTCAATGAGCAAAGCCTGAGAACTTAGGAGCTTAGACACGAAGAAATGAAATCAGAATGTAAAAGCTCATCTTCAGACTGTCTCAACCCTCTCATTTCTTTTGTCTTGTTGTAGTAATTTTCGCACATCCTTTCAAAGAAATAAAAAAGGTGGGAAGATAATCACTTCATAAAGCAAATTCAAGCATGATAACTACAAAAAATCTAGCTTGTAAGGATCTAATCGAGTCAAGTTCAAGTCTTGTGTCAAGTGATGCATTAACTTGACCTGAATCAAGGTCAAGCCAAATGAATTATCTTTTGGTCCAATCCTTTTGCAACTTTAGAACAGTCTAAAGAGAGTAAGCAGCTACGATGCCAAGCACAATATCAGAAGGAACATATTGGAGGGAAGAAATAAAGAAACACCTTAAGAGTGAAAGCTCTTCCATCACGGCCATCAGGAAAGAGAACAGTCAAGAGCTTTTTATCTGCTTTGACGACAACACTAGAGATTATTCAAAGACATTGTAAAGTTAGTAAAGTAGTACAAACTCCAAGACAGCGCCAACCATGAAAATAGAGTTAGAAATTATAAATGTCGAATCTGAAAAAGGAAGCCAACCTGCCTGAATTGTTGAGGTCAATGCCACCAAGAGTTAAATTTACTTCACTCCCCTTTTGAGGAGCAACATTCTGAGAAAATTAATCAAAAACAGCTAGTAAAACCTCAATGATTCGCAAAGAATAGCACTCTTAAAAAATTAATATAATAATCACATAAGAAAAGTTGACCATCCGCTGCATAAATACTTTATGTTACATACCGGGTCGCCTCTGAAGAAAACAAGTGAAGTTCGCGTCAAAATAAACCATCTCTTTTTCCATGATGTCCAGCCAATCCCTACGTTAAAAAAAATCAAGGAATTACTTTATACCAACTAACTACTGATTCTAAAAAGTGACTTAACAATCACTTTATCGTTGCTAAAAAACAACCTCCGATGCAAGGGCATTCAAGGCTTGTGCATTCATTTTCTTGCGACAAATCGTTCACTATAAGAAAAAAAAAAACCACAATAATGAAAACACACCTTTGGATGATAAGAAAAGAGGTCCACTCTTCAAAACCTGCGAGACAGATTATAGTCTATCAGGCAACAAATGACAAGAAACTTAACAACAGAAACTACCAATTGATATAAGCAACAAACAGAAACCACGTGAAGCAATTAACCTTTAAAATCATAGTCAAACTTAATAAAGGCAGATGATATAGCGGTTCTACACATCAGTAACCTCCAATAACTATAGATTTCGCTTCTGTCCTGTAACTACGACAAAAATAATAGATAATCTCTTACTATTTCATTTCACGTATGTTTATGTCGCCACAAGAACTAGCACATTCTGTACAAATTTGCTAAAGTTTAATGACTCGATCAACGGTTGGTGACTTTGACTTTTGGCGGTTACAATGCATCAATAAAAAAGAGAATAAAACAGAAGAGACGAATAGTGAACGAAAAAGAGAGAAATTAGTTACTGTATTGTTATTACGAGAGTGCGGCTGATCGGCCTGCCACGACGGTGACGAAGGCGTAGGACCGCCGCCGCCATCTCCCTACAAAGGACAAACAAACAACATGAATATCAAAATCATACACAAGTCTAGACGTGATCACTACACATTGACAAGAAAATCGCAATGCAAAGCGAAATGTACGTACCTGAGAAGAATCGGTGTTCTTGTTCGCCGTCATCCTCGGATCCACCAGATCAGAAAATCATACCTCGCTCCTTATGATCAGCCAAACAACCGCCATTCCCTGCAAGCAGTACTGGCAATGATGGAAACTCTCAAATAAATATGAAAAGAAGCTCAACAAAACAGAATCGAGAATGTACCTTGGTTAGAAAGCAAAGAGAAAGTGGCAAGTTTAAAGATGAGAAAATAAAATAACTCGTTTTTTATAAATTTATTTGATTCGGATTAGAATGGGTGGGTTTGGCTTGGGTTAAGCCAACAAGTAACAAGCAAATGCATGCTTGTAACGGAAACTTCGGGTGGTCAAGTCCCCAACCCAAAGACCACGGATGCTCCTTCCTAACCCCCACCTGTCCACGTCACCCGCATTTTTAGTTCTCTTTTATTCCCTTCCTACCGGCAGAATTAGAAAACGTAGTGCGGGGGGTGTTCTTGTAATTTTATCAATATCTCGTGCTATACTATATGACAAACATCATGAAAGTGAAGTCATCAAGAACTTTTTACATTTTGATGCCTCCGGTCAAGACAATTCCGTGTAGAATAATGTGCTCAAAAGTCTCCAAAATAGTATTTTTGCTGAATTTAATTTCTGTAACTTCTTTAGGAATTTAGCGGTAGGGTTTATTATTAATAAATTAAATTAAGTTATATTAAATATAACTTTTTAAAGTAATCAAATTAAAAAATTAAGAATTACGTTTTTTTTTTCTTTTATAGTGTTGGTGTGATATTGACAGAATCTCAAAAAATGACTACGTATTATAGGGGATGAAAGTTGGAGACCACAGACAGAACTCCACATATAAAATTCTTGAGTCTTGACTGTGCTAGTGACCTTATTGGCATGACGCTGATGCGATGATGAGAGACCATACAGTTGTTCACAACAATTATACCCCTTTTCAGACGTGAAAGGGTGAATAATTAATTAATGGCGTTTAAATTAAACTGGTAAGCCGCATTACCGAGAATCACGCCACCGAGGTTACATCATATTAGAGTGCAATATAGACCTATTTTAAACTTATTAAATAATTTATTAAAATATATAATTTTTTAATTGTATTTGAGAATTTGTTTAATATTTATTTTAAAAATAACAACTGCAAATTTTCTTCTTATGAAAAATATAATTCTTTTATTTTGAAAAAGAAAAGCTAGATGGTATAGTTGTGTTTATGTTGGTTTATATTTTATGCTCAATCAGTTAATTCTATATTTGAAAGATAATTAATTAAATATTTTTATTTATTTTATAAAAGTTTGTTTAATTAATTAACTAATATTCAAGTATATTTGAATTGGTATTTGGCACTTTTGCAATGTGTTTTATATCAATTTTTTTATATTTTTCCAATGATGAATTTGCGAAATAAATAGTACAACTTTTTTTGCTGTCATTCTATAAGAAAATTTTGAAGCCATTTGAAGATAAGAAGATGAAAAATAACTTTGTAAAAGATTAAAGCTAAATCTATCTTGAAGGTGCCAAAAAGAGACGAAGGTGTTGGAATAAGGCAAAATAAACATCCTACATACTTGTAGACAAACTCTTCTCTTTCACGAAGGTTTAAGAAAGTAAGAAGTAGAGCAAAACTAGCATCAAAGTTGATCATAAACTAGTGCCAAACTCATCTTAAATTTATACAAAGAAATAATATAAAATCAGTTCTGATGACAACTTTGTGTCAAGCTTTAGTTAGACATGACTATGCTTAAAAGCTCTAGAACAAGATT
>JANIJH010000006.1:13972821-13990179 GCA_024520975.1 Erythroxylum areolatum
TGACATAAATTTTGGAATTTTTGGCAAAAGGAATGGAAAGTTATGATTTTTGCAAAATGGTATACTGTTTTGGGAAATATTGTGCAGGCAGTAACTTTGGTTGCGTTTTTTGACATTATTTGATGTAAATCCTGAGATATAAAGAACTATGCACAGGAATCTTCGTAGGAAAAACCTTAGGGAGTTTGAACTAGATTATTGGATAGAGGACTTGGAAGGTCATGTAGACATTGAGGGATCGTGCAACATGGTTGACCAACCATGAACTATGTTCGACTATGCTAGGCCATACTTAACTGGCACATAATCCAGCATAATGAGACCGACTGTACAAATGAACAATTTTGAGGTCAAATTGAGCATTATCCAAATGGTGCAATAGTCAGTCTAATTTGATGGACTCCAAGATGAAGATCCTAATGCACACATCTCTAAGTTCTTAGACATTTGCGATATGTTTAAAATAAATGGAGCGAATGATTATGCCATCCAACTAGGTCTATTTCCTTTCTCCTTAAGAGGAAAAGCAAAGTAGTGGCTTAACTTAATGCCATGTTCATCACTGACAACATAGGATCAAGTGGCAGAATTTTTTTTACTGAAGTATCCTCCTACCAAGATAGGGAAGTAGAGGAACGACATCTCTTTATACTTCCAAAATGAAGGAGAATCTTCGTACGACATATGGGAGAAATTTAAAAGATGCTTCAATGATGTCCACATCGTGGATTACTTTTGTGGATGCAAATCCAAACTTTCTTTAATATGATAAGTCAAAATACCAGGCAGTCGGTTGGTGCAGATGCTAGAGGGATGCTGAATAATAAGAAACCTAAATCGACTTAAGAATTGATCGAGGACATGGCCATGAATAACTACTAAAGGTGCTCAGTTGGAGCATGAATCACTAATAGGCCATTTGGAGTTTACGAAGTAGACGCTGTGACTAAACTAGCAAGTTAAGTGGAGGCCCTAAGCAAGAAGATAGACAACATTACTATAGCTCTATATGGAAAAGTCATGTAATGTGAGACCTGTGGGATGGATCGCCTATGATAAGATAGTTAATCAGATTAACCCAAACATGTAGATTATTTGGGGAATGCTCCAACACCCCAAAATAACCGTTATAGTAACACATGCAATCCGAGATGGAGGAAGCAGCCCAAATTTTCATGTGTAAATTAGGGAAAATAATGGAATAACCTTTCACTTAGATTTCAGGCACAATCATCACAACTAAGGACCTAGGGGTGAATGAGTGGATACTGGAATTTATTCAGATTTAAATGTAAAACATCAACAAACAGACACATCCATACAAAACTTGGAGATAAAACTTGACCAACTGGCCAAAGTAGTGGCAAAGAGACTTGAAGGGAGTTTGCCAAGCACAAATGAAAAAAAGCACAAAGGAAGGCTAATGACAATCACCCAATCCAGTTCAAAGAAGCTTGCAAGGAAGAAGATGAAGAAATGACTACTGAGGGTCACTCTAAAATGGTTAGTGAAACTACTCTAAAACAAGTCAGGGAATCTTAACCTTCTATTCTGAACTCTGTGCAAACTAAGAGAAAAGAAATGGAAGATAAGTTAGATTATGTCATTGGTCTGTTGAAGAACCTTATAGAAGTGTTTCCTTATGATAAACTCCATTTGCATAGACCAAAGAGCATGAAATTATTGGAAGAGATATCATCAATTAGAGAGGAACTAAAGAAGTTGGAGAACGAAGAATCAAGCAAGGAGTTCTCCAACGAAGTATTAACACTACCACAGAAATAAGTTAACCTAGGGAATTTTATATTCCTTGTACTATCGGTAGACTTAGGAGTTGAAATTAATTTGATGCCTTACACTTTAAGTAAGAAGATGAAATTAGGTGAATTAACACAAACTAGGATGTGTGTGCAAATGGTTGATAGATCGCTTCACCATCCTAGGGGCATAATCAAGGATACATCGGTAGAAGTAGACAAATTCGCCTTCCTACTGACTTTACCATCTTGGATATAGATGAAGATATAGAAATACCCATTGTCCTTAGACAACCATTTTTAGCTACCACCAAGTCTCTTATAAATGTTGATGGAGGCGTGCTAACTCTGAGAGTGAGGGACAAGAGGATTTCATTTAAAATATCAGATGGTAAGAAAAATCCCTTTGAATTGGTGGGTCCAATAAAGATAAAGGAAACTTGTAAAGAAGTTTTATAGGAATCCACTAGCAGGGATCCACTTGAGAAGCCATAAATTCAAAAGAATAATGAAAAGAATAAACCAAGGAAGACAGATAGAGAAAAGCACAGATAATTAGCTTATGTACATGTTATGAAGCCTATAGTTAAGCTAAAATTACATTATTCACTTGAACCACCTTGAGCGAAGTACGTTGAGTTGGTGACAATAAACGAAGCGCTGCTGGGAGGCAACCTATGATTTTAATATTATTTTGTTTTAGCTTTTGTTTTAAAATAGGTTTTAAGTGTTTTTTGAATTTTTTATGATACAAGTTAAGCATCTTAGAGAATTTGTACATAATTGCGACTTAGGGGGTAATTTGTTATGTTTTTTTAATAATGATGTGTAAGGATTGTTAAGTTATGAATTAAAATTTGAAGTTGCACAATTAAAAAACATAAAATTATTCTACATGTTCAGATGCACGACTGTGCATCTGAACATGAAAACTCATAAATCATGACATTTTGAGAAGTGCATGGTCTTGTGCGCGGCCATGATTCACATTAAACTGCCCTAATTTTTCAAATTTCTTCAATTCTCCTGTTTTCCTCTCAAAACTGGCATCACCACTATCTATCTCAATCCCATTTTTATTTTTCAATCAATTTTAATGATATCCAAGTAAGTTTCCATGTTATTTTCACTTGTTTATGCATGATTTATTAGGTGTTTCGTGTTATTTGCAAGTTTTTCAACCAAAAACATTGATTGCGTGATTTTAGGACTTTTAGGGAATTATCCGGTACATAATATAGATCTTGCATCAGTATTCTTTGCCCTAAAGATTTGAAGACATTATTTATACTGAGAGACATTTCAAATATACACCGATCACAAAAGTCTGAGATATCTGCTGAGTTAGAAAGAATTAAACATGAGACAGAGAAGGTGGATCGAGTTGTTAAAGGATTATGACTGCACGATTAAGTATCATCCGGGGAAACCAAATATTATGGCTGATGCTTTGAGTAGAAAGTCACATAACAGTGTAGCTCAGATTCAGTTATCGAGGCTTCCAAGCCTGATTCAGTTAAGAGCTTTTAATGTAGAGTTAAATCTTGACCATAATGAAGCATTGACAGCCACATTAAAACTGAGACAAATGTTACATGACAGAATTGGAAGAGTTTAGAGTAATGATTCAGAAATGATGAAATTGATTGAGAAAGTTAAGGTGAATGTAGATTCTGACTTTGAATTGAGAGATGAAACATTGTGGTTAAAGCAGAGACTGTGTGTGCCTGATCTTGATGATCTCAGGAGGGAAATCTGAGAAGAAGCTCATATAACTACCTATGCTATACATCCTGGCACGACCAAGATGTATAACACACTGAAATAATATTTCTAGTGGCCTGAAATGAAAAAAAAGTAGCGGAGTTTGTTTCTAAATGTATAACATGCTACCAGGTTAAAGCTGAGCATCAGGCTCCAGTCAGAAAGCTTCATTCGTTGCCTTTTTCAAAGTGAAAATGGGAATGAATTACTATAGATTTTATAATGGGATTGCCTAAGACTCTGAGGTAAAATGATGCCATATGGGTTGTGGTGGACCAATTAACTAAATCGGCCCATTTCATACCAATTTGGGAGAACAATTCATTAGACCAGCTGGCCCGGAGATATGTGACTGAGATTGTGAGACTGCATGTGGTTTCAGTGTCCATTATATTAGACAAGGATCCCAGATTTACCTCAAGATTCTGGAAGAGTTTACAATCATCTATAGGCATGCAGCTAAATTTTAGTACTATATTTCATCCTCAAACAGCTGGACAGAGTGAGAGAACTATCAAGACTGTTGAGAATATGCTTAGAACATGTGTATTAGAGTTTCATGGAGCTTGGGATTAGTACATAGCATTGATTGAATTTGCATACAATAATCATTATCATAGCAATATTGGGACGGCTCCATATGAGGCGTTGTATGGTAGAAAATGTCGATCACCGCTATACTGGGATGAAAAAGGTTTAAGAATGATTGAGGGTCCCAAATTGATCCAAGATACTATAGATAAGGTGAAACTAATCTGGAGTCAAATAAAAGCGGCTCAAGATAGACGAAGCTATGTGGATTAGCATCGACGGGATATGGAGTATAGTATCGAGGACAATATATTTCTGAGAGTGTCACCTTAGCGAGGTGTATTGAAGTTTGGTAATAAAGACAAGTTAAACCCGAGATATATTGGTCCTTATGAGATTCTTGATAGACTTGGACCTTTGGCATATCACTTAGCCTTATCTACTATGATGTCACAGATATATGATGTATTCTATGTGAGTATGCTTAGGAAATATAGGTCTAATCCAATACATGTGTTACCGACTTAGAATATTAAAGTTGCTAGTAACCTGAGCTATATTGAAAAGCCAGTTCAGATAGTTGGGTATCAGATAAAACGATTGAGAAATAAGGAAATTTCGATGGTAAAATTCCAATGGTATAATCATTCGAGTAAAGAAGCAACGTAGGAAACTAAGGAACATATAAAAAAGCAATATCCCCACCAGTTTCATCAATTAGGTAAGAATTTTGAGGATGAAATTTTCTTAAAGAAGGGAGAATTATAATATCCCATGTTCGAGGCTAGACCCCAGAATTGTGAATTGAGTGTACTGTGAGAAATTTAGAGTGCATTATATGCTCATGCATCATTATATATTCACATACATGTGAATATTTATTTTTGGCATATTTAAAATAATTTTCATGCATTCATTGACATTTTTCAGGTATAATTGACTAAATAATGCAATTTAAAATGTAAATTATGACATATTGATAGTAAAAATGGATTTGGAGACTGTTAGTATAATTTCGAAATTTTTGGTGAATTTTAAGAATTTCTAAAATTTGGAGTATTTTTGGACTAAGGAAAAATATTGAATAATAATCTAATTAAATTGTGACTTGTGGTAGTAGTGAACAGTGCCACATGTAATACATGTAAGATAGCCACATAGTGTAAGATTCAGTATAGCTCTTTCTCTGTTGATTGTCTCTGCACCAAAAACATTGATGAAAAATCTTTAGCTTGCTTACCAACACCGAAACACCAGTTGTTTATTTTGTACACTTGATTCCCTCTTACTGCTAGAAACTTTGTTGAATCAAGTAAGTGATTTTAATGATGTTTTACTGTTGTTAATTCTGTATATGAATTTATCATGAGCTGTTAGAGAAGTACAGTTTCGGTGATTAATGAATAAGATGATAAATGAAAGATCTGTGAACTAGGAATTGTCCAGGAAAGCCTAAAATAGGTTCTATTGTTATATTGAAATGGATATGTAAAAGTGCTAGAAAGTTGATGTATGAAATGAAGCTTTAGTAAGGTCGTGATATAGAGTTGATGAAAGTAAAAAGAGAAATAAAATGCAGAAAACAAAATTCATAGGAATGAGAATCGGATTTTGATGTTTAAGTTTCTTAAGTGTTAATTGAAGATTAAATAAGCTGGAAAATATAGTAGAGAGAGGGGAAGTGAAGTTTCAGATTTTTTATGGTTGAAGGATAAAATTGAATTTGATTTGTTTAGAAATTGTATTGGAGTTAGAAATGCATTATAGATGATTTAGAACTGGAAAAAAAATGAAAAAAATGGAAGGAGAAAAAGAAGATATATGGTAAAGAAGAGAAGGAAGCGCAATCACATTTCAGCATGATCGCGATTTCACTGTTGAAGATCGCAAATGTGTAGAAGCACGATCTCTGCTTCGTAGGTGTAGGAAGCATATCGTGGTCGTGCAGATGTACGATCGCGACTTTCAACGTTTTTAAAGAAAGTTTGTTTCTAAACATCCTTTGGTATTCTTGTTATAACTTCTTCTCCCAACATTCAAATGACTCGATTCTTGAACCAATAGATTCCTAACACGTTGATCTACCTCTTCATAAAAATTGGTAGCCTTGTAAATTGATTTAGAAAATATTTATTGACTGAAAATGTGAGAATCTGTTGGAATGTAATAAACTGGAATATTTTACTAAACATACTTTGATATTGTTATTAAATCTTGAACTGTAGAGTTCCAAATGAGGTGATTCCTAATTCAAATGAAACTAGAGACATAAAGCTACAATTTTCTTGAAGAAGATAAATTGTAATTCTGGTTTTAAGAATTTCAAAATTTGTTCTGAATTCAAGTTATGACTTCAGTTATAGCCTAAGAATAGATTGACATATTTGTTGTATAACTTTCAGTATATTAAATCAAATTAAATGATCTTAGTATCATTAGAAACCTAAGACACAAAGGAACAATTATTTAGAAGGAAGTGTTGTTTAAATCCTTCTTTTTCTGGATCCTATTGATCATATACAGTTGAGCATAATGGAATGTTTTCATAAAAAGATGAAATAGAGAGTGAGTGATTGAATTTGGACACAATTGGAGTACAAATGATATGTACATCAATGTATGATAGAAATATACCCAAGAATTGTCATTGAACATGCATGATACATGGAACATTGATAAATGTGTTTATTCTATTACATAAGCACTCTAGTAATATGAAATTATTTTCATTGCATATAGACGAGCAACTGCTTCCAAATATTGCCGGTACTTCAAGGTAATAGGCTTAAAGGAGCAACTGTGAGTAACCTAAGATGGTCTTACTTTATTTGTTCTGTTCTGTATATTACTGAACTGTATTGATATATTACTAAACTGCATTCACTGATTGTGTACTAAATTTCGAACAATATATGTCTGAGGCATTTGATGCATGTAAACAATATTGGAAGTGCTACTTGTATATGAATGAGACTGCCTAATTGAATATTCTGGTTCTCAACTAAAAAGTTGAATGTTGGACCTAGTTCGATGACTATTGATACTGTGACTGTTATATTGTGTTAATACATGCAAATGAAAGTGATTTAATTGATGACTGAATTGTGACATGCATATCATTTCAATGCATGTAATATAAAGGCTGTTGTGACTGATGTTGCTACTGACTAACTGATACTGTTACTGAGAGAGCTTAAAGCTCTGTGGTAGAGCCTATGCTCCCACTATATACTAAGCCCATTGTTCGTAATGGATACGGGAGACTGAAAAGGCACACAATCATGAGACTGTAAAAACGAATGTGAGTCTCGTACATATTGCATCCATATATGATTGGAATTCATTGAATGATTTGCAAAGCTGTAATGAAACAATAGATTGATATGAACTATGTAACTGAATGAATTGTGTGACTGTATGATCTGAGTGATTTTATGATGACTGTGATTTGCTACATGAGTGAACCGTCAAGGATGGTTACTCTACTAAGTTCACAAAACTCATCAAAATTGCACCGTTGACTTTTATACGTCTAAAAGTAAGACGACCTAGCTTCTAAGACTTCATTGAAGCAAATTTTGTGCATTTTAATATCAACGATGGCTCAAAGGTTTGTCAGCTGGGATTGAAAACACTGAAGTTATTATCTTTTATTATTCCTCAAATATGTAGTATACTGTATAGGCCGAGCTATTCATGCTCTTTGATGATGTTAAACTTAATGCTACAATGTAACTATAGGGTTTTAGTAAATGTGATTTATGATTTTAGTTACGATGCCATATGATAAAGTGAAATTGAGATAGTTAACATGCCATTTATTTTGGGCATATGCACATGTTACCAAAAGGGGGCTCATGCGTGTGTTAGATGGGAGTGGGAGGTATTTAAGTAGTTTCGGTTAATTATAACGATAATTGAGATGAAAATTATAAGACTTAAGCAAGTACTCACTATAGATTATCTTATAGAATTCTCTCACTAAACTAATGACATAAAATTCATCATCTAATCTAAACTAATGGAGTCTATTGGTTTTATTAATCTAATCAATTATTTCTTTGTTATTATCTTGCAATAAGTGGCTTGTTTAGAAAATGGTGGAAGCAAACCGATTATTGATCCAAGATGAGGTCAATATGCAAGCTACATCGAGCCACCGACTTTAAAGAAGCATTGCATGGGAGGTAACCCATGAGCTAGTTTTATTTTTTTTTCAATTTCTATATTAATTTTATTTTTGCTTTCATAATAGTATGGAATTTTATTTTATGTTATATCATTCTTTTATTTATTTTTATCCTTTCCTTTTATATTTTGCAAGGACGTTAGTTTCATATTAGGTGGATCAAAATAAGAGAAAATTGTCACAGTCATGAAAAACCAAGAAAGCCTCTCACTCATCATACATGTTATATTGTGTACATTGAGGACAATGTACAACTATAAATGTGGGGATGAGTTTAATGAACTTTTAACGATTTTCTTTAAGCTTATTATAATCCTAATTATAATATTTTATTAACTGATATCTTGAAGTGGTTAAGATCTATCCATTAGTATTATTTGTTATTGTTGAATATTGACTTAAATTGGTGTGCAAAAGGATCATGGTTAGAATGAAATTAATTTTCTAAGTTATATTTTTCGTAATCATTGAAATTTTCAAGTTGAATAAAATTGTATATTATTTACACACATGTATACCTAATTTTTTTGTGAGCTTTTGAGCCTATAGAGAAAATTTTCAAAATTTTAAAGCTTTTTTAGTCTTCCTTATGTGTTATCAATGTATAGTATAATAATTCTAGAACTTGATTTTATTATGCATATTAAGACCATATTTGTTTAATTAGAGGCATTAATATGATGAAGGCATTTAGATTCACAAACTTCCTTAGCCTATTTATTTGAAAATTTACCTTTAGAAATAACTAAGTTAAGCTTTAGTCTTTTTCATTGTTTAAACCCAAAATTTAAACCTTTATCCTATTTTTCTTTGAATTTTTTTATTGTTTCGAGTCTTGAAGGTTATTTACATGTTAAGACTTGAAATTTATGAAAAGAACAATATTTCTTGAATTGTGGTATTGCATGTTTAATGTAAAAACATAAAAAAGGAAAAATAAAATAAAAAAGAATAAGTTTATGGTACCAATAAAGTTACATTGAAAGGACCTACCTATTTTGTAAACAAGTCTTTTATTATTTCTTTTAGTAAATCTCCTTCTATTCAATCATTTTATTATCCTATTCACATCGTACATAAGCCCTATTACAACCTGCACAAAAGACCTTTTGATTTTTGTTTCTAGTTTGCACATAAGTGATGGAGATGTTATTTTATTGCAAGCTTATTGACAGGCCCCTATCCTGAAATGACTAGGTGGCCTACCTGACACTCCATGGTAGCCCTCTAGTTGATATCTAATCCAGCTAAAAAGTTCCCGTAGAGTTAAGCCTATTGCCATTTTTACCAAAAAACCTTAACTTAACATTAAAAAGATATAAGTAGTGGAATTAAATCATTTTTATTAAAAATTTTAACTGCACAACAACTGTATTTTGACCTACCCAAAATTTTCAAAAACCCTGTAAAAGTGCAAAACATTTCTATATTCATCTCAAAATCTCCACTACAAATTTTGGACTTTAAATCCATTCACAAACAATCTCAATAATCACTTCAGAAAATATAGTCTAAAACATATTCATAAAGATGCAAATGTTCCTAAAAATATTTACCAAGGCAAAAATGCCTACACAGTAGCATGTGACGAAGTTGACTATTCGTGAGGTGGAGTCCCTACTATTGAAGCCCCTAAGCATACACCTGGGAGGTTTAATTTAAAAACAGAAAAGAGAGTGTGAGCTAAACGAGCTCAGTGAGTATTAGAATTTCTATTCAAATCATATTTAACTATTTAAACCTCCCTAAAACAAATTCATCTCAATTTGCATAATTCAATATTTAATATAAAACATATATGCTTCTCGAAATCAAGTTTCTCAAATCTCTTCTCAACTAAATAGTGACAAAATTAAAAATATCATGAATTTCTTACACGACTTAGCTTATCACTAACTTCTTTGCCATATGGTACCCTCAAGCTTGAAGTCATGGAGTTCGTTCTGCATCGCTTACTTGTGACTTGTTAATCACTAGTGACGGAGCTGGTTCTACATCATTTACCTGCACTAAAATAACCATTACACATTAGTAGTTATGAAGCTAGTTTTACATTGCTTACCCACAACTGGTCAACTACTAATTACAGAGCAGGTTTTGCATCGTTTATCTATAACTGGTCAACCACTAGTTACGAAGCTGGTTCTACATCACTTACTTATATTAGGTTAATCGTTATACACTGGTATATTAATATGTATAAAACCTATCGGTATACCATAGGCTAAAAACTATTTCCTTTTTATCAACCATCTCAATATAAACTCAAATCATATAAGATTTAACTTCCAAACTTCAATTCGTATATTGCTAAAAACATAAAATTTTACTAGCAGTATTCACTTATAATGCATCATTAACATAAAACTTATAATCCATATTCACTTCATGATAGAATAGAAATCATTTTCATAAAATACATTTAAAATTCATTCACCATTAAGCAACTTATTTCCAAGCACACTCAAGCGTTTTGTGTCTTTTCTTTACCTATATAAGCGCATTTTGCTTAGGCATTTATTTCCAAATTCAGAAATAAGACATTAACATTATAAATTCGATTTAACCAAAGTCAAGATTAGTATTTAATCGCATAACACGTATGATAATCATATTTCTGTTAACCAAAGTCACTTAAAATCATATTTTTACCCATTATAACTTATCAATTTTTTTCAAAACACTATCTCACTCAATTTAATTCACCATATCATGATGATGTATGATGAATCACTGATATGGCCTATGTCCAAATGCTATACCTACACTTGTTCCTTACTTTTCATATAGTAAACGTTCAAATTAAGCTGAGGCCTTCTAGACATTCATTCTCATATGTTTCTAGCTTCCATATCATAAAAAATCAGACCATTTGAAGTTTTCATTTAAGAAACATACACAAAACATTACAAGATGCTCAATACAGGGGCAACATCAGATCACCATTTTTAATCTCAAATTACAATATGATTCAATCAGAACTAGGTCAGGGTCTCTTCTAGGAATTTTTAGCACTATATCTTAGGTTTCATATCCAATTGGAATCACCCAATTTGGAGGTCTGTAGCCAAGTTATAGTCAAAATAAGATGTCTAGTTCAACTAATCCGAGAACCAAATGCAAACATCCACTAAACATAATTCTTTCTCTTGTCATATTCATCCCTTAAATGCTTCCAAACTTATTATCTAATCCATGGAAAGTCAAAAATCATCATTTATCTTAAATAAATCTATCCCACTAAAAAGCCCCAAAACTAGAAATTTAGGTTAGGAAACTTACCACTTTCTTTCAATCTTTTGGACATTTGAAGAACACTTAATCTTGATCAAGCTCTCTTCAATTCATGCTCCGAAACCCATCAAAAATCAGCTGTACCCTCCTTCTTCTCTCCTTGGCTGAAACTTCACTCCTTCTTCTCTTCTTTTTCTTCTTTTGTTTCACTCTCACGTATATGTTGAAAGAACGAAGCAAAATGTCTAAAGTTTTGCTTTTTATACTCATTTAATGGATTACACATATCACCTTCCTATTTGTCATCACTATTGACTCATCACATAAATGTCATCATCTCATTGGTCATCTCTAATGAATCATCAATCTACTAATATTATGTAAAAAGACCAAATTGCCCTTAATTAGTAAAAAAAAGAACAAATTGCCCTTTAATGCATTTAATTGACAAACTAATCGAATTAAAACCCGAAAACATTCCATAACGGCCTTATTTTCAAATTGACCATGAAATACTCTAATTAGGGTCAATTCTTATTGATTGGATGCTTTAAATTTTTTGAATGAGTTTAAAATCATTAATACCCATTACTTTCCAAAATGGGCATTTTAGTCCTAAGCTTTCGGAACTCCCAAAATCCATCCTATAGGACTTATTTTTTATCCGTTTCAATATCATTAAATTCTAATACTTATTCCAGATATTTTCATTATTTCTAGGTTGGGGGTCCCACAAAATTTACTATTCATCCAAAAATACTATTCACTGAACATGAAATTTTCTATTTAATGAAAGGAAAGTTTCGGGGTTTAACACCTATGGTAAGAGTTCTACTATGCATTGATTGAGAGTTTTGATACTTTTCACCCTAAACACTTGAGTGCATTGAGTAACATCTTGGTGAGGGTGTAAAGATTTAATCTTTTGATTTCAATGCAATTGTTGATGAGATTACTATTAATATTGCTTAAGAAGTTAATTTTATGATAACTTAGATTCTACTTGTATATTAATTTGATTTGATAGGATATGTTGACATATAGTATGAATGGAAATATTGAGATTGATGATGAATTGATGATGTGAAATTTATAATTTTAATTATAGCTTACTTTAGGAGAAACAAAAACTTAAGTGTGAGGATGGTTGATAGATGGATAATTGACTATATTTTACTACTCATATTTGATGTATTTTGCTTGATATTTTATACATTTATTGTATATTTGATACTTAATTCGTTTCAAATGTGTTTACAGAGTATAATTGCCTTTAGGGGCTTAAAGGAGAAGAATTCGAATGAAAAGGCGACAAAATAGAGAATCAACAATTTGGAAGGAGTTCACGACTGTGCACTTTCGCGATTTTAGGCATTTTTGGGCATATATAGTCTGATACACAACTGTGTGCCAAATTGTGTAAATCCCAAAACCCTAGTTTTTAATATAAAAAGACATTTTCGGCAGCTAATGAAAGAATGAGACTTTGGGAGGCAATTTCCAAATGTGGAGAATGTCCAAAAGGGACGATTTTGGTCCAACGAAGTGGAAAATACAAAGATTTCTTAGAAAGATCCATCAAAATTCAAGATCAGGCCTCTACATCGTAAGAACACTCAATAAAAGACAATAAGGGAGATTTAGAATTAAGAACTCGATGTTTTCTATTTTTTCTTTCAATGTATTTTTGATTTCGGGTTCAAGAAAATGTAACTAAACATCTAGTTAGTATTTAGGTTAGATGAACCTTAAGTTAATACTTTGACATGATTGATTCTTTTATTAAAGTAATTGGTTTGATTGTTATATTGGATTTGATTACATATTTTATTTATACTCTGATTTTATACGTTGAGATTGAGAAATCCTAGGTTGAATAGATTTACTGTAATTAGAAGGAGTTGATTGCAACTCTAGAGATAAGATGACATAAATATTCCAGATTAGGGTCAAACCTAATGGAGGGATTGATAAATCAATGTAATCCTATAAAATTTAACCCAAGTAATTCAGTTAGAAACCTTAGGATTAGTTGTTAGTAGACTCAAAGTCAGCTACTAGCATACTATAGGAGTCTCCACGGTCTAGTACATTAACAAAACAATCGTATGATAAAAGATCAATCTGTTAAGGGTTTAAGGGGATTCAAACCTATATATTGATTTCTGATAATGATAGTTTTCTAACTGAATTCCATTTTCTTTGCATTCATTATCGTTTCCTCTTTCTTTAATTGTTTAGTTTTTATTTTCTTTCTATTAAAATTTAAAATCAATCCGCAGACTAAATAAAAGAGGAATGGTAATTATTATTATTCATAGCCTTCATGGGATTAACTTGTACTTATCGATAATAATTACAGCTACGTCGTGCACTTACTGTATTAAATATTGACTAACTTGCTATAGGTCAATCATCAATCTCATAGAATAAAATAAGGAGGGCTAAAAGAGCAAAATTCATAAAGGAAGTAAATTAACAGAAAGTTTCTTTTTTACCTTGAGCTACTCTGCTCTACCACGGATGAACAAGTGCACTATTTTGATAAAAGGGCCATGCTTATATAAATACAAAGAACATATGTCTAAATATAATAATAATGATCCCTAATTATACCTGAAAACATGAAAAACATTGGAATTAGGATTGTTTGAATAAAATATAGTTTCAAAGGAGGAATAATAAGTTTGAAAAAGATAAGGCTTCCCCAAGGTGTTAAAAGATGAGATCTTAGAGATAGGTCGTTCCAGTTAAACTCACACGGAGACAACTTGAGTAACAATGTAGCATGATCAAGTTTGTTAAGGAACTCAGAAATATTGCGGTTGACTTTAGCCTCTATATAACAGGCTCCTGCATCGTTATAGTCAGGGGAAAGTATGTCTCTAAGTTTACCAGCAAAAGGCTAAAATCAAGTTAAGGTTTCTGATAAGGATTCTCTTAGAATCACTAATCTTTGCAAGATAGGATGTGGGTTTTGGTTCTTAGGATAAAAGAGTACTAAAGGGACATAATAGGTTGGCATGAACTAATTTAACATAAAGAACTTATAGTTTTTCAGGTGGTCAGGTGTTAGAAAAGAAGTGATGAAATCTTTGGAAATGATTTCAACTTCCACCTTAAATTGAATGCTTCTCTTAAAGTGATTGATACACCACCTCTCGACCTTTCCACTTAGCATTTTATAGTTGTTCTCTGTAATAACTAATCTAGCTTTCTACTCTCCAACAAAATCACAGTAGGTAGTGAAAGTGCCAAACCTCTATGTTCACTTTCACTAACATGCATATACCCATAGAGTGGCTCCCACTTCTTTTTAACATTAGAAAAATCATGTCATCTATGTGTGGATCCCGTTCTTTTTTAAATCAAAAACATTATGTCATCTATATACGAGTCCCACTATTATTATTTTTTAAAAAAATTACAATGAAGGAGCCCCTAATTCAAAATGAACTCTAATTGTTCGAAAATGTTCAAAATAACCCCTAATTGGACGAAACAACTGACAAAATTAACCCTTTATGAAAAGTCTATTTGCAACATTACTTATATGTCTGTAAAAAAATTTATTGTAATGATTGTATAAGTAATCATTTGACTTGTAATGACGAAAGTATCTCATATAAGGATTGTTATGTTTTGATACTATTTAAGACTTATTCTAGTCAAGAATAACTAAGTTGGTAGCCTTTAGATATAGCATGAACTATATGAAGGTAGTTGAGTATTAATATATGATTTATCACCCTAAAATAATCTATATTATTTTATATTAGTATTGATTTAGAAAATCCTTAACTAAGGTGTAATTACACTTTTTAAAATAGTTTATAAATGTCATTAATTGAATCAATCGCTAATGGTGAAGAATTAATATAATTGGATTCAAATAGAGTAAATATTATTTTCATGCTTTATGTCTAATCAGAATACTACATGATGAAATGTTTGCATTATATGAAAAGATCATACAAAAAAGAGTTAGTTAAAACCACTTTGAAATTCCTAAATATTTTGGTGGTTATAATATATTACTAGACGCTAATATAGATCTATGAATGTAAATTATTTAATTAGAGAATTAAAGATAAATTAAAGGATTTTAATTTATCTAAACCTCAATATGATTCAAGGTTGTAATTTATATCTATTGTCAATATATTTGGGAGCCTAATAGGTCACACATAAAGAACAAATTGAAGAGAGAAAAAGTGTTTTAATCAAGTTGAACTTGATTGTAAAGTTTGAGAAATTTTATGATGAAATATGAGATAGTTAATAACTATTGACCAATATGAGTTATTAGATCTTATTTAGGCCCAATTGGTATCTAATTAGAATTAGTTAGAGTTTAATTGGAATTATAATTTTATTCCAATTAAATTACTAAAAGGTCCAAGTTCTGTTATAAATAAGCTTAAGCTCTAAAAGATCTAACACTCTTTGCCAAACCTCTATACAACAGTTGTAGGTTTCTCTTAACAAGTTTCGTGGATTACATTAAAGGTTGGACACATGTATAGCTATGGTGGTTGAGATAAGCCAATTTTAGAAATAGTTTGAGGAAAATGACAAGAAAATGATGAAGCTTTGGAATAAGTTATGAATTAAAATTCATACTTTATTATGTTTTATGTGTTAATCATGTCATAGAATTTAAGTAAACTTAGATTTCAAGAAATCAAAACTAAAAAAATTTATGTTTATTCTGTTGCACATAGGATTAAATCCTACTCTGATTTGCCAACAATATAAATCTTATAAATCCAAACTTGTACTTGACTATAGGAGCTATCCCCATAGCTTGGCTCTATGATCATTTGTACCATTTAAAGGTACAGTAACAAGAATCATCCTTAGATGATCTCAACTATACAAATCAAGTAAATTATACTCACTATTCCTATTAGTAATTCTTGACTTACCACTGTTAACTTTAGGTTTTATAAAATCTCTACTCGTTGATTCCATTCCTAACTAAGTAAATACAAGATATAAGATCACTTTTCCTATTGGCAGTTCTTAAATTGCCACTAATATCTTTAACTTCTACAAAATGTCTTCCTATTGATTCCAATCCTTACTAAGTAAAAATAAGATTTAAGATCAATTTTAGGGAAAACCTGCCTTGATATGATAAACAGAACCATATACAATGCCAATTCTCTTAAGCTTCTCCAGTAATGCACATAGAAGAATTTTATTTTTATTTTTTTGGCAATTTAATTTACAAATTATAACTATTAATTTATATACATTAAAGAAAGTTAAAATACTTACAACAATACTACAACTACCTCCTTAACAAACCATTTATAAATAAAACAAACAACTGACCAATTAATAGCTCACAAATAAGTCATCGATATCCACCTATAGGTGATCGTCACTCAATTTAACTTTGTACGATGACTTATTATCTTGATCCAAATGTATGTTAGTTAATCTAAGTTAAACTTTAGATGTATCTTTTGCTTTGTGATCTAAATATACTTTATTTTGTAAGACTCATTATTGCTCTTATTATTCCTTACCGTAAGTTGTATGTGAATTTGTGTAAATTAAGCTTATTGTTTAGTAAGCAATGATGAGATTATCAAACCCGTACTGGTCGAAAAGTGGTACATTAAATAAAGCCATACCATTGGCTAGTGTCAGCTAGTATTTAAAATACTAGCTTCGTATCGGATGAACTTGCAAAATTGGAAGTTTTTAAGACCAAATTACAAAAACATAAAAGTTAAATGATTTTGTATACTAACCCTAATAGAAACCCAGTCGCATACTTTGACATTCTCCCTTTCCTCTTCACGGCTTCACTTCTTAGCCTCTCTCACTCTCATATCTTAGTGTATAGTAGTCACAACAACTCTCACTCTC
>JANIJH010000006.1:14006728-14018042 GCA_024520975.1 Erythroxylum areolatum
ATAAAAGATTTGGTTAGATATATTTTTATTTATGTTTCATATGGTTTAAAATTATATAATAATTAATATATTGTGCTGTGCATATTTTTTAGTATACTTTAAATAACATTTATATGCATAAATAATTTTTATTACAAAATAAAATATAGTTAAAATTAAAAGTACTTTTTATTTTTATGTTGTTAAATAGTCTACTATATGAAACTCTTTCAAAAAAACTCTTTTTTAAATAACAGTCAAACAATCAACTAGTTTTTTCGAAAAATTAATCTCAGAAAAAAGTTCTACTAACAAAAGTTATACTGATATAAGCTTAACCAAACAAAGCTAAGGTGATTATTAAGAACAATTGGACAAATTTCCAAGTTGATTTATTGAGTGTTGTATGTACTAGAGCTCATATGATAATTTGATAACAAAATAGGAATATCTAAGAATGGTTCAAGTAGGTAACAAATCCTCTGTTTCGGTTATGATATTTTTATCATGTTTCATTAACTACATAAATATGTAGATAAGATTTAATAGAAGAGAGTTAAACCATTGTAACCGGAACAAAAGATTTCATATATTCAAGTGGAAACAACCTCTGTATTTTGTAGGAGTAAGGTTGCGTACTATCAGACCTCCCCAATTCTCACTATTGCGAAATTTCAGATTGGAAGTGATGATGATGAAGAGGAGGAAGCAACCGAGGAGTTTAAGATTCGAATAGGAGTAATTGTAACTCACTTTAGTCTTTAAAAAGGTAGTGCATAAAAAATGAAAATATATTAAAATTTGTACATTATTCATAATTTGTTAAATAATTTATCTAAAATGCATAATTTGTAAATTATTTTATCCATAAAAAATAACGAGATTGAATTTTAGAATATAAAATAAAATAATTAAATGATAGTTATATATAAGTTGCAACATTTTCATACTTGTTAATTTATACAATATATAAGGAGATATTTATTTAAAAAATTAAATCCAGCTTAAAATCATATATATTAGTATGATAATTGACTCTATCAATAAGTCTATTAATCTATCGTTCAATTGGTTGATTATTAGTAAACTATTGTCTTTGACTTTCACATTAACATTTTAGTTTGATTATTAACAGTATAAAGATACTTTTTAATATTTTAATTTAATGTCGTCTTTTATTTTAGTCCTCCAAATTATTAAATCTTTTAAGTTAGTTTTTAAACTTTGTTAATTACTTGTCATTAAAACTTTATTAATATCATTAACAGGAATTTTAATTAGCATTTAAGATAGCACGCACATCACTTTTAATTGTAGTTAAATTATATTGATAGAGTTTATAATTTTCTTTTGAGAATAATGTACAAAATATTTATTAAAAATATTAATAAAGTTTCAATATAACATTATTTATAAATTATAACGATTAATAGTTGGAGCACTTAAATTAATAAATAATGTTAAACTTTAGAACTAAAAATATGATGTTTGTCTATTTTCTAGCCATTGATTAGACGTTATATTAAGTACTTCTCTCGTACAAGTTTGCTCGTTGGCTTAGGGGATTTGTATTTTATGGCATGAAATTCTCTATACCTAAATTTGTATACCAATCCTATTTTATTAGATCTAAGTCATCTATTTATACGAGTCTCACATAAATAAATGACTTGATCTAATAAAATAAAATTGGTACACAAATTCAAGTACAGAAGATCTGTCCCCGTATTCCACACCCCACAACTAGAACAAAAAAGGACCCTTTGTTTTCAAATGCAATGCAAGCCAGCGTACAGGCATAAGTTAATCAAGTGCAGGTGAGTTTGCCAGCTAAAACGTTTCTTTAACTTGACAAAATACTTAATAATTACATGTCAATCACTAGCTGAACTGAAGTGTAGTGGGGACCAAAATGCTGAAGACAAATAACACCAAACTAAAATAGCACCAAGAGACTAGGACGCTTGGATCGGATACCAATCCACGTTGGAAATTTTCCATTATTTCAAAATTTGTCATGTTCACTCTTAGTATGATTAAGGGGGTGGCAGTAATTAGTGGAGACACTGAAGATACGGCGGATGTTCTGGTGGTTATCTGTGGCGGACCACGGCGTTGGAAGTGTTTGTTGCACATGCCTTACATGACCTAGTCGTACAAGCCTAGTTCATGATCTTTAGTGTAATTTTTGTTTTACTGGTAGCCCCTAAAGTATTGAGAGATTTTGATAAAATATTCAAGGGGGTGAATCTCAAGGACTGTTCTTAAGTTTTTAAGGGGTTAAAATAACCTATAGTTTAGAGCTTTAGATTGGTCTAACTGACCGATGCCATTAGGCATCATATTCTGGAAATATTAATATTTTAGAAATAATATGAATATAGTAATTCCTTAATCAGTGATCAATGGTTGTCGAGCGAAACAAAATAAGCCTTGAGATTTGGCCGTACTGATGCTGGTAACATTATCATACATGCAAGATTTTTACATATTTAATACAATGTATTGTTACTTGTCAGTTCTGAGATTAATGCCAAAAGAAGCACGCTTAGTCCCTATCAAGTAAATAATAACAACTAGGCTTAACGTAAAAACCAAAACCCAGTAATGAACACTGCGTTGTATAAGAAGATCCATTCTAATTCCAAAGCTGTGGCCTGTGGGTGGTGTAAATAATATATTTTGGTATGTGTGAGAGAGAGAGGAAAGAGATTTGAGTCAAACATTGGAGGGTCGGAGTGGTGGAGAGTTAAACTTAAGCCACTGGTCATATTCCCTGAACACATGACGCTAGTCTTGGGTTTCTAATCTTTTACAGTAAAAAATGAATGGAAAAAAAAGAAAGAAAGGAACCAAATCCTCAATTGGATTAGCTAAGCAAACAACACTGGCAGAGTGGGGTGCGATGTGAATGACACTCTGTAAAAGCTCGAATCTCAAACGCCCCAACAAAGAGTTTACTTTTTAGACCAAGAAAACGGAGAAGCCCCTCCCTTGCTCGTGCTTCTTCCACCATATTTTATTCCTGACTGCCTCTATATTAATCTTTTGAACCTGACATAAAAAAACCACCCATAAGGGCAAAGTTAAGTTTGTATAGAATGGTTACTTAGTTTCTATTTTTTTTAATGTCAGAGAGGATTTTTGATAGTGAAAACTGAAAACTGCAAAAGTGGCAATTTGAGAACCAAAAGTTGAAAATTCAAAGCAAAGAAAAAGAGCATTTCAAAGATGGGATGAGGGTCAGAAAAGGGTTAGAAATTTGTGTCCCTAAAGTCTCTTTAGGAACTCCCTCAATTCATTTCCTTTTCCTTTTTTTAACTACTCTTAAGCACATGAACATGATCGTGAATGCCGAAAACAAAGCATCCTAAGTTAAACCCCACATTCTTATCTTGTTTTTACCGTTTTCTTGTTGGTAATAATGAGTGTCGTCGGTCTGTTATTTCGTAATATTTTTTATTGCAGAGTACCAAATTCGTACGTAGGGATCGTCACTTGTACCATTTAAGCAGTGTCGCTTGTCACCCACTTGTTTCATCTTCCCTCTGCCACCGCATTAAACCATCTCGTTTAAGGTCATTTATAGACACTCTTTTACTCTTGTACTGATCTTGGCAACTCCATTTCTCTTGAATTCGAACAAGAAATAGCTAAATCATTAGGAACCTGATATTGACTCCAATGGGTTGGCGATGTAACGGATCCAGGACTTGGTAGACAAAGACCATAAAAGACAACCTTACCTAGTCGAGGGGCATCTAATGAGGCCAATTTAGACCGAATGGTTTTGAAAACATTAGACTATGACCATCTAAAAGGTTGCTCTTGACTTGCCAAGATCGGTGATCTACACAACGTTCTCCTTTGGCACCATTCCCAAGTAAAATTATGGCCATTGTTGGACACCGATTACAAGTCTTGGCTACTGGTCGTGGTCTAAAGATAGGCTTTATCAAGATTACTTATATACACATAATAACCATGCAAGACTGTTAATTACTTCGAGAGAGAGTTTGTTTCAATCTAAGCAGTCAGTGTTAGCCCATACTTAAAGAAAACTTGTACTTGATAGATTTCACTTTTGTTAAAATTTATAGTATAAAGTAGGGGGATGAGACGCTCCCAAAAGTGTATGGAATAAAAGAGAGCTAAAGGGCATCTATTTTTGGCCCGTGAAAAGACCGTCCTTCAAATTTCACACCATTAGATTTTGGATGATTTTGAGAAGATTTCCAAATTCTCCATCATTCAATCTATGTCCCCCTTCTTTCTTTTATAATTTTTACGGAACGGCCTCTGCGGTCACGGGAAATGTAGACATTTGGGTTCCACCAGCGACATCTGTCAAGCTACAAAAACATGCAATCCGTGCCTTTGACCTTTCTCTGATCCTCGAAAATTATAGATTCGACTCGCCTGCATAAAACAGTCCAAGCATAGTAAAGCATGTGATATTTCATATCTGTACAGGGTAACGAGGATGCAATATTTACATTAATATATGCTATGTATATAGCGGAACCTTTATACTTGTTGAAAACATGAAGCTTACTTTCCCTTGTGCATATTCGGTCTGCTAAGCTACTTGGTGCCAAATGTTTACTTAGAGAGAAAATTGGTAAATTCGAAGTTACTTTTGGCATGTATATCTTGGATAAACAATTAAAGGATAAAAAAAATGATAAATTAACAAATAAAAACAAGTTTTTACAAAATGAACATGACAAGTTTCATCTACAATGCACAATTAATCTACTTTGATAACCTATTTGGTTTAATTAATTGCATATTAATATGCTTAAAAACTTGAGATAAGATGCACTAAAGAATAAAAATATACGAGACCTCATATTTTTATTGATTTTTAAAAATTTTCATGTATTTTAAAATTATTAAAGATAATCCCTTATAATCATTATGTTAAGAAGACATATGCCCCTTTTTGCTATTTTTTTGATTGAAATTATTGACATAAAAAACACTTTGCAAACTTTTGTCATACAAACAATTATGTTATGTTACTAAGGAGTTATTGGTAATTAACAAATTATATGAGTGTCATTTGTTAATTTTATTAATTCATCATATTTTAATAGCATTACTTATAGAAATTAATATATTAGTTCATAGTACATATTAGTTTTGTATGATAATAAAGAAAGACTTATATTAAGTTTTCAATCATTATGTATTCGTATTTTTATATTTTTATAAATAACCAATATATTTCATTTTATTTTTACTATTAATAAAATTATATTATATTTATTGATCATATCTAGATATTATTATTTTTATTAAAAGAATCGTATATATTTAATATATAATATCAATTTCCATTTTATAAATGAATACATATATATATATATATAATGTTTATATTATAACAATATTAATAAATAAAATAATTAATATATATTTTTATAATCCATTAAGGATTTATTTATTGAATTCTATTAATCATTAATAGTTTAATTAAATTTTATTTAATTTCAAATTTTTGGTTTGATAACTCATAACAATCATTCTTAAATGAAATCTTATTAGCGATATTTTAAAATGTTTTAGATACCTTAATATTATAAAATAACCTAATTATTCTCTAAACAAAATGTATTTATTACACAATCCATCCAAATTTAAAGATTATTTTTACACAATTACTTAAAAATTACTTCAGTTTTTACTGAATTGTTGTCGCTTTATTTAAATATTAAAAGTTACTTGAAAATTATAAAATGTTATTAATTAACTTGCCCTTGAGAATAATTTTTCTATTATAAAAATAACGAAGTCGATGATTACCTAAAACAAAAATTCACATTGTACTGGATTTTAATCCAATAGAGCATTATTACAAGTGTTTGACTGTATTATTGCCCAAAAAAGACCTTAAAACATGAAAATTACAGATAAAGGAAAAGAAAAGCCAAAAATACATACGAGTAAACCCAAGAAGAAAAAGTGGAGCCGAAATCGTTATTTTCCGCGAGAAACGGATGTTGCCAGCGAATCACAGCACAAGTGTCAGCTCGGGAAGAAAAGAAAAGACACAGATAATGCTCATTGGTCACTCTCACAAATCTCCAATTACGATCTTGTCCTAATATCTTTCTATAATTGCTAAAACAAACCAACGCGTCCCTTGGCAAGTTTTCCTTCCTAGTTTTGGCGGGCAAGAGTAATTCTCTTACCAATTTTAATTTCTCAATTCTTTAATTTTATCCTACACTGCGATGATAGAAATTATCCTTTGACGACCATTGAATAAAATCATTTTTTTAGTTTCATTTCCCTTTGTTGATCACTTGAAAAGCTACATCCAACCATTCATAGATGACAACGTTTGACAAAGTTAAGGTTTATTAGCCTATATATAAAGTGATTTTAAACTCAAAAGAAGAAAGAAGAAAAATTCTGCATTTAATACTCATAAAAGTTTCCATTGACAAAAGCAAAGGTGTTAAATAGCAAATGGGCATTTAAAGGAAATCTAAGGGGAGGATTAGCAAGTGGGGCTGAGAAAGAAATTAAGTATGATTCAATTAATTAGGTCTAAATTCCAAGTTAAAATAGCTACAAACCCCTCCATCAATGGACAATGGGTGCCTAGGACACTTCCTTGTACAGACAAGATACACGCAAATACTTTTGTTTACTGTCTTTCAAAATCCATCCTGTAATTGCTCTATTTCCCCCCCTGAATATGTCTGTCACCCTCTCTCTCTCTCTGCCTTTTGCCCTAAAAAAAGGCACTCATTTCTCTTCATAAGCTTATGCTTGGAGCAGTCTTTTCACCCCTCAAGCGCCTGTATATGAGTGAGAGCTAAGGAGGGAGTGGCTGTGATGCAATAGATTTTTTGTTCGTTTGTATCTGATAAAAAAAGATCATTCTTTGTTCTTCCTTCCATTCTCTGATACAGAAAATATTTTGCTTTTACTTATCACAACCTGAAAATCTTCAATATATATACACACGCATGTAAAACGAAATCAACCCACGATTGTATTGCCATTTCCTGCTTATATATGAACTCAATCGCTTGAAATCAGTCGTAAAAGAGAAAGCTTTACAGAGAGATTTCATTTCAATGGCATCGAGTTTTGACTGTGCGGTTTCGAGCCTTTTGTGCGCGGAGGACAACAGTTGTATTCTCGATGATGCCGACTACCATGGTGTTGAGACGGAGGAATTTGAGGTCACATGGCGCCATAAAAACGGTCGATTTCCGTACAATCAAAGCAGGGCCTGTGACGGTAGAGATGCTGGTCTGCCATTGCAGAGTGAGGAGTGTGTAGCTCTGATGATTGAGAAGGAGTGCCAGCATCTGCCTAATGCTGATTACTCTAGGAGGCTGAGGACTGGAGAGTTGGACATGGGGGCAAGAGGAGAGGCTGTTCACTGGATTGGAAAGGTGGGTTCTTTTTTTCTTTTCCACCTTGTTTGATGGGTTTTATTGGGGTTTTAGATATATGTATACTGTGTAAATGAATGGCTGATGTGCGCATATTTTCCCAGAAGGTACTTATGGGGGATTCATCTGTGGATATGTTGTTTGATTAGTTTCTTTATACTTAGGATTTATGTTATCGTGTAAAGAAATGGAAGCACTTTTTAATCTGAATGTGAGACCTCGTCTCACTGGGTTCTCTTTTCTTTCCTTTTTTTGCCCGCTTTCTCATGTTTTCTTCATCTTGATATTGGTCATTTAGTGGTCTAATAGAGTTTTGGCGCCCGATGCTTGGAGATGGTTGAGGAATATCTCCATTTTGATTGATATGAACCTGTGGGACTTCTGTGGGTTTAGTTATCTCCATTTTGATTGGTATGAACTTGTGGGACTTACTATGGATTTAGTTTGTGCTCTGTACTATTATTATTATTGATATTGTTAGTACTTTGGGGGGTGAAAAATGAAATGAGTAGTGGTAGTTTGTTCCTTTTGTTTCGTATTCTTTTTGACATGCACTTTGTTTGAAGTGGGTTCGGTCCCCTTTTATGGGCCATTTCAATTTCTTAATCGCATCTCAAGGTGTCTTTTTTTCTATCCCTTTTTCTCTATCTAATGAAGTTGTTCGTGCGTGTGATGTTGCTTTTAATCAGTCTCATCAGTTGGCCTAGTACCGGCAATCAATATGAGATTTTTCATTCAGGCTTGTTTTGTCAATGCTAATTGTTCTGTTTTGATTCAACAGGTTCATGCTTATTTCGGATTTGCACCACTTTGCTCATATTTATCGATAAACTACTTGGACAGGTTTCTGTCTGCCTATGAATTACCTGTAAGTTCCCTGATCCTTGTCCATTAGGTGCCTATCAGGCAATACCTGGCTTGTGTTGCACCAATATAAATTGTGATGCATCTAATTACCATGTTTCTGTATGTGACCTCAGAAGGGCAAAGATTGGATGATGCAGTTATTAGCAGTGGCATGTTTATCTCTTGCAGCAAAAATGGAGGAGACTGAAGTTCCATTATCTCTAGATTTGCAGGTTAAGTCTAAGGTGAATCTTCTGTTTTTTTTTGCCCAACCAGTGTTCTTTTTTCATTGTCTAATGGTTTCCAATGGCTGATGATACTGGCAGGTGGGTGAATCAAAGTTCGTGTTTGAAACAAGAACTGTACAAAGAATGGAGCTTCTTGTGCTCAGTACCTTACGTTGGAGGATGCAAGCAGTTACTCCTTTCTCCTTCATAGACTATTTCCTTAACAAGATCAATAATGATGAAACCGCATCTACTACATCTTTCGTCTTGCAATCAATCCAGCTCATACTAGGCACAATAAAAGGTCCTTTTCTCACTTATCCCAAACACACGCTATTCGCAATTTGGAAATGTAATATCTACAATAATTTCCTCTAGTTGGTGTTTGAGGTTTTGGTTGGTGGGAATTGAATGCAGGGATTGACTTCTTGGAATTTAGACCATCTGAAATTGCAGCGGCAGTAGCCATTGCTGTTGTGATGGAAAACAGAACAGTGGACGTTGAGCAAGCACTATCTCGTCTCCCCGGAGGAGTAGAAAAGGTAGAGGTGATGCCTTTGTGGTCCAAAACTAGAGGAAATAAATAAAAAAAGGGAAATTCTTATTTACCCAAATTTCAGATAATTAAGACATGAAACATGTTATTTGCAGGAGAGAGTGGTGAAGTGTATTAAATTGATTGGTGATTTGTCATTGATTAATGGGAATGCAAAGAGTACAAGTGCTTCACTCTCATCAGTGCCCCAAAGTCCAATAGGAGTGTTGGATGCTGCTGCATGCTTGAGCTATAGAAGTGATGACACAACTGTAGGGTCATGTGTAAATTCCTCGCAAAACACCCCTCATACCAAAAGGAGGAAGCTGAACAGACCATGCGAACTGTAGCTATAAAAGCAATCCCCGGTTGGCATTTTTTTCCCTTTTTTTTTTTCACACAAAAGAAACTGTTTGGTTTTGTTAAATAGGTGTGCTTTAAGTTGTATGGTAGCTGAGTGAAATGCCCGAAAAGACCATGAGGGTTGGAAAGGGAAGCAAAGAGAGGCCAAATTTTGGAAATTTAGGAAAAGAGTCCTAATAAGTTGGGTCATGGCTGGAGGATGGAGACAAATGGATTCAATTATGTTTCATGCATAGGGCATGAAACATGAAAGGCGTGGCAAGGCACAGCTGTTAAATATTAGACTTCTTAACAGCTACAAATCTTAGAGGTGCAAAGAAAAAGGAAAGAGGTTCTTTTGCTGTGAGGATTCAGAATTTAGTTACAGTTTGCTGTAGGGTTCCAATTTTTTATTCTGTTTCTGAAAAAAGAAATGAGTACAAATATATTGTTAATTAGCACTTATTTTTTTAAGGGTAAGAACTGAAATAAATTTAATAGCCATCACCAAACTGAAGACTCCTGCGACCTGCGACCTGCGACCTGCGACCTGCCCCCACCTCCTTTGGCTGATTTCACTGGGACTCAGGTGTGGGCATAAAATAATGTTAATAAAGTCAGAGCAGCTAAGTGGAACCTAATACAAATGATGATTGTGCCCCAGCGTCCCGCTAAAAATCACTGGCTTTCAGCGCAAGGGCCGCTTACACTCCCGTTAAAAATCATTGGCTTTCGGGGTTTAAGTGCTGCTTACACTGGGGAACAGGTGATTTCATGTGCTTACACTGGGGTCTTGACTCTCAAAGCATGCACCGGAATAAATAGCAAATATTTCACCGTAGACGTGTTAAAGGAATTTGTGAATAAAAGTTGGGATAAAATTTTAATCTTCATTGAATAAACCTTCAACATTATAACGTTAAATTATAATTTATATTGGTATAAATGTCTTTTTATACCAACATAAAAAGCAATTTTTTTTAATTAATGACAATGTAGTTATATTTTTATCATCGATAATAATTACATATTAGATAAATTTGAAAAATAAATTATGTTTAATTAAATAAATTTGTTTTAATCTCTTATATAATATTTGTTAATAAATTATTAATAAATTTTCCTATAATTCTTTTCATTATTTATCTATTAATCCCATTTTACTTTAAAAAAAATATTAATAAATTTATTTTATTTTATTAAAATAAATATTTAAAATTTTTTATTTAAAATTAATAATTATTTCAAATATATTTTAATTATTAAATCATATTTTATTTGAAATCTATACAATTTAATTACAAAAATTTAATAAAATTATTAAGTAAAATTAAATTACTCATAATTCTTATTAATAATATTTTAATTAATTAATTATATAATATTAAATTAAAATTTTCATAATTTTTATTAAAAATTAATATATTAAATAATATTTTTATTTATTTGATAATAAATCAAATTCTGAAAAAATAGAAACATAAAAAAACTACTTTTTATAATTTTCATAAAATTGAAAATTGGAAGAAACCAAAATCATAAACCAAAAATAAAAATTCAAACAAGCATGTTTTTTACTAAATTTAAAAAAAGAATAGAAATAGAAACAAAAAAATAGCTAATAGAATTTTTTTTAAAATTATGGCTTTATGTAATTGATTTGGGTCCAATAGCAAAAGAAACAAAGGCTTTAGGTAAATGAATGACAAATTAGAGTAAGGTTTTAAAAGAAAATACGAGGGATGGTAACTTGGGACTAATAATGAAAAGCAAAACATACAAAAACAAGTTTTATAGTTATATTAAAACGTACATAAATTCTTATGTAAAATTATGAATTTTGGTCGGGTCGGTCGTGCAGGGTCCGGACTCAGTCAAAACAACCCATGAGCCGATCGGTCCATTCTCCAAAGATCAGTCTCGTATCCAATGGCTATGTCAGGCCCAGGCCCGATCCACGCTCTCCT
>JANIJH010000006.1:14101526-14115573 GCA_024520975.1 Erythroxylum areolatum
TGGGTAGTAGGACTTGGTAATTGATTTATGAGATAGGTAGATGTGAGAAAGGCTTCTAACCAGAAGGAGAGAGGCATGGAGGCACGGGAAAGAAGGGTTAAACCCATTTCAGTGATGTGACAATGTTTCCATTCAGAAACACAGTTTTGTTGATGTGTATAGGGACAGGAGAGTCTAGGAATGATGCCTTGGGCAGTAAGGTAAGGGAGAAAGGACTGGTATTCACCCCCATTGTCAGTATGAAAAGCTTTAATTTTGTGAGTAAATTGTAGTTCCACATGTGTCTTGAAATTTAGGAAAGTGGAGAAGGCCTCTGATTTTAGTTTAAGTGGGTAAAACCAAGTGAATCTAGTATAAGCATTAATAAAAATTATGTAATATCTATGACCTTCCGTGGAAAGAGTGGGAGAGGGACCCCATATGTCCGAATACACAATTTCAAAAGGCTTAGTAACATTAATTAGGTGATTTTGAAAGGGAAGTTGATGTAACTTTCCAAGCTTACAAGCATCACAGAATTTTAAAGTTTTCATATCAACATGAAGATCCATAGATTTGGCAATCTTTGATAAAAATGGATGGGGAGGGATGACCCATTGTAGCATGGAGCACATTTGCATCTACTGTGGTGACATAGGCTTTAGGGGAGGCAGAACCAAAGGAGGGAGGTGCAGCAGCATTGATAGGAGAGGTTTTAGATGTGGTCTTGAGGTGGTACAACCCATCTTTGAGAGTTCCCTGTAGAAGAGTGATCCCTGAAAGCTTGTCCTTAAGAAAACAACCATTATTAGTAAATTCAATAGCAATATTATTGTCTTGTGTAAGCTTAGAAATGCTTAAAAGATTGTTGGTTATTGAAGGCACATGCAAAATATTTGTGAGATGTAAAGGTGTAGGAGAAGTGTTAATTTGAAAAGAAGAGGAACTAGTGTGTGAAATAGGTAACAAATTACCATTGCCTACGGTTAGGTGATCATTTCCAGTGTAGGGAGAGCTGATGCTGAGGTTTTGAATGTCTGGAGTGACATGATTGGTTGCACCACTGTCAACAAGCCAATTAGTCTCAGTTGATGGTTCTGATGATGTTTCATGCTGTTGAGGAGCAATAGAGTTGTTAGAAGAACTAGAGTTTGCAAAATGTGCTTGAGGATAGGTATGACATCCAGTATATGTTTGAACAGGTTCAGAGGAGGATCTCCAGGGCTGCTGAAACTGCGGAGGACCTTGCTAGTTGTGATTAAATCTCTTGTGACACTGCAGAGCTGAATGGTTTGGTTTTTGACAAAGTTGGGGGAAAATTCGAGTGCTATTCCTACCTCCTCTTCCTCTTGCATTTCTGCTACGACCAGAATGTCTGCCACCAGCAAAGGTAGATGAAGGAGTGTGGCTTGCAAGATTGACAGATGGTGTTGGAAGCAGAGCAATAGCATTGTGTTGTTCCAAACGGGTTTCATGCATGAGAAGAGAGCTTTGAATATCCTGAAATGAAGAAAATGCCATAGTATTTGATAGCAAACAGACAATGGGATCATAATCATGTCCTAAACCAGCAAGGGCACTGAGGATTAGTTCAGAGTCAGAGCCTGGATGACCAGCCAAAATAAGTGAGTCACCAATAATTTTTATTTTCTGCATATATGTGCTTATAGTATCAGATCCCTTTTTGATAGATGATAGCTGCTATTTTAATTGCAGAACTTTAACCATGCTTGTTTGAGCAAACAGTTTCTCAAGAGTATTCCAAGCTTCAAAAGAGGATTGAGAATGGGTGATAAGGCTGACAATGTCATCATCAACAGTTGATAATAACCAGCAGAGAAGAAGCTGATCAGATCTACGCCAAAGGCGATGTTCAGGATTGGGCTGAGAGGAGTTGTCATCTGAATGGGTAAAAGCAGCAGGGATGACAGATGAAGAGGAAATAAATTTCTCTAGCTCCAGGGCACAAATTGCAGCAAGAATTTGAGCTCTCCAAGTGATATAGTTCGATCGGGTGAGCTTAGTAATGGTAAAGTTCAAAGACTTAGCAAGAGAAGGAAAGTTGAGGAGCTGTTCTAATGGTGAATCAGCAGTAGCAGTGGAAGAGGAAGAAGCAGCCATAGACGTTGGTCTAAGAAAGCTCTGATACCATGAAAGATTTGAGAGTTGTGTAAAAATGATAGTTTTATTTATTGCTTTCGTACACTGTGGAACGAGGAGAATATATATACACTTGTGCTACAGTTGTACAATCTATACGGTTACAACAGAATGGAATATGCAGATACGGTGTCTTCTAGAATGATCATGTTGATGGGCCTGTGTCATTATGGGCTGAGAGAGACTTAGGTGTTGCTGAATGATCCATGTTCTTTACACGTAATAGTTGACGTTTCACCAATTAGAGGGTGGAGAAATTCCTGGTTGCTAATAGAATAGTTAACTTGATCCGTAAATGCCTATATGCCAAACAAATGCACCATACTCTTTCGTTGGACATGTAATGTAGTTAGCCTTCTCTTAATGTTTGTCGTATGACTATTCGACTATTAGTTTTGAAATCAATGTAACATTTGTATTAGTTTCTGCTATAGTAACAACCAATTATTCATTTTTTAAAAAAAGGTAATAATCATTTGTTGCTATATATAAGAAAAGACAACAAAATTAAAAAAAGGTTGCAATAAAGTCTTATATATGCAACATTTGGAATTGTTGCTATAGTTTCAGTCCCTATTTACTAATGTTACATATTTATTTATATAGCTATTTACTAATTTTATTTAAAATATAAATTTTATTTATTTATTAATGAGTATTCAGAATATGTCTAGCAAAATTAAATACTCACTAATCTTAGTAAAGTTAAAGCATATATGTCGATATTGTGGGAGAAGTGCAAGACATGGAGGTGGATAGTGAGGAAGACTAAAGACTCCAAACCCTTCTTCTTTGCCTTCGCAACCACTCATCTTATGGTTCTTGGGGTTATTGGGTATTTTGTTATAGATATTATCAACTCTTACAATCCTAAGCTTGAGGCTCATCTCTATCAAACCACCTGGCCTAAATCTTTGACAAATTGAGTTTGAGCGTTATTTATTGCTTAAACGATGTTATTTTATTTAAAATGATATAATTTTATATAAAATTTGAGTTTTGGGTCGAGTGACTCAAGCCCAAATGTGACTTGGAGTCTGAATATTTTTTATTTAAAAGTCTGTACTCGACCTAAATTTTGGTTAATTCGAGTCACTTCAGGTCGACTAAGCCAGGCCAATCTAAATTATACTATTTTTGTCATCTTTAAACAATTATTAATATTTGAAATAATATTTATCTCAATATTTTAAAAATCAGATTGGATATTGAACTAATCAAAGGAAAGGTTTAAACTTTAAACGTGATAGTGCGTCGTAACGTTAGTCAAAATAAAATAGACTACTACTAAAACAATGGTGAATTTAGGTCGATACCACAGAAAGTATGTGTAAAGTCGTTGAAATAAAATTAATCGATATTTAGGTTAAGAGGTTTGGTTTTAGAAATAAGAAAATAAAATAAAGCTAAAATAATTAACAAAAGTAACGTAAAGAAAACATGTAAAAATGATAAAAGTAAGAAATTTGGTAGGGACTCGGTTCTTTGGTTTAATCTCGACCTATACTTTAATTAAACATATTTCATTAATTTGTTGTTCTTAAACCTCTTCTAGTAACTATTAATATTGGATTAATAATTCACCCGATTTTTTCCTTATATAGTGTTCAATTAAGATATGATCGTTAATTAAATCTAATCACCAAATAACCTAGGATACGATCTCTAGATTTAATTAGACAGTAGCATTACGAATTAGGAAAACCTATTATTGAAGGCAACAATCACATACGATGCGTCATTTAACTTAGGTTATATTATCCCTAATGATTACGAATCATTAGTCCTACACATGAATTTCAACATAATAATTACGGATTATATCGAAATTCTAACAATGAATTTGCAAATAAATGACTCAATGAACGCATTAAAATCATCTTTTCATAATACCCAATAGGTTCATACATAAATAATTGAGCAATAATGAGAATACGATTATTTATACACCAAACTCAAATCAATTAACATAAGATAGAACAATCAATTTTTAATGAGGAAGAAATAACAAAAATAGTGATATGCACTTAACCCGGGTTGTCGACATCGATGTCTCCTCTGAATCGGTCTCAGGATATCTGGCCTTTCATGAGTCTCTCTCACAAAAAATACTTCAGCCCCTCCAAGACTGTCCTAGCCGAAGACTCTCTTTGCTAACACCTCCCTCTCTTCTGCGCTATTATTACATCTATTTCCTGAATTCTTTTTTTGGTCCACTTTACTATTTACCTATTTAAAAACCTACGCACATTCACCCAGCAACGACTATGTTTTCTTGCTGCGCTGCTCTTCTTCTCCTGCTGCTACGTTGTCATTTTCTCTCCATGCTTCGACCTGTTGCGCTGCGTTTTGCTCTTAGTTGCTCCTTGCTTCTGCGCTGCGTTTTGGCCTTGGCGTTGTTTTGCTCTTGGTTGTTTCCAACGTCTGCATGCTGCATCGGTTTGCTTCAACGTATGTTTGCATGAAACGCAAACGTATGTTGCTTGCAAGTTGGCCCAACAACTGCGTTTCATTTATGATGGTTGCTTCATTTTACTCCCATCTACTCTAGCATTTGATGCTATTTCTTTCTCCAATTGTTTTATTCATAGACCATTAAATTCACGTAGTTTCATGGCAACATGCACAGCCATTTGTAACTTTGATTTTTGTTTTATTCATAGACCATTAAATTCACGTAGTTTCATGGCAACATGCACAGCCATTTGCAACTTTGATTTTTCTTCTTTGTGCTTCCATCTTTCTTATCTTCAATTTTCTTTTTCTTACTCCACGAAAATAAGTAAAAATTAATCTTTAAAAAATGGTCAAAATATCGTGCTTTTGACTTACTTTAACTTCTTTGCTTCTAAATTGTACCTAAAATCACATATGAGTCAAAATAAGTATCTTAAGTAATTTTATGTCAATAATCATTAAGTGTTATGGAATAATTTCATAATCAATTAAGCACTTATGAAAAGATTTAACCAGTAGTAAACTGTTATAAAACTAGCATACAATAAAAAAAAGTAAAAATTATAAGAATAAGTAAAAATAAAATATTTATTAAAGTACAAAATACATTAATATTTTTAATTTTGATCAAGAAATACTAATATTTTAATATCATATAAAATTTAAATTTACACCTTCATTTATTTTAAATTTTTACTATTTATTTGAAATATAATCTTTTCTTTTTATAGTATCTTGATACTTTTAAAGAATAATAACAAATTATATGACCAACCATTTGACTAATTATTGGTGGTTATTTACCCTTTTATTAACAAATTATTTATTGTTATTTATTTCCACAAAACACTAGATGGTTATTATGATAAATTAGTTCCTTTATTTACATTTTACAAATCAATCAAGGTGTTACACTAGGGCCTACTTATGAAAAAGAAATGTGACAAGAGTAAAATGTTGGTAGAAGAGTTAAGCTTTTTAAGTTTAAAATATATGATTTTTTAAATCTTATTTACTCCTCAATTGTTAATAAACACAGTGCTTGTTCTTATCTTCTTCTCTCGTCTCTCGTCTCTCATCTCTGTACTATCTCTCTATTTCCATAATATTACCCTCAATCAACATTTTGCCTCAATAGTTCCTTTTCTTTTCGTCTTTCTTTCAATCTCCAGCCTTCATTGCTATCGTCAGAGTTGTCTCATCTATGTGCAACAAAGCGACTCTTATCTTGGAGATTGTAAAAATTTGTTAGATAATGTGTTATGTATGAAGGCACAATGTATGTGAGCTTGGATGTGAGTTTTTGAATCTAATCCTGGTGCTTAAGTTCCCTATCGTCTTCGTATTTCGTCTTTGTACTATTACAGTTTAGGCGATGAAGATATTCGATTCTTCATGGTTCAAAGAAAACTGGTTGGTTTATTATTTAATTGACCGATTATCATTCATAACAATTAAAAGCAAAAATCGAACCAAAAACTAGTTCAATTTTTACATCATTGATTTATCCTATATAATATTTTAGGGACAAAAACAAATATTATGTGTATTGTGTGCTCCACCCACCATAACCTAATAATTTAGAGGCAACAGTTTACACCCGATAAAAAGGTCAAGTCGCAGGGTGTCTCTACCTGCTTGCCTTTAGACGATGATTCAACGCTCTACCACGTCTCATACTGCCGCTAACTTGTCCAACAAAAAAGTTAATCCTTCTGAGCTCGCGAATAAAGTTGTTATTAAGTTCTTCAAACGTGCAATCTTATTGTTTTTGTAAAAAATCTGACTCTAATTTGCATTTTTTATTTGGTTTTTGTCATTTTAGAGATTTTATTATTCTAAGATTTTTCTCTTCAAATGGATTTTAATTTTGAATAAGATATGGAATATGTGAATTGAGAAATTTATAAACCTAAACAAAGTTTTCAAGAACACCTACAAACAAAGCCAATAGTTCGTAGAACCATCAACGGGAGGAAGGACTTCCGTATGTGGCAACTCGTCCCTCATTCCTAGGTGATGATTGCAATTTCTTCGAGTGTCCCTCATTCCAAGAAAACACAACAGCATAGAAGAGTGAGGATGACACTCACTGTCACTCTCTAGTGTTCTTCGATGCATGTTGAAGGAGACATCGTGAGTGCTCTTCAACATTAATCCTTTTAAGTGTAACTTGCTCCTCATCTCCTGTCACCGTTAAAAGCTTTTGAATTTTATTGTTTTGACTTTGATGGATGATAGCCTTTTTGGAAATCCAAGAAGTGAAAGAAGTTATGTAAAGCCCACAAGTAATAAGACAGCCCAGACCATAACTAGTAAGCTGTATAAAAGATATCTGGAAATAAATATTAAACACTAACGAAAATCACCGTCCTTCTTTATCTCTCTCTTCATTTTCTATCTATTCAGAATGTCTAAAAATCTCCTCTTTCTACTGCATGTGACACTTCTCCTGTAGGTTCCCTTATTGTGCTTGTTTTGTAAAAAAAATTGGAGGAAGTTGTGGAGTTTAACAATCCCAAAATCCCTTAACACTTAGGAAAATTTCTAGCTGCCATCTTATGTCTTTTTTGTGAATTTTGATCATCTCATACTAGTTTATATTTGGTTTGCATGTTGTGATTGTTTGGGACGATAATTGAAATTGCATGAAGGGATAAAAATGGAGAAAATATGGCTAAAAAATGATAAAAGAAGAGGAGATGGGAGAAGAGGGGAGGGTAAAGAAGATGATATCTTTTGAAAATTTAAGCTGCATAGAGGGGCAGAATATGAAATGCAAAGAGTGAAGGGGTAAATTTGGAACTTACTTCCAAGAAGGGCATTTTTGGTATTAATTGGAATGAATGAGGGCAAAATAGTCCTTTTAAGTTAAGGATATTTTAGTAATTATGATAAGGTTAGTAAGGATATTATTTTTATAATTAAGAATAAAGTGTGAAAGGGAATAGTGTTGGTTCATTAAGTGTATTTGAGTTGAATTTTTCGTAAATTAATCTAATAGAATTTTGTAATTTTTAGGTCTAAAGGTCTAATTTAAGAGTAAATTGGACTATTAATTAGTTGAGTATGAAATCGAAGTAAGGATAACCTTTGACTTTACTCTTAAATAGGGTATTGTTTTATTATTAATAAATTATATTTTGAATTATTCATTAATTATATTAATGATTAATAATTACGTACTGAATTATGTTTAATTAACAAAGTATAAGGTGTTTCGTGATTATATTTGTTTTATGTATAATGAGGTGTAATGCTTGTTAATTCGACGAAAATGTGTTGTTTAAGTAGAGACTGATTAATAATAGGTTGTGAATAAGTGGTGAAAATTGAGAGTCTTCGGCTTGCCTAAGATAAGCTACATTTGATAGTCTTAAATTGATAGGCTGAGTCGATATAAGTGAGTGGTAGCTAGGTATATGTCTGTGGAGCATATATTGGGGCATCCTGAGTCCCAGAGATGTCTTGTGTCTATGGCAAGGTGCCAAAGTGGTACCGGAATATCCTAAGTCTTGGGGATATCCTATGTCGATGGCTAGGTACTGAAGTAGAATCGGGGTACTAAGAGACATTGAGAGAAATTGTGGTACTCTGTGCTGATATTTATACATTTGATTTCATTTCCACTTGGTGAGAGATTATGGTGAGATAAGATGAGTCGTCAGATCATTAAATGTAAGCCTATAAGTAAGGCCTAGGCAATTTAGTTAATTATGGAATAAAGCATATATGGCAGTTATAAATTAATATTTGTGCTAATCATTGTTTGGTAAATTTCTTGAAATGTTTGTTAATTGTTTAGACTGAGCAATGTTGTGTATATTCAAACTATATGGATGTTTTAATTGGTTGACTAAGTTTTATAATTATATATTGAGTTACTTGATTTTAAGGGTACGATGGGTTACCCTTACTGAATAAGCAACTCACTTTTTGCCATTATTTATTTAGGAGATCAAGAGCTTGCCGATAACTTCAAAGTACGAGATTGACATAATGGAGTCTAGATAGGGCTAGCAGATTAGTTGAGTAAAGTTGTTTAATTGTATATATTTTTTGAATGTGACAGTTTGGGTAGTTATATTGTATAGAATATTTTAATGTTTAACAAACAATTCTTTCTTTTGGAACTACTGAAGATTTTGATGATTAATGGTATGTTTTGGGAACTATTTTGATAATTATGGTTTAAGAATTTTAGGAGCATCACTTTGAGTTACATTAGAGCGGTTTAACATTTTTATGGACGTATTGAGTGAAAAAAAATCCTAATGATGTGTTCTTATCTTATCTAAGATGGCTTCAGGAGAGGATAATGATAGCCCAGAGTCGACTGGGGAATTAGGTAATTTAATCTGTGCTCTTGAAGTGTCAAATCAAGGGGATGCTATAATGGATCAAGTAGGAGGAGAGGTGCCAATTCCCCCACAGATGATGCAGTGTTTTCAAATGATGTAACATGTTATTACTGCAACTCTAGCCTGAGGTGATTTTGGGTTGGATCTATAAGATGGGTGCATTAGGGTTTTGAGGTATAGTGGGAGCAAACATAGATAATTTTAGACCTCTTGGAGTGTACTTTGGAAAAAAGATTGTAGTACATTGTTTTCTTATTATAGGGCAAAGCACTGACTTTGTGGAAGTCAATAAAGTGATCTTATGAGACCTGAGAAATGACTTTCCAAGAATTCCAAAGAGAGTTTAAAGATAAATACACTTCACGGGTATATATGGATAGAAAGAAGATAGAGTTCATGAGTTTAATTCGGACAGAGGAGGTGTCAGTGGTTGATTATGAGGCTTACTTTGCAACCTTCTCTAAGTATTCATTGGAGGCTATGGTAAATCCTGAAGACAAATGTTACCAATTTGAGCAGGGTCTAACGATAGATATTTGTTTGGGTTTGGGGGCTGTTACTTATGATTTTAAGAAGTTACTAAAGACTGCACTTAGAGTGGAGGATGTAATAAAACAAGGTAAAAGGAGAAAAGAGCTAAAGAGGTGATCAGAGCGTCATTAAGAAAAGAAGAGTCAGTTTACTAAGAGGGGAGCTACTCATATTGGTGTAGGGAGATCAATGAGAGTTGATGGCACATTGACCAGGAGTGGTAGTTTCTACCGCTCTGGTGGAGATCGAGGAATTAGCAAGGTTTCAAGATAGCATAGCACTACCAGTACACCATCAATTAGATCTGAGAGAGGGATAGTTAAAGGTTCAGAGGATCTTTTAATAGAGGAGTTAGAGGATTTTGGAGTTATGCTACTTGTTAGAGATTTCACAGAGGACCATGTTGGGGACCAACTGGGATCAGTTAAGCATGTTATATTTATAGAAAGTGGGTGCATTTACAGAGGAAATGTTTGACAATAGGGAGGAGTTCAAGAGTTTAGGCAAAGGGAAAAGTACATGGTCTGAGTGGAGCCTTTAGTTTGGGTAAAGGTTCGAGTAGAAATGATAGCAGAGGTGGTAGTAAAGGAGTTGGATGCAGACCAGTAGTGAGTACGAGTACTAGTAGGACATCCTTATCTCAAGTTCAAACTCAAGTGAGGATATATCATATGACGAGAAAGTGGGCACCCGTAGTAAACGATGTCATTTCTGGTAAGATTTCATTATTTGATATTAAAGTTTATATGTTAGTAGACTATGGATCTATGCATTCTTACATTTCTTTCAAGTTTGCCTCTAGAGTTCCAGGGGAAGTTAGTCCTTTAGGACATGACCTAAGAGTGGCGTTATCAGTAGGAGACTGTTTTATAGTAAATAGTGTAAGGAGGGGAATGATAGTGAGGATTGGGGGAGTGGAACTACCAACTGACTTGATAGATGAGTTTAAGGGATTTTGATGTGATTCTCAGGATTGATTGGTTGGCACAACATCGAGTATAATAGATTGTTATGTGAGGGAGGTGATGACAGAGTCTTTAGGTAACTCGAAAGTGATATTTTTGGGGGATCACAGAGTGGTCCCAACATGTCTAATCTCGACCACAATTACTAGACGATTGATATTGGATAGGTGTGAGGCATATCTGGCTCATATTATAGATATAAGGGAGGTGAGTATTGGATTAAAGGATATTCCTATGGTGAGGGAATTTCTGGAGGTATTCTTAGATGATTTACCAAGTTTACCGCCTCAGCAAAAGATAGATTTCACCATTAAGACTATGCATGGGGTTGCACTAATTTCTATTACACCTTACAGATGGCTACTATTGAATTATATGAGTTAAAAAGGCAATTAGAGGAGTTGTTAGAAAAGACCGAGCACATCACCTGCGAAGCTCCAATGCTGTTTGTGAAGAACAAAGATGGCAGTATAAGACTATGGATGGATTACCAGGGTAACAGTGAAGAATAAGTACCCATTATCGAGGATAGATGATCTTTTAGATCAGCTGAGAGGAGCCATCGTATTTTCCAAGATTAACTTGAGATCGGTATACTAGCAGTTGAGAATAGTTGAGTCAAGTATTCCCAAAACAGCTTTTTATACTTGGTATGACCATTATGAGTTCCTATTGATACCATTCAAGTTGACTAATGCACCAGTTGTATTCATGACATTTGATGAACAAGACTTATTAGGAGTATTTGGATCAATTTGTGATAGTATTCATTGATGATATATTGGTGTATTCACGGAGTAAAGAGGAGCATAAGCAACATTTAAAGATTGTGGTACAGATTCTGAAGGAGAGACAGTTGTATGCAAAGTTGAGTAAGTGTGAGTTTTGGATAAAGCGGGTAGTTTTTTTTGGATATGTGATCTCCCGAGATGGAGTGATGCCTCATCCTACTAAGGTAAAGGCAATTATGGAGTGGGAACTGCCTAGAAATATATCAAAGATATGGAGTTTTCTGGGACTTGCTAGGTATTATCAGAGATTCATGGAAGGATTTTCGATAATAACTAGTCCATTAACCAAACTGTTAAAGAAAGGAGTTCAGTTTAAGAAGACCAATCAATGTTAGCAGAGTTTTGAGGAGCTTAAGTAGAGACTGACTTCTAACCCAATTTTGGTGCTACCATCGAGTGGTGGAATATTCAAGGTATACATTGATGCTTTGAGAGGAGGTTTAGGGTGTGTATTGATGCAACATGGAAAAGTGATAGCTTATGCCTCTCGTCAGTTGAGATCGTATAAGTTAAATGATCCCACCCATGATCTGGAGTTAGCAGCGATTGTGCATGCTTTTAAGATTTGGAGACGTTATTTGTACAAGGAAACATTTAGAATCCTTATAGATCACAAGAGCCTCAAGTATATTTTAACTTAGAGGGAGTTAAACTTAAGGCAGAGAAGATGAATTAAGTTGTTGAAGGATTATGATTATACTATTGATTACCATTTGGGGAAGGCTAATGTAGTGCCAGATGTTTTAAGTAAGAAAAGTTTTGGTGTAATGGCTAGTTTGAGTGGACACAGTATGAAGCCATTGGTGGAGTTTAGGGTATTGGAGATTGATTATGTGAGTGGTTTATTGGCGACATTACAAGTTGAACCAAATTTGTGTGATAGGATTAAAGAGACTTAACCTCAGGATTATTATCTAATGCGGATAAGAGAGAGTGCAACAGAGTAGGGGGACCAACTTTTTAGTAAGAGTAGATGGAGTGTTGGTGATTGGGAGGCAAGTTTGTGTACCAGTGTAAATAGATTATGAGAGAGGATTTTAAAGGAAGTTTATAGTGCATCATATGTTATGCATCCTGGTACTACAAAAATGTATCGAAACCTGAGACCTTATTATTGGTTGTCAAAAATGAAGAAAGATGTAGCAGAGGTTTGTATCGAGTTGTTTGACCTATCAATAAGTCAAGGTAGAGCATTAGGCACTAGTAGGAAAATTAAGACCCTTAGTTATTCCTTAGTGAAAGTGGGAGAAAATTTTGACGGATTTTGTGATAGCGTTACCAAAGACTAAATGTAGACATGATTTAATTTAGGTGATTGTGGATAGGTTGACTAAATCAGCTCATTTCTTACCTGTGCAATGGACTGATTTATTGGACAAGTTTGCCAAGTTGTATATTGATGAGATTATGAGGTTATATAGGATTTCAGTGTCTATTATATCAAATCGAGAACCATGATTTACTTCTCAAGTCTGGATGACTTTACATATAGCTCTGGGGACTAGGTTGAATTTAAGTACTATATTTTACCCTCAATCGAATGGACAGTCAGAGCGTATAATTTAGACAATGGAGGATATAATGAAATCTTATATGTAGAACTTTGAGGGTGATTAGGATACATATCTACCTTTGATGGAGTTTGCGTTTAATGATACTTATCACTCTAGTATCAGTATGGCACCATTTGAAGCATTATAAGGTGGGCGGTGTAAAGATCTAATATATTGGGATTTAAAGGGAGTCAGATTATTAGAGGGACTAGAGTTGGTTCAAGAGAAGGTGGAGAAAATAAAGGTGGTAAGGCAATGCTTGAAGGCAACTTAGGATCAACGAAAAAAATATGTTGATCAACATCGTCCCGACATGTAATACAAAGTTGGAGATATAGCATTTCTTTGAGGATCAACTCGGAGGGGAATTTTGAGGTTTTGTAGGAGATGGAAGTTAAGTCTGAGTGTAACATCCCATTACCGGCAGGGAGGTTAAAATAGTAATTATGAATGGTCAATGGGCGTTTAGAAATGCCTTTACATATTCATGCATAATCTAGCATCCGCATATATGTGAATAGTAAATTTTGGCACATAAAAAATGAATGTACATGCATTCATGACATTTCCCGGTATAAGTGTTAAGAAATGTGATTGTGAATAAATGTGATTTGTGTGTATGAAAATCTGTGTTGGAGAGGGTCATTGTGAGTTTTGAATTTTTGGAGAATTTTAGAAATTATTTTTCTAAAATTTCGGGGTAATTTTTGGACTAGAAAAATTGCCAAATGACAAAATAATGGTTTATCGGTAATAGAAATTACTATCTAGTGGCATTGAAAATTTAGATAAATGAGTTTAGGATTTATTAATTTGAGTCATTGAAAATTTGGGGAGAAATTGGAGTAGAAATGGGAATTTAATTAGAAAGAAACTAAGTGAGGGCTTAAGAGTGTGACATGTGGCAAGTGACACTTATCACTTGCCTAACATGCCAACATGCCCCTCTTTTATTAAAAAACCCACCCTTCCTTTTGGTATTTCTCGATGCTTCTTCTTTGAAAGGGTTATAGGTGATATATGTGAGAATTTTTCCCACCAATTTTCGTAGCTCTCTTCTTCCTTGCTCCTTCTAGAATTTTGCTCATCTTTTCTACCTTCTTTCACCTTGTTTTCTCTTCTTGTGTTCACTAAAAACCTAAGCCTTCTACCCCTCTCAAGATGATGATGGTCGTGTGTGTTAGTGGGAATTAGAGAGGTTGTGATAATTTTGAAGATTAGAAGAATTGGAAGCTTAATTAGGTAAGAAA
>JANIJH010000006.1:14150041-14191235 GCA_024520975.1 Erythroxylum areolatum
TCAACTCTAATGTTAAATGCCGGACTAAGGTCCGATGACATGAGAAAGTGATTAAATGGGATATGCAAATGTGAGCGATGCATGCCATTGCAAGAATGCATGAAATATAATGGCTGTTGTGACCAGAGTAGCCAACGATTAGAGTTTAAAGCTCAACGAGTGAAAGTGAGCCTCGAGCTCAAAAGTGAATCAGAGTCTCAGGCTCAACGTTTAATGAGCCCTGTATCCCCCAAGTGGATAAGGGACAGTTATTAATGAGCCCTATGTGGGACAGTTTAAGCACTCGGTCACAACAAAGTAACAAATAAAAAGTGAGTCTCACGTGCATTGCATATGCATAATATGAATGATTAAGTGTATCGAATGTGAATAATGTGGACATGAAATAATGTGAATGTAAAATAATGTGAATGTGAAATAATGTGAAATGTGAAATGTGAAATAATGTGAGATGTGTGAATTATGTGTTACGTGACTGGGTGAGCCATCGATGATGGTTACTCATTGAGTTCGCAAAACTCACCCAAAATTTGCAATTATTTTTCAGGACTCAGAAGAATATCCCGTTAGGCAACGAGAGTATATCTATTGCATGTGAGTGAAAGAAGAGGTCGGGATCAGTTCGTGTCTGCATTGTATCCCTTTATTTTCGCACTAAATTATAATTTTCGCAAATTATTATATCTTGTGTAATTGAGTATATTTGTTGTGTATAACTTTCCGATTGGAAAAAGATTTGGCAAAAGAGCTTAATCAAAGTGTAATATGTTTTGTTTTAGAAATGGGCCCAAATTTACGATTATTGAAAAAAAATTATACCAACTTTTGATTGTTTTAGTGCTCTAGCACACCACTCTTGCGGGATACAGACTCGAATATCACCATCAATGTCGGATTCGGGTCTTGCAGGAGTAGGGTCTTACACTGAGATATATCAAACTATATAAAATTGTACAACATGTGGGGTCGTTAGCATATAGATTAGCATTACTACTAAAGTTATCACATATTCATGATGTGTTCCAAGTGTCGATGATGAGATGGTACTGATCGAATCCTAGTCATGTTATATCGAGGCCTGAGATCGAAGTTATAAATGACATGACTTATAAAGAGGAGTCAATGGAGATATTGGATAGACAAATTAAAAAATTAAGGAGACAGAAGATTTCAATGGTACAAGTTTTATGGAGTCATCATCGTTCTCCAAGAGAGGTGACTTGGGAAGTAAAGGACGAAGTTCAACATCAATATCCTCATTTGTTTGGATCCTCAAATATTTAATTTAATTTTGGGAAGAAATTGTTTTAAAGGGGCAGATCTTTAAAGCCCACAAGAAATAAGACACCCCAGCCCATAGCTAGTAAGTTGTATAAAAAAAAGCATTTGGAAATAAACATTAAACACCAATGAAAATCACCTTCTTTCTTCAGCTTGCTCTTCATTTTCTAGATGGTAAGTGTCTCTAAAAACACCCTCTTTCTCCTATATGTGACACTTCTCATATAGGTTCCCTCATTATGCTTGTTTTGCAGAAAATTTGGAGGAAGTTGTGGAGGTTAACAACCCCAAAATCTTTTAACATTTAGGTAAATTTCCAAGTACCATTTTAGGTCTTTTTTGCGAATTTTGATCATCCTATACTAGTTTATATTTGGTTTGCATGTTGTGGTTGTTTGGGACAATACTTTAAGTTGCATGAAAGGATAAAAATGGAAAAAAATATGGCTGAAAAATGATAAAATAGGACGAGATGGGAGAAAAGGGGAGGGTGAAGAAGATAACATATTTTGAAAATTTAAGTTGCATGAAGGGGCAGAATAGGAAATGCAAAGAGTAAAGGGACAAAACTGGGACTTACTTCTGAGAAGGACATTTTGGTATTAATTGGAATGAATGAGGGTAAATTGGACTTTTAATTAGTTAAGAGTATTTTAGTAATTATGGTGAGGATAGTAAGGATATTATTTTATAACTAAGAATAAAGTGGGAAAGGGAATAATGTTAGATTATTAAGTATATCTGAGTTGAATTTTTTTGTAAATTAGTCTAATACAATTTTGTAATTTTTAGGTCCAAAGTTCCGATTTAGGAGCAAATTGGACTATCAATAAGTTGAGTCCAAATTCGAGGTAAGGATAACCGTGGACTTTACTCTTAAAATAGAGTATCGTTTTGTTATTAATAAATTATATTTTGAATTAGTCACAATTATATTAATGATTAATTATTACATACATGAATTATGTTTAATTAACAAAGTGCAAGGTGTTTCATGATTATATTTTGGTATGTGTATTGAGGTGTAATGCTTGTTAATTCGACGAAATGTGTTGTTTAAATAGAGACTGATTAATAACAGGTTGTGAATAAATGGTGAAAATTGAGAATCTGTGGCTTGCTTAGGAAAGGCTACTTTCAATGGTCTTAGATTGATAGATTGAGTCGATATGAGTACGTGGTGGTTAGGTATATGTCTGTGGAGTAGATACAGGGGTGTCCTGAGTCCCAGGGATGTTCTGTGTCTATGGCTAGGTCCTGGAGTGGTACTAGGATATCCTGAGTCTTGGGGATATCTTGTGTCGATAGCTAGATACTGGAGTAGTACTAGGGTACCAAGAGAGACTGAGAAATTGAGGTACCCTGTGCCGGTATTTATACATTTGATTCTGTTTCCACTTGGTGAGAAATTATGATGAGATGAGCTGACAAATCATCAAATGTAAGCCTACTAGGTTAAGTAAGGCCTAAGTAATTTAGTTAATTATGGAATAAAGGATAAATGGAAGTTATAAATTAATATTTATGCTAATCATTGTTTGGTAAAATTCTTGAGATGTTTGTTAATTGTTTGAATTAGACTCAGTAATGTTGTATATATTCGAATTATATGTATGTTTTAATTGGTTGACTAAGTTTTAAAATTATATAGTGAGTTACTTAACTTTAAGAGTACGATCGGTTACCCTTATTGAGTATGCAACTCACTCTTTGCCACATTTTTTTAGGAGATCAAGAGATTGTTGATAACTTTAGTGTACAAGACTGACGTAGTGGAGTTTACGTAGGGCCAGCAGATTAGTTGAGTAAAGTTATTTGATTGTATCTATTTTTTGAATGTGACAGTTTTGGTAGTTATATTATATAGAATATTTTTATGCTTGACAAGCAATCCTTTCTTTTGAAACTAATAAGTAATTTGATAATTAATGGTATGTTTTGGGAACTACTTGGATAATTGTGGTTTAAGAATTTTTTGGAGCATCACAAGTTATTTAGAATGTCCCTCTAAAAACTATCCTCTCTTTTGGAACTAATGAGTAATTTGATGATTAATGGTATGTTTTGGTAACTAATTGGATAATTGTGGTTTAAGAATTTTTGGGAGCATCACAAGTTATATCTATTGTTGATAAATAGAACATAAAGCATGATGTTTTAGAGGGCCATTTTAAATAAGGACATTAAAGGAGAAACATGCATCTGTTATGGATCAATTTTTGAATACCAGTTCTAGGCTAGTCATCTATGTTTCTGTAGAATCGTGATCTAAAAGCAATTGTTTTATGTAAAAAGGTTTTAAGGGTAAAGATTTTATTTGATGATATTTTTCCATATGCCCACTATTGTAGGACATATGATAGAAAAGATGCCTTTTTCTTGTTCTTGTTGTTCTTCTTTTCTGAAGTGCAAATTAGTATGACGCATTTATCTTATCTCTAATTTTAATCTCTTTATCTAATTGCCTATGGCAGTTTTTATTAATTATTATGTTGCAATCTTGTCTAGGAAAATTCCTTTTGGTCTAGAATATGCATTTTTTTACATGTGCCCCAGAATTTGCTTCTAATTTAGGATGGTTTGTCTTACATTGTTCACACCTTTGGCCTATTCTTTTGTAGTTTAGGGACCAACATTAGTAGCAGATGGCTATTGAACTAGTCAATTTTGTAATTAGTGAGAAACTTGATAAAGTAGATTGGACAAAGAATATTGGTATCGGTAAATCAGTTCAACGAGATGTGAGGTAAACATTTCCCATCCATTTAATAAAAATAGGATCAATGACATACTATTATTATATGTATTCCAACTACTTATTATATTTTAATAGTTTTCATACAACTATGAAATACATGTGTAAAAGCACTTTGCCTTCTAATAATGCTTTGTTTTTCTCTTTTCTCATCAAGTCAGATATATAGCCTTTTCCTATAATGATTTAAAGTGATTATCCTTCTCTCATATCTTCCTTGAATCATCTATGCATTAGACATGTCTTGTTGTTAATCGTTCTTGCTTTTTTGACCTATAGTTGTTGGAGATGCTGATGAACAATATTATTGAATGTGTTCATCAACAGGTGATTGATATAGGGGTTCTAACTGTTCTTGTTAAGATAGTAAAGGAAAAGAACAATTATACTCTTCAAAATTTTTGGAGTCTGCACATGCCTCATCTTATATGCATAGTAGTTTTACAATTCTAATATACTTCTTGTTTCTTGTTTTTATATATAAAGGTGATTATTATAAATGGATAAGGAAGAACTTGGTGAAAGATTTTGGAGCATCTATACATATTGGCTTGGTTTAGTATTTAGATTAATTCACTTGTATTCCATATGAAATAAAGGAAGATAATGTAGGTGAATATTTTAGCTAATGCATTTTTGCTTTTGTATTTTGAATATTTTAAATGTTGAAATTTACAAGTCCTTATGAACTATATAGCATATATAAATGCATCTTTTTGGTCGTTTACATTTGATAGTGTGTATGTAATTAAAGCATACATTAATGTATGCATATTGCTTTTAATGTATATACAGATGTTGCATACTTAATAATAAGAGCTTACTTTTACGTTAACATATTATTGGTAACGAAAGAATAAATTGTTGTTTTTGTTGTTACAAATTGTTCTATACAAAAGTCACTATTGCCTTATAAAAACTTAAATTATTGTAATATTTACTGAACATTATTGCTATAGTTTGAAACTATTCTGTTGGCTTAGTCAAAACTTAAAACAACATTATTCAAACTGTTGTTATATCCATTTAACATTATTGTTATAGTTTAAAACTGTTCTATTGCCTTAGTAAAACATTTAAGCAACAATATTCATTTTGTTGCCTTATAAAAAAAATTATTGTCTTACACTTATAGTAGTGCCACTTTATTATTGTCTTAATAAAAAGGCAACAATAATTGTACTTATAGTTACGCTTTCGTCTGTTACCTAAAACTCTTTTTGATGTAATGATTGTAATATTAGAATAAATTTTGTCAATTCTGTTGATGCTAAAATATGGTAAAAAGTGTTCACACTTATTTGGATTATTTTCTGAAATTGTAGAATGGGTTAGACTACAAAATATTATGCACTTTGTTATAGGTAATGCATATACTTATGTATTAGATGGATACTTATTACAATTAAAATATGAGCATATTTCATGCATAACTAGTTATATAAATATCATTTTAAAGAATATTGGTTGCATGAATCATATTTATAATCTTATTTCACGTGCAACTAAGATCATATATTTTGTGTATAGTTATATTATATTTTTGTTTTGGTCAATAAAGCAAAAAGATTGAAATGAGATTGTGCTTTCACTACTACTAGATTTGCAACTACATTCATAACTTTTAAAAGTGTTTATGATCATAAACAAGTACTTCAAAATTTAGTGATAAGCAAATACTTTTCAAGCAATAAGTTATCAATTGGTGCCAAAGGAAAAGATGCTAATGCTATTAATATAGATAATGAGTTTTGGAATGTTTGCTTAATTATTGTGAAGATTGTGACTCTACTTACAAGATTGTTAAAGATTGTCTAATCATATGTGAAATTGTCTATGAGGTATATATATGATGGTATATGTAAAACAATTATGAATCTTTTTAAAAGGAAGGAAAAATTGTATAAACCTTATACGGATATTCTTAATCGTTATAAGAGAAGCATCTTACTCAAAAGATTCACATAGTAGCTTACTTTCTCAATCTTTATTGTTTATATAAGGGAAATGTATAGATGCAGTGAGATTTTCTCTAATAAAGAGTATTCAAAGATGATAAATAAAATTAAATTGCAATATGAAGGATTAGAAAGTTTTGATTGAGCATTTGCAAAAAAGGAACTTACAATATGCATGATAAGTTTTCATACTTTGAATTTATCCTTTACTCATTAATGATATTTGTTATAACTATTATGTTAAAATATAGGTTAGTGGTGTAGATTATTTGTTGAAAGTGCTCCGCCTTGATAAAAGTTACTATTCACTATATCAAGTTGTAAACGTAATTGAAATGTTTTTTTTGATATGTTCATATAAAAAGTGAGATCGTCTAAAATATTAAAAACTCAATAACTTTGTTTACAGTTTGATGATGAAGAACATGTATCTTATTAATTGAATTATATTTTTTAATAATGATAATTTTATTACTAATTTTATAACTTATCTATTATCTACTTAAGAGTTTAGTAAGAAGAAAACATACGATCCAATATTAATATTGATTGTATTGGTATATTCATTTTGGGATCGAAGTAGAAGAATTATCTCTTGATCTTAATTATAGGAAACTCAAAAAGACAATTTATTAAAATAAGACATTTGTCACAACAAATGAACTAAGAATGTTCACTAATGATTAGTTAATATTTTATTTTTATATATTTAAAAATTAAAAATATAATATATTACAATAAAAATAATTCTATACATTACTCATTTGTAATTTATTCAAATGCAATAGAAGATAATACAAATACTTTAGATCAAAGTTTGGTTTACGAGACTTTAAATAATTTTTGAGAATTTAGAAGTTTTGATTATGACGAGAGACAACCTCATTAAGAAATACAATTTTAGTTGTTACTGTTATTTTTATTTTTATTTTATATTTAATTTGTAGTTTGAATTATTAAATTTAATATCAACTTATTATACATGAATAAATATTAATGTATTCTTATTTTGATAAAGTATTTTAATCTTAATTAATTTTATTTATTATTTATTAATTTTATAATAGCTCAATACCGGTTGAATATTAAATTTTAAATATCTCCTATTATTGGTTTATTATTTGATACCATTCTTAGTTATTTCCATTACGTAGATATTTATTTGGAATTGAATGTGGCAAGAGAAAAGACAATTAGTGGCGGGAGAGATACTCAGAGGCTGAGGGAAGACTTGTATCTTATTCACAACTCAAGCCCATGATTGGTTAAATTAATTTTATTTTTTTTATGTAATTTTAATTGATTGTAATTACATTATTATTATTAATAAACAAGGTCTTATTTCAGAGAATATAGTGATGGGCTGCTAAATGGGGTGGACGTAGGAGTGTTGTGGACTTTGAGCCCAAAATGAGCCTCGAAGACAACTCTTAGTCTTAGACATAATCAAATGGTAGACTGTGACAAATGAGTTCAAACCTTGCATTTGCATACCGATGTTTATTATATACTTTTAATTTTTACAAAAGAAAGAAAAAGTTCAATTGTGTCTTTAGTAGTAAAAATAAAAGTAAAAAAGGAAACTTGAGCGCATGCAGATGCAGTTGTTTGATTCGAAAGGCTGAGGACTGGGGGATAATCCGCTTCCCATCTTCAGTTCACCACCATTTGCTCCTTTTCTTGTACAGCAGCAGCCAGACTAAGACTATGCCTCTAAAAGTCCTCCTTTTTCTTTAGCCACTTCCCGGAAAATGACCAGAACCAGAGGGATTTCATTCTTTTCTTACAGGTTGACCCCACGCGCAACACGTCCTATCTCTCCTACCATCATGTTTCCTTTCTCTGCGTCCCTTTCATTAGCATGGCCTTAATTCCCCTGTTCATTAAATCTTTGGTAACATGTTTGAGTTGAATGTTGTTGAGGCACAGGTTTTTCGGTACTAGTGATTTGAAGCTCATTTAGCATTTCTTTTCTCTAGACTGTAGTGAGTGAGAGTTGTATTGTATCCCGCCAAAAACTTCTTATTTACTGACCAAAATTTAATCACCCGAAAGCAGAAATACAATACTTCTTACAACAAACTTCAGGGTTTGTCCAAAGAAATCATATAAACAACCAGACCACGCCAGAAAGCAAGGAGCCACCACCTAATCTAAATCCTCAATCCTCTTTATCCCATACGTCCTTTATAAACTCTACCGTACACCAGCCTGTCACTCAAGCTTCGCGTGCTCATTTGACCAAAACAAACCCACTCTCTCTTATATGGAACCGCGAGCCCCAAAGCGTGCGCATAATGCATGCGCTCTCTATTAAGATCCCCGACGGTGATCCGGCTGGATTATAATTACAGCCATGTCACTATGACTGACCTTGCAGATTCCGCCACGTGGACGAATAATATTGCGCCGCGGAGAGCTCTGTAGTCCAAATCATATTTGATAAAAGGCGGGTCGCGTGGGAGGGGAGACTTTCGTGTGTTTTATTATTGCTGTCTCGTAGATTTGGTGGTCGGAGTCGGAAGATCCTCTCCCCTTTTTGTGTTTGTTTTATCTCGTGTTTTTATTGCTATCTTACTTACTACATTATTCTGGTGTGGACGTACTAAGTATTGTATTGTATCTGTCTTTATTTATTCTTTTGTCACAGAAATCGAAATTACAATTGGGGACGCAATGTTAAAAGAAGCTGGACTTGGCTGTCGCAAGAAGCATTTAAACGATAATTTACAATAAAATAATAATATTTAAAAATACCTAATTTTTCAAAAATTTTAATTTTAATATTAAACATTTTAAAATCTTAAATTTAGTGATTCACCTTTAAGTTCAAAATTTATTGGTGTGACTAATAAATCAATATTCACATACTATCTACTAAACAAGTTTCATTAACAATCCCGAATATTTTGTTTATCGGTGTTTCCAGTTTAATTAGACGGTTCTTAACAATCCCTATAGCCCAGAGTTACCAACCAAGTTGTGTACGGAAAATGATGATGACAACTCGTTGTGTGCGTAACATTATAGTTTCCTGTCTCTAGTCAATTTTGATAATTACAGCTACTGTTGGTGGTTGGCTAATCTTGACTTAACAGAAAAAGCGAGCTCTGATCAGGGTTACTAATTGAAATGGAGAGTCATCCATGATCGAAATTTGCGAAAGGAAAAGAGAGTTTTGGAGAACCGAACAAAGTAATTATGTCTTTTCTGAAAAGGTTGTTGAAGAGTGATGGGGAAGCTGGAGCTGGAAGTCGAGGGTAATTTTTTGGGATCGGAAAATGACCTTATAATTGCTTGGAAATGGGCGCACGATGTAACTCATTGCAGTTAACTCCCTAAAATAATGTGTAGTACTAAACATCCCTAATTACTCTCCTTAAAAAGTCCACATCCTCGTGCGAAGGCTATTGCTATTTCGTTTATAGCAATCAACTCCCCTAACCAACATCTTGAGTGCGATTTCAAAGATAACAATTGATGAAAAAAGTAACAAATATCATATTCTCTTCTTTTTTTTTTCATTGGGAGTTCTTCACATCTAGGTCTCGTCCTCAATTTTTATGGTGACTGAAGTAAAACGTTAATTAAAATTTTCCTCCCACTTGATTAAGATATTGAAGAAATATTTTTTTCATTATTGTTTTATCTCCTGCATGCAGGAACCTAAATTGTCACCCAGGTCCCAACCGGATGTTGGATGCCGATATTCAACTTTTATAAATCATGTCCGGGTGCTATTGGCTTGGCGTCAAAGTTCAGTGGTTTCCTTGTCAAATTTGATCCAAAGAGTCTGCGTTGTGTTAGCCTCGTACTAGTTCATTGGATCTCAGTTGGTTATATCAACAACAATATATGTGTGAGAGGTGTTGACTTGCTAACTGATGCTTGATTGATGCTTGGTGTTTCAATCCAACCATGTCGGGTTTGACGCGATTTAAGGCCAGAGTCCCGTTCTAGTGGTACGTAACGTCAAAAACCATATAATTCACCTCCATTTTGGTACGTGAAAGAAAGAGAGCAGGTGAGAAGTTGGCTTCAACATCACATCTGCGAGATCACGATGGGAGGGTTTCTGTTTTCTTGTCCTCTAAGTGACATGAAAGTGCAACAACCATTTCTAAAATGATGTTCCTTCACCTTACAATATGGGTGTATAGTAAAAACAAATCCGCCCACTTATAACCTGTATATTCTTACTTCTTTGGGTATGCATATTTAGATAAAACCTTTCAACTGTGATACAAGTCACCCTTTTTTGAGTCATTGAGTCAATAGTTGTTGATATCATAAGCGTGTCGCTTGCACGTGTTGGATCATGAAAATTTGAAACCTAATCCCCCTACCCATCTTCTCCTGACTGACCTAAAGGAAAATAAAGTTAGAAGAGGGTTGACGCTTTCTAATGGCACATTTCTTTTTGGTAAAATATATAAAGAGAGGTGGTATAAAAGTCTAAGAAAGTGGGTGATGGTATATATATATATATATGTATATAATTATATATAATTGATTGAGTGAGAGGAGGAGGAGGAGGAGGAGGAGGAGGGGGGTAGGGTAAGGATTCCCTGACTTTTTGGCTCTGCTCTGTATTGGTTTGTGGGTATGCACAACATATTGTTTTCAAGGATAAAAAGAAAAAGAAGAGATATTTTAGTGCGGGATGGAGTGGAGAAGGGTATAGTATTTTAGCTTTTCAAGCGTGGATGCTTTTGTTGGAGAATCCACATCCAAATGGCTCCATGGTCTCGTGCTCCATCGCTACTCATCTTCCCCACCAATTTTCATAATTCTTGTGATCTTATTCCCAATTATCAACACATAAAGCTTCCATTAACAAAGTTGTTCAAAGAAATATATTGCTTCATCAAATGTTCCTTTCTATATATTCAGTAGGTCAATGAATGTTCATTCTCTATATAAGTCAGTGCTATCCTGGCTTGGTTCGTCCTAATAAATTAGTTTTAGTGGCAGGAAACACGGGATGATCTCAATTGGTTAGAGCACAAGAACTTCACTTTTCTCTTACTTTTTTAATTAGTGTCAATTTGGAAACTACTGATTCAATGTGCTGCAATTTAATGATCAATTACACATATTTGAAGGATAACCACATTTTCCTCCTTGATTATTCATATAAAAGATAAACAGATAATTAAAATTTGGAAAACATAGAGAGGGTTCAATTCAACTCGCGTTTCCTCACAATATGGAAGGAGCACTTCCAAATCAACGGGCAACTTCAACAGTACATGTTATGAATCGATGCGTTACACGGAATCATCCATTTCGTCGTATAATTTTGGTGGGCAAAGCTAGCTCAAGGTAATATTCATAGCAAAAGAACAAATAGTGAAGCCTTTTTGGTCAAGTGGTGAATCCATAACCATCATGCTATGTGATGGCTTAAGTTCTATTGGACCTTTTTCTTCCATATAACACCCGTAAGAAAGAGTCTTTGTTTCGATTATATTAATACAAAATAGGAGACATGTGGACAAATATCTATGTATAGATTAATATAAATGTAGGATGATGGTTGAATAACAAATTGTATAATTTACGTGTTGGGTGCTATCAAAAGTGTAAACCCAGTGGGACTGGAGCCAGAGGAACTCGATTAGGCGTTGTTTTTGCTCCCTCCAATGCAAACAAGAGGCATGAAAGTATTGTTTATTATTTGAGTGAGAGAGGACCAACAGATCTTCTAATCTGTGCATAAGATCTCCTTCAGGTGATTAAAATCATGGGGCTTCCCTTTCCCTTTAGCTTTCCCTCCCTTATCTTTTTCAGTTTTAGTCTTTTTTCCAATATTTTAGGTCAGAATGAAAAACAGGTTATGTAGACTCTACCGTGTATTTGGTTTATTTGAAAGAATAGTAATAAAAATTATACTGAATATAGTAAAAAGTGGAAATAAATATTGCTTTAAAAAATCTAATTATAATACGTTACTAACCATTTCTTTTCATTATTTATCTATTATTTTCTTTCTATATCAACTACCCAAGCCCTCCTGAAAAACTATTTCAACATTAACATGAGCGTATTTTAAGGGAGCGTTTGGTTCGTCGAGGAAAACAGAAATGAGAATAGGAATAAATATAGTGAAGAATGGGAATGAATATAATCATTATAATTATGATGGTTGGTTAAGATGAAGGAATGATTACCATTACCTTTGATAGTGGTTAGTTCGTTAAACATTTTAAAAAATAAAAATTTATTAAAATTATTTTATATCAAATTTTTAATATATTTTAATTAATTATATTTTATGCACCCTATTACTCATATTTTAATTAATTATATTTTATAATTAATTATAATCAAGTTTTGCGTTAAAAAATTTGAACAATGATTCCCATTCCTCTGGATTACCAGAGGAATAGAGTATTACCAAAAACTGGGGAATGAAAGTGATACCTGTATAATGATAGATTGATACTAAACGTTACTTTTCAAAGCATACCCATACCCCCCAAACAAGCATACTCTAAGTTCTAACTTAAAGTTCCCAATAAACCCTTTAGCAAAGATGATAGTAAAAGAAGTTGAATGTTCCTTCTATTTTTAATTATAATTTTTATTTTATAATAATAACAACATATAATAAAAATACCACTGAAACGCAAGGTTTGGAGAAGTCCAATAGGACACAACCTTATTTCTAACTAACAGAGAGGTTGTTTCCAATATTTTCATATTTTATTTTATTTTAAATTTTTTGATTATTAATATTGATATAAATATATTTAATACTAATACTATTAAACATTAGATAAAAATTAAAAATAAATTAATTTTTATAAATAAATTAAGTAAGTAATTTTATTTTAATTTTTATGTGATATTCATTAAAAATATTTTACATTTATTAAAATAATTTAATAAGTAAACAATTATTTATAAATTGATTAATATATATTTTAACTACTAAAAATAATTTTATTTGAAAGTTATTTATTTTAAAGATTTAAAGTATATTTGTTATTATTATTATTATTATTTACTATTAATTAATATTATTAATTAATAGCAAATAATATATATTTGATTAACAAGGAAATGAACACGGAAAAAGAGCTCAGAAGAAGTAAAGTGGACTGAGGCCCCGTTGTAACTTGCAAGTGAGATCGAACAGTATTGATGGATGAGGCACGTCCATGTATCACATCAATCAAAAGTATTATCGTGTGCTGCTGCGAATGTGCGAGTAACATACACGCCCCTTCCTTCCTTTTCTTTTATTAGTTTTACCACTCTAAAAGGTCTTGTCCTCTCTCTTTTACAAATGGAATGGATAATTCGCTGTCAGGTGAGGAGTGTGAGTCTTCAACGAATGATCATGGACCCACTTCAGTCATCTGTGTATGATCATGGTTTGAACGGTCAAGCTTCAAATCATTGGTGCTCATGTGAAACATAGGATGCTACCTCATTCACACCAATCTCCTTTGCTTTTATGTATGGCTTTTGTAAAATTTTCTCCTTGTAGCCGCTGCCTTTTTTTTTTTTTTTTTTTCCCTTTATAATTTAATTTCTTTCTAAATTAGCCTTTCGCCATTTTGAAGATGCTCAAATGCACCTTTAATTAAATCTATTACTTACCATTGGGAAATTTGAATTTATTGATAAGCCAAACAAAAAGGAAGAAACGATGGTTTCTTCGTAGATTTGTTCCATTCCATAATCAATTGTGGCATGCCAATTTAGTTACTTAATTGTGAAACAAAAATATATTGATTGCTTTTGGTTCTTAATCACTCCGTCACTATTTAATGAAATTAGTTGAAGTTAAGGATCTTAATTTTTATTTAAAAAACAATAAAAACCATATGTATAGAATAATCGCAAAAGAACACAGAAGTAGATTTTTTTAAAAAAATCATCATTGGATTAAAATTAATAACATTAAGAACGTCGTCGTATGAGCTACATACTCCAAGGACAAACGAGACTATACAAAAGTATATATTGATTAGTAGATTATAATAATTGTTAGCTAATAGCAGATTAATATAACTTATTTGATCAGTGGATAATATCAACTATTTATTTAAAGATGTTTGATATAATTAACTGTTTAGTATTAATTATTTATGTATAAATTTACTTATAAAGACATGACTTAAGATTTTTTTTATAAAAATATGAAAATTTATATATTTCTACTTTTTTTATTCATGACAAACTTCAACGCACTTATAAGAAAAAATGGTTAGATTATGCACCTTAGCCCTAATGCTTTTGTGACTATATTATGTAACTTAGAATGGTGAGATATACTAATGTAGAATCAACATAGACAATACCTTTTAATTCTTCGCTTGTGTAGTTTACTCAATTATTTCAACTATCCTTACGTTTACTTCCAAAGTTACTCTTTCCGTTATCTTTATGTTTACTTTTAAAATTAAAAGAATAAGTCTATAACGATATGATAATTCTGTGTAGATTTTAACTCAAATTTAATATTAATTTAATTTTAAAAATTAAAATTAAAAATATTAAATTTAAATAACAAACTTACTATTTCTATTTGTATTGAGTAATTTATAATAATTTTTAAATATAATAATCGTTTAAACATTTCTCAATGAGTATTTTCAAAATTAACAAATTGAGTTTAATCTGTAAACTCAATTCGTTAATTACTAAATATAATTATCAGCTTAATCAAACAACTAAAACCTAAGGCGGCCTAATTTAAGGCTATAGTCTAGTTCACTTCCAAGTTCCAACCCCCGTTGAGGTTTGAGAGAGAGAGAGAGAGGGGTGCGGTAGACCATAATTGTACACTAATGCCTTGCGTGCAACTCCTCTCGCACGCACGTATCAAAACACTCTTTCGCTCCTTCTCTTTTTTCTTTTTTTCTATTGATGGATGCCCCCACTTAGACTCGCCTTCTTTAACTTTTAGAGTACAGTACAGGGACATTTCTGCCAATTTCATTTTGTGTAACCTGAGCCTTCTTAAACCTCCAAACTTGGAAGTTTCATCCTCCACACTTTTATTTCCTCCTCCACGCTGTAGTCTGTACTCTCATTCTCTCTCTACGAGCAAGTAACAGCAGCAGTACTGCAGCAGCCATCTTCTCTTCGCCTTTATTAAGATTTCAGTTTCTTACAAGCCACGTTTTTTTCTTCGATCTGGTTTCTTACGAATCCTGTGTTTTAATGTAAGGCTCCTTCCCTTTTCCTACGTTGATTTTTGGTTTGAGGACTTGTTGTGTTCGGACTTTTGGTGCTTGATCGTAGTCTTTGCTAATGGGTCTGTGGATTTTTTATGCTGGATCTCTCTGTTGCTTTGATTGAAGTTTTCATTTTTCAGATTTCTGCCCTTTGCTGGTATTTAGTTATGTTTATCTGAAGACGTTCGTTCTCTCTCTTGAATCACTTCCTTTATGGCTTTTGCATTACCTGCTGTCTTTTTTTTTTTTTTTTGGTTCCTGTTGTGTTTGTTGGAGCTTAATTTGCAAGTTTTGTTTTTTAATGGTGGGTTTTCATCTTCGCACAAGAAAGCTTAACTCCTTTTGTTCCAGAACTTTAAGGTGATTGTTACTCGTAACAGCATGTGGCCTAATTGGGAGCAAGGAGATCGAATTGCTTTGTTATTTTTATTTTTGACACATTTCTATCAGTCGAGTAGACTCTTGCCTTTTAACGATTTATTTTCCAAAAAGAGATGCCTGCTTGTTTGGAGAAGATATTTGCAAGTACTTCGTCTTTATGCTTTCTCTCTGTCTCTGCCTGCCAAGTTTATGAATCTTTTTTACTAATATTTGCTGTTTATACATCTGGGGTCCTAGAATCTAGTTACTTTTGCATTTGAATCACTTCCTTGATTTCGTGTAAGAGATGTGGTTTTGACATTTGAGTTCTTTTTTTTGCAGATATCTAGAATATTTTGATTGGGAGGTCACTGTGGCGTTTCTTTTGGGACGAGAAACAGGATGCTGTGGTTGTTGAGTCTATCTGTTGATGTATATCGCAAAGTCATCTCTTTGAACCTCTATTGCAGAGTGATCCTGTAACTCGTTTGTTCAACGGATTAAAATTTCCATTAGCCTCCCACTTATTCTATCAGTCATTTTCCATGGGATCCACTTTTTTCATCGTCATTCCCTGTTATGTACTCCAGATTAGCTGAACATTGTCCGATCAATCATCTATACGTATTTTGTCTGTTCTCACTGCGGTTGCTCATCCATTGGACTGATTCATTCGACCATTTATTGGTCTCTCTCATTTCTATCTTTTCAATAACAAGTAAATCTAGCTTTCAGTTGTTCAATTGGCATCGCCTCCACTTGACGAACAGGGAGTTTTATTTTACCATTCCTTGAACGATTGTGGTCTTGGTGTTTTGGTACTTTGAGGGGTTGGGTGAGTAGAATGGTGTGCCAAGCAGCGAGCCAAACAAATTTTCGCGCATTGAAACATGAAAATGGAACTGCTGGAAATGCTACCATTATAGTTAGAGTCATAGCATGTTTTCAACCACTTCAGGATTGCCAGGTTAGTGGAGTATAAATCTTATTCCTCAAGCCAACGTTTTTTTGGAGGATAATTACTCTAATACAGTTTGTTTTATCCACTGATACTTACTTTTCCTGTTGATTTCTTTTGCAGGCTGAATACTTCCGTCATTTGCTTAAACCTGTTACGTAGATTTAATTTCCGTTTTCTGTTTTCAAGTTAAGCTGAAGACTTTTGTTTTTGCCAATATTCCTTTAAAACACATCAAGTGATTGCCGACTCCAACTACTGCTATAAGCCATCTTCTGGTATGTAATACTTATATCTCGCCCTATTGTTTAATATTGAACTGTATATTCTCTTGTTATTGGAGATTTTTACAAATCAAATTTGAACATTTGTTGTTAGGTGATTGCTTTGATCGGATGGGGAAAGACTTTGAGACTTGGTTTCCCCGGCATCAATTTGGTTGGCAATTACCCAGTCTGAATTCCATGGCTGCTCCGATGCAATCGGTGCAGCAAAATACCTTTCCTTGGGTTTTTAATCCTGGCACTGCCATTGTCTCTAACAACCGAAATTTGCCTACATATCCATTCCATGAGCTTCCTCACCCTCAGGTTGGTCAAACCAATGAACCTCATCGCTGGTTTTATTGTTTGCCTCGATTCAGACAGGCCTTCACACGTGCTTCAGACAGCTACATGAAGCAGAAAGTACCTACTGCTACATCCGAGAATTGTATGGAGTCCGTTACGCCTAAGGCTGAAACTGGATCTGTTCAGAAGAGATTCCTTGTTTTTGATCAGTCAGGTGATCAAACTACTTTGATCTTCAGTTCTGCCCTTGGCAATCCTGTCCAGGGCTTCCCTTCCTGGAGTGCAAAACCAAATGGCCTTTTTAATTTGGGCAAAGAAAACGTGGGGGAGAATGAAACTTTGAGACGTGTTTCAACCTACGAATTGGATGAGAACTATGGAACTGATGCGAAAAGCGAGATGCGCGAGGATACAGAAGAGCTGAATGCTTTACTTTACTCGGATGATGATAGTGATGACACGGGGGACGATGATGTTACCAGTACAGGTCATTCACCTAGTACAATGACAGCTCATTGTAAGCACTGTTGGTACGAGGGAAGCATGGAGGAGGTTGCTAGTTCAGATGGCAAAAGTAAAAAGCGAAAACTGTACAACGGACTCAATAGTGATGTACGATCACTCATGGACACAGCTAGTTCTGTGAGGCGTGTCAGAAGCTCTGAGTTCGAGGACCATGCAGAATCTAGATGTGTCAATGGCAACAACTCCTCGGCAAGTGAAATGGGTTCAGAGTTTAGCAACAAGAGAACGAGGAAAGAAAGGATTCGAGAGACAGTGAGCATTCTGCAGAGCATAATTCCAGGTGGAAAGGGCAAGGATGCAATAGTGGTTCTCGATGAGGCCATTCATTACTTGAAATTCTTGAAGCATAAAGCCAAAGAACTGGGTCTTGGTTCTACATGAACTGTGATAACCTTATCCTGGTACTGTGATTTACTGCTAGACAGTCCCAGATAAATAATTATTTATAAGTCTGATAACTGTGTGAAGAGAATAAACAAGGACCCGAGTCGAGAACGGTTTGGCACAAGATTGAAACTGTCTTCATAAAAAAAGAAAAATTGCAGATTGAAAGATGGCTAGAATAGTCTTTCTTCAATGTTTGAGGTGGTGGAAAAGAGGAAAATGTTTCTCGTTCTTCTGCAAATTGTTCATGGGGTCGGTCTCTAGAAGGAAGAAGAGGGGAGTGAAGCAGGGGCAGGGCGTATTAATATTATTGGGCAGTAAAGTGGGAGGTGAATCATTAAGCGGATGTGTCTTACGGTTTGGGGATAGTAAGCTCTCTGTCACTCACATTTGAAAACTAATTATGCGCAAGGGGGACCCATCCCCAACCCCAGGAAAGGAGGAGTATAGTTGCAGGCTCAGTAATTAGGTGGTGCGGGACCTGACCCCTAACCCAACTAAACCCCCCTTGTGCTTTCTTCTCGCCCTTTTTGTTTTGTTATGATGCTTATTTTCCCTACGCGAGGTTTTACTTATGCGTCTGCTGTACGATTGTGGGCCTCTTTTATCTTACAAGTTGCTGCGCTTGATCTTGTAATTTGACCGTTCAAGTCATGTTTGTGGAATGGCTTTTGTTTTTGCCTGGTTTTTATGTAAGATTGGGATTTGCATGTTTGTTGCTTATGTAATTGATTGAATTGGTTGGATGTAATTTGAGGTTTGTGGTTGTCTTCATGCTTGTGTACTCACGTCGCATGCAAATACTTGTAAAATGAGACAGAGTCTTGAGTTTGGTGTATGTAGGGGCCGACTGGTTTGGTGCATCCCATCCCATGTCTCTAATTATCAACTCGTTTTCAGGAAAAAAGTAGATGTCTACCTGGTAGAAGTGCTATTGCTAATGTAATGGGATAATTATGGTATGATTTGAGTGGAGGATGTTGGTCTTAATGCGCTTAGCTAATTATTATTTTAGAGCCATGCCCATGGCTTGAGTAAGCAAATACAAATAAAAGAAAAGGAATTGCGAATAGAAGTATGAATGGTTAGTTCCAAGTTGCTTTTGCTTTTTCTCGTGTTGCAGGGCTTCATAAAGTATGATGATTTGCGAATAGAAGTATGAATAGTTAGTTCCAAGTTGCTTTTGCTTTTTCTCGTGTTGCAGGGCTTCATAAAGTATGATGATTTCTTTTGAGGCCTAAATGCTGTTTGGGCCCAAGCCAAACCTAGTGTGATCGTGACCTGTATCGTATTGTTGTACTGTAGTTGCGATCCCAGTTCCCAATCCCGGTAGAGAAGTGTAGAATCATGATGAGCCAGCCAGCTTAAACGTCCATATTTTATTAATTTATTACGCCTCGCCTCGCCTCGCCTCGTCTCTTGGTGGGTACATAAATAGTCCTGGACTGGACGTGGTTTGCGGTGAAAAAAAGGGCGTACACACACACACGCACTAACTAGCTTCATTTTACCCATGATGTTAGATTATCGCGTGGTTGGATCAGATAAGGAGATATGTTCTAATCTATATACTGCTTTCTTGCTTGGTTTAACCGATTTAGGGTTTTTGTAATTTCTCGTCTCTCCCGAGTTTCCTTTCAATGGATTCCTACGGTTTCCACGACGGCAATATTTTTAACTTGCTCCACGGAAGATACCTCGATGTTCGCCATGTAAATTTCTGTTCATTTGCTTACACCTTGATCTTTTACTTCTTTTCTTTGTTCGATTTCTTGGGTCTTGTTTTGTTTGCTTTAGATTTTGATCAAGTGCAATTCAAGAAACTGGTGATTTTAAACGCGCTTTGTAGGTTGTTACACTGATTTTCAATCCATACGCTTGTGTTGTTGCTACTCAAGTATCCTAGTTAGCTATTGAAGCCTGCTTTTTAAATGAGATTTTTTTCTTCTAAACATTTTGTCATACTCGTGTTTAGAAATTGCAGCAACCAGACCTTTTGGGTTGGGACACCGAGGCTGTGATTCTTTCCTTTACCATTTCTTTCATTTTGTAATCTTTATGTATATCTGTGTAATGAATAGTATCTCACGTTGGCTGTTGTAGTTAAATTTTTGTCATCCCTTTGAATACGAAGTTTGATTAATGACGTATGTGACAGAAATGCTATGTTTTTTCTGTTTCTTTGCGTAATGTAGGATGTTACCCAGGGCTTGCGGATGCATTCATCATTGATACGCAGACTATCGCAAGACAAGGAATTGGAGGTGCTTATGATCTACGTTAAGTATTACATTATTGTCGATAAACATAATCTTCTAAATATCGCAGTGATTCTCTTTGCTGGTAGAAGTTCTAACTTTGTATGATTAAAGTATCTGTCAAGCATTAGAACGATGCTGGTATACTAAACCGAACAGATCTTATTAGCAGCTTATTCTTCTCCTCCAATCTGTTGCTATTAAGTGCCACTTGAACTGCTTAATATGTTCATTTACTCCGTCCCTTATATTTGTTTTGTTCTGCTTATATTTTAGACACTTGAGCCCACAGGATCAGTAATTTAAAAGCTCTATCCCTTTGAAATAGTTAGTGTTTTTCTTGCAGTTTTCCATAATTATGTGTTTTACTAGAAATTTATTCTTAGAATCTGTCTGTTTTGATGGTGCTGTCTCTCACATCTACAGGGGCATCAGGGTTGTGTCAACTCGATAGCTTGGAATTCCAAAGGGTCACTTTTGATATCTGGGTCAGATGATACACGGGTACAAACTTCTGTATGCATATATGTATATTTGTAGAGTTTACAGAAGTCCACCTTGCATGCCAAACAGAAAGAAAATAGCAGAGAACAACAAATTCATTGAGTAAAGCCATGCATGTGTGTGAGATCTTAATGTTCTTATTTGTGTCACTGCAGCATATGAGACCTACTCTGTTGCCAGGCTTTCGTGGTCTTGGTTATATGTGGTTAAGGACTATCTAGGTATGCAATAACTGAGTAGAAACCTGGTTGAATAAATAACCGGTTAAAGGTGATCTAGGCATTTTAAAAATGCCTTGATAAACATGGGGTGCGATTAAAGTTTACCATAATACATTAATGCGCAATCAAATTCTGTGTTCTGGGTCTAACTTGTTGCCTTGTGGGAGAGGAAGTTTCTTGTATGTATTTTCAAATCCTTTTTTTCCTTTTCGTTATTCCTTCATTTTTCCTACACTGCTGGGCAAAAGTGTTTTGAACTGTTTCAAATGTTAGGAAAAGAGAATATGGATGAAATAGCTGATGGGGCAGAGCGAAGGATGACCTCGTAATTCTGATGAGCTTAGAACAGGACAGGTTAAGGTAGCTTGAAAATAGATGTGGGAATAAAATGTTGGTTGGGATGCAGGATATACTTTCTATTTTATCCTACTTTTGGTATTTGCGTGTTGGAGATTGTGTATGAGTGCAAACCAACATGAAGTAGTGGAGAGACAGCCTTCTATGGACAAGAAATGGAAGCTTTTCTTTGCGTGCTTTCCTGTAGACATGTGCTTCCATTTTTGCAGTAGAAAATAGTTGCTGACACTTGAGATTTCTACAGATGAATATCTGGAGCTACACGTGTCAAAAACTATTGCATTCTATTGATACTGGGCATTCTGCAAACATATTCTGTACAAAATTTATACCTGAAACATCTGATGAGCTTGTGGTGTCTGGAGCTGGGGATGCAGAGGTACAGTTCAAATTTCAATATAAGTGGATGATATTTCCTTAACTTCCTGGAGCTTGTCTAACTCCTTTTTCCTGCAGGTTCGCTTATTCAATTTATCGCAGACAAGTTCGGGGAGTGTTGATGATAACGCAGTTGCTCCATCTGCAATGTACCAGTGTCACTCTAGAAGAGTGAAAAAGCTAGCTGTAAGATTTCAGTTTGTGAATACATTGAAAATCAATATAGTTTTACTTTCCGCATGCGTTGATTTCATCTGTTATGAAGGTTGAAGTTGGAAACCCTCATGTTGTTTGGAGTGCTAGCGAAGATGGGACACTGAGACAGCATGACTTTCGCGAGTGTTCTACTTGTCCACCAGCTGGATCTTCTCCCCATGAATGTCGCAATGTTCTAGTGAGTTTAAAAAAGTTGAAGAAAATTTCAATTATCTTTAATTTGAATTTTGGTCTTATGGTGTAAAAACTTTGATTACATTCTTAGAAAGGTGTGTCTCCTAGTGGTCAATTGCTCTGTATCGTTTAATACATACAGGCTTTTGTCAGGTGATGCTTTTCAGATCAGTGTGATCATTGTTATTCTCTTACAGTATCATTATCTGCATTTGGTAATGACCATAGGACTATTGCGAACTTGTTACCTCTTGTTGAAGACGTCAGTACAACAATGAAAAGCATTGATGATTTGCTAGTTGATTTCCTTTGGAGTCTACTATAAACATTTCGGTATATAATGAAGGCAATCGATATGCTTGATGGCAAGGTTGAAGATAGTGGCTGACTAGGATTGCATGTAGAGGAGTTAACATTATAATTCCAGATTCTCTGATAATTTGTTTACAGAATTGACTAGCAGAATGGCTTAAGATGTTTGGTCCTATAAAGAATGATCCAGTTAATTATCAAGAAATTGACCTATCAATTGATTAAACTATGAGGCTGTTTATCTTTTCCTTTGTAACACGTGAAAGTAATTTATTAGCAGAAGTTAAGCTGCAAATGTAAATAGAAGATTCAAAAGGCCTGTTAAGGCAGTGGTTGGTTGTTCATGGATTAGGATACTAAAGAATAACTGACATCTAGTTCCCATATTAACTGCACCAAACAAAATGAGGGGGCTGATATGTATCATCAAGTTTGATAGAGCCTATACTCTTTTTGTATTTCTTTTCAGTTGTTACCCTGAATTTTGAGTAACGTCCATTATCTAGTTCTAATGGTTGTGTGTTGCATACAGCTCGACTTACGTTGTGGAATGAAAAGGTCATTAGCTGATCCTCCTAAACAGACCCTGGCCCTAAAATCTTGCGATATCAGTAATAGTCGGCCTCACTTGCTCCTAATCGGTGGCAGGTGCTATTTCCAACAGGGAAGATTTGAGTTACTTTTTTTTCCATCATTAGTGTGGAAATATTGAAATCTTAACCTTTGATATGTAGTGATTCCTTTGCTCGGCTATATGATAGAAGGATGTTGCCTCCTCTAACCTCTTGTCGGAGGAGAATGTCTCCACCTCCTTGTGTTGGCTATTTTTGCCCAATGCATCTTTCTGAACGTGTGAGTTCGAAATTGTAGACTGTTATGTGAATTACTTCTAAATACGCATGTTGAAGTTGACTAATATAACTGATCAAAATGAAATAAATGTCCTTCGAATATGTTGCTATGTTTACTAAAAGATTTCTTATGGCTCTTGTAAACATGTCACAAGATTATGGTAACTTTTAGTTTTCCATTGTTCTTAATTTTCTTATGATTTTCCTTCTCCCTCTCTCTCTATATATAATACATAATACACACACACACACACACACACACACACACACACACACACACACACACACACACACACACAGATAGAAGAAATATCAACTAGTAGATAAAACTCACATAAACTAGGAAATATGGGCTGTTGAGTGTTGTTAGGCTGCTGGAATATCACATTTTAGGTCTAGATTTCAACTTAGGTTGTTGGAATTTTGAGTTTGGATTAGTTTGAATTTTAGGATTTGATTGATGGAAATTTACGCTAGAGTTTTAGGCCTTCATATAGCTGGAATTTTAGTGTGGTAAACAAGGAATGGAGTTTAGGAAATCACTCGTGTAAGAAAACATCACACTTTCTAATTGAAAACTTAAGGTACTTAAGGTTATATGCAAAATTTTGAATATCTTATTCTTGAAGGGTTAAGTACACATATTTACAGAAGTTTTTAGAATCCTTATTCTAGTCGGAAAAGGTTCCTAACTAAAATTTTAAAAATAAATTTGAATCCTATTCCGATAAGGATTCTTTATTCTCAAATAAGCTTAAGTCCTAAACCAATTATTACAATATATCTGACATTATTACACCCTATCTAATAAAGAAAACTTAGCATAAAGTAATTTTATTTAATCCCTTGTTGCCCTTTCTATTCCTTTAATTCCCGTTTTTCATTCCACCAAAATAAAGCCTGTGGTTGACTAATACGCCCTCTTTTACTTTGTTTATCAACTCTAAAATCTTTTGCATCAATGTGTGTTTGTGTGTCTCTACGTGTACATGCCTGGATGATTTAAACAGAACTTGTCATAGAAGATCAAACTTTCTCCTTTCTCTTATCAGGGACGTTCAAGCTTGCACCTAACTCATGTTACTTTCAGTCCAAATGGAGAGGAGGTTCTCCTTAGTTATAGTGGGGAGCATGTATACCTAATGAATGTTGATCATGGTATGTTTCTTCGTCTTGTGAGATTGGATTTTCTGCCCAGAATGTAATGATACTTGATAATCTAATCCTTAGTTTAATTTTCTAGTTGCCTATGGTCTTCCTGGAATCGGAAGCTTAACCTGTGACCTTTAGCATTCACAAGTGTAATGGATCACTGTTTGGAAATTTTCTTTTTTTGTAACTTTTCAACGTTAATTTTGTTTTCTTGTAACTTTTCAAAGTTCTGTCAAATTCCCTTTGTTCTTTCATCCTCACTTAATTTATTAATTCTTTGTTAGACTGGTTGTTATTGGGTCACTTGTTATCGAATTTAGCTGAATGATGTATGAAGTACTTCTTTGCAGGCAGTGGAAATGCCATGCAGTACAATACAGGAGACCTTACAAAGCTGACGACCTTCACTCCGTTGTTTAATGGGCTAGAATTGCAGTGGCTACCACCTGATCTACCCAGAACTATTAGGAGTTCTAAAAGCAATTCTGTGGTGTGTTTCATATTTTGGTTTGCTTTATTCTTTATTCTGTTTCTGTTTATCAATATTATCCATGCTCACATGGTTGTTACAGCTTGAGAAATGCAGGAAGCTGATTCAATATGCTGAAAAATGCTTAGAGGAAGGGGCAAATTATTTTTCTGGAATTGAGGCTTGCGACGAAGTTCTGGATGGTGATGGTCGTGGTCATGGTCATGATATTGATCCCATGCTTAGGCATGAAGGCCTCTGCATTCGTGCAGCATTGTTACTGAAGGTTTCTGACAAGCTTTATTGAATAACAGTTTTTCATTTCCTTTATATTTTACTAATTGTGTTTTGTTTGTGCTGTAATTTTCAGCGGAAGTGGAAGAATGATGTGCACATGGCCATAAGGGATTGCTATAGTGCTCGTAGAATCAACAGTTCTTCCTTTAGAGCTCTCTACTATATGTCCGAAGCTTTGTCACAGGTATGCTTATAATAGTAATCTGTCGATTCATCTTTTGCAACACCCACTACAAACTGTGTAGTTTCTGCTTCATTAATCATTCAAGTTGCTGCAGACATAGCATTTATTTAAGTGTTGCAATTTTCTTTGAATATGGTCTTTCCAGTTCCACTTATTTAGATCATTTTCCTCATAGGGATGGAAATTGGGTTAATAAGATAACCAAGTTCAAAATTGTCAAATTTGCGCTTTTAAAAAAAAAAAATACTTGTTGGCTCTTAACCATGTGTGGATATGTTTTAATTTTGTATGTGTATGTGCAATTTATTTGTATCAAACTTGCAAAAAGATAACAACTTTTGGTGTTTTACATGCATCTTTGACTACTTTTAGTGTTATACAATCACTTCTTGTTACACACATTGTAGGAACAATTTTTTTGTAAACATTATGCGGTAGACGGTTTAGAGAGGTGTAGGAACAATTTTTTTGTAAACATTTTTTGTAAGATGGCTGATTGTGAAGGGGTTTTTTGTTCTAAAAGAGGGACATATAAGTGGCTGGTTGTGCTTGCCGCATATATCTTGATATTGAACTGCTAATGGTACTTAGGTTTCCCTTGGCTGTTATAGCTCAGTTGCTGATTAATTAACTTATTGCAGTTGGGAAAATATAAGGAGGCTTTAGAGTTTGCCCTTGCTGCTCAATGCTCTGCACCCTCCAACACTGAGATGTCTGAATGGGTGGAGAATATCAAAAAGAATCTTGCTTCAGGTTTTTGTTCTGGTCGTCCTAGTCTCGCTGGAAATTTTCTTTGAAAAATGAAACATGAGAAAGGATGCAAGTCTTCAGTTATTCAACCATCATTTTAGTACCAGTAGCTATGAAAGTACTTATCTATAAATATTATTGTTTCCTTTCGAGATTAGAACTTCATCTAATTGCATATTTGTTTGACTAGCTGAAGCTGAAAAGATTAATAAGACAAACGATGGAGTTCCAAGGCCTGAACCAAGAAGTGGTAGAGCACTGTCATTGAGTGACATACTTTATCGATCAGAGGCTAATAGTGATGCTTCACAAGATGCTCCTAGGTCTGAAAGGGAAGATTCTGACTATGACGAGGAACTGGAATTGGACTTTGAAACATCCGTTCCAGGTGATGAAGCTCGTGATATTCACTCCAACATTCTTCACGGAAGTCTAAATCTCAGAATTCATAGAAGAGGTGATTCAACTAGAGAAACAAGCTGCACAAATGGCTCATGTGGGTCTCCTTCATCCTCACAAAGTGATCGAACACCTTATCAGGTTCACACTCTGATCTTCATTTAATGTTTTGTTTCCAGTTATCCATTATACATTAAGAGAAAACAATTTCTTGTGTTTTTAGTACCGAACTTGGAACTCATGGGAATGCTGTTCTTTAGGTTTGTTATGAAGGTGTTTAGTGTCAAGAAATGGCAATAATTGCTTGTGTTTCTAAGATGGACATACTGGATAATAGCCAATCCCCGTATGGTTATGCCAAGAAAACATTGTCGTTATTGCTTTTTGTCTACAAAAATTTGAATGGATTGTTAAATGGGTGAAACATGATGGAGGGAAAAATACTAATATCTTTTGGTTTTTAGGAAGTAGCTTAATGCTTTACTCCATACTTGATTGGACAAATTCTCTCTGTCTGTGCCTCACTTATGCATGCACACACAGGATTGTTATACTAAAATACATGAAAGTCGATATAGTATCAGATGTATACCTAACCAAGAATCGTTTGATGAACTTTGGACTTGCTGTCTCAATATTACTTCCTATAAATTTTGGAGTTCTTTATTGTTGTAGCTGACTCATTCATAAACTTTAAATATCTTTCAATCTAAGATTATTTCCTCGTACTTATTTTATGTTGCAGCCAGAGGTAGCCTTTGATATGAAGCAGAGATATGTGGGCCATTGTAACGTTGGAACTGATATAAAACAAGCCAGCTTTTTGGGCCAAAGAGGTTACTTTTGTGATGAATTTTCTTTGTTGCATGTCTTTTGTTTCTGCCTTCAGGTTTATCCGTTTTGTCTTGTTTGTCAGTTATTACTAGGGGTCCTGTATAACAATTAACAAGGTGCCTCGTTAGATTTGACTTGGATTTTGTTATTGGGAAATTACTGTGATCTCGTTGATAACATATTTTATAGTAGTTAATTTGGTTTATGGTTTTAATCAAGCAATGTATAGGTGACTATGTGGCAAGTGGAAGTGATGATGGTAGATGGTTTATATGGGAGAAGCAAACTGGTAGACTAATAAAAATGTTACTTGGAGATGAAGCTGGTAATATGCCCTCCCTCTGACAATACTATTCCTTTCCCAAAAGTTTATTGTCTGTTGTTGATTAACCTGATTCACCTCCACTTCCCTCGACAGTTGTGAACTGTGTGCAGAGCCATCCATTTGACTGTGTCGTGGCAACCAGTGGGATTGATTACACAATAAAGGTGAGGACAGATGTATTTGGGTTCACCTACTAAGGTATAGTTTTCTGATTTTCCTGACCTGTTACTGTAGATTTGGACTCCAAAGGCTCCTGTTCCATCAATAGTGGCTGGGGGAGCAGCTGGACCTGAGACTTCTAATGTGTTGGAAGCTATGGAAAGCAATCAGCGTAGACTGTGTCATAATCGTGAAGCTATCCTGTAAGATTGGCATAGTCAAAGACTTTAGCATTTGAATTATAACATAAGACTCATTCAATGTCAACCACCTTCAGTAGGCGGGTTTTTCACTTTTACAAGTTAATGGACATTTATGAGCACTTCTAAACACAAACCTAATGGGCTTTGACCTCAAGAAATGCAAAAATTATCACATAATAGTTACATTAATCATCTTATCTGTGAGAAAATTAGTGAAGGCCAATTCAAAACTAGCTCAGCTCATCTGTGACAACGGGATTGCTTATGTTGAAGTCACAAACCTAATAGGCTTTGACCTCAAGAAATGCAAAAACTATCACATAATAGTTATGTTCCATAGATCAGCTTATCTGTGAGAAAATTAGTGAAGGCCAATTCAAAACTAGCTCATCTCATCTGTGACAACGGGCTTGCATATCTTGAAGTCACAAAGCTAATCGGCTTTGACCTCAAGAAATGCAAAAATTGTCACATAATAGTTACGTTCCATAGATCAGCTTATCTTTGAGAAAATTAGTGAAGGCCAATTCAAAACTAGCTCAGCTCATCTTTGACAACGGGATTGCATACCTTGAGGTCCCCTGCTCCCTTTCTCCCCAATTTCATGATATGCATTTCTGTTCTTAACATCAAGTGTTGAATAATCCTTTTGGTTTGAGATACATTATTTATATCAAGTTTAGTTGTGCTTATGATGCTTATACAATGCTAGTTTCAGCCCCTTTGAATTATTGGAGCGTTTTCGGATGCACGACTTTTCCGAAGGATCTTTACACCCTTTTGAGTGTGCTCAGAGCTAAGCAGAGTTCAAAAATAAAAATGAGCTAATCAAATTTATATGGTGAGAAGTTTGTGAGTAACAGATTCCTCTCCTTCAAGTTTTATATATCTTACTGAAAGTGGCATTCTTAGTATCTTTGAAACTGAATTTATTGTATGTTAATTGGTTTGGCCTTCTGTGTTGTTGTTTCTCCAAGTACCTTTCCTCCCAATTGGAGGAGCTCCCTTAGCTATAAGCCTGTGACTTCTATAGATTTTTGGACAGCCATTATCTCTTGAAAATTGCAACTCTCGAAACTGCTGACATGTAAAACTTCATCATCCACAGGAAATGCTTCATTTTATTACCTTAATGACATTCGTGCTCTAATTCATCTGATGTGAAAAAGTGAACTTTATTCAATTTGTTCATGATTCAGCTCCAGGAAAGTACTTGCACAAACAGGAGACGTACTTTGCACAAAATTCGGTAGATGTAGGAAGATTAAGTTTGATATGTGGGAATCTGTGTATAATATTAAAGAGGTGAAATGGCAAGCTGAGGAATCAGAATACAGAACTGTTTCTTGAAGTGGATAAACTCAGAATGAGCAACCTGCCAAGGCTGCTCGACTTTCCTTCTACTATGTTATCACTTACAATAATATCATATCCGGCACACAAAGTAGACCAAGAATGAATGCGAGTTCTTAGGTATAAAAAGGTGTTGGCTGTTTTACGAGTCCAAGCTTTTAGTCCCTTGATACATCTGCTGTGTCTTGTTGATGCTCTACGAGGATGTGATGAATTCTCTGGCGACATGTTGAGGTTCATTTGAATGTAGTAGATCTTTGATTTGGATTGAGTTGAGGTCTGACATACATGCTTTAGATATTTTGTTTGGAGAAACAAAGTATGTTAATGATAGATCGTATGAACTAGATTTTCTTATGTTATCTATGCAAGTGCAACCTAGTGGGCTGGAAATGAAGCAAATGTTTTGTTACAGGAGGGGATGAAAAACGGAGGCAACTGACGGGGGTGGCGGTAACAACTAGTTGACCTTGTAAGGGCTACGGCACCCAACATAGGGTCAAATCTAAATAAGGAAAAGATGGAGTAATATCTGTTGTTACTTTTTCAAGAAAGTGAATATTTCTCTCTATCTCTCTCTCTCATTTTTCGTTGTAAATTTTGTAGAATAGATCAATGTCTGGTGAAATGTCTGTGTATCCTTTATATTGTACATAATTTTGAGCCAGGAAGAGTTATGATTGAATGTGTAATGCTTTTCTGCTTTTTAACCTTTTGTTTTTCTTGATCACTTCTTAATGATCGTCGCATCAAGAACCAACAAGATCCGCACCATATCAACATTGTTGAAGAAATTGCTACTGAACATATGAACTGATTTTATCACCTGCTCAAGTTAGAAGGATTGTTGGTGCATACATGAAAGTTAATTGCTTCCTGAGTAAAATGAGGAACGACATCCTTAGCTTTTCTTTTGCACGTGCATATGGGTTTGTGGAGATTGGACATCCTTTGAGATTAAGCTACGTGTGAAACATGTGAAGAAGCAGATGTATGACCAGTGTAATCGTGTGAGATCTTGCCTGCATTTGTTTATTGTTCTATAGTTCAAGTTTTACACATATATTGTTTGATTTTCTTGGGATTCATGTTCTGACCTGTTTACTTTTTCTTCCAATTATATTTTATGTTAATCTGACTCGCATAATGTTGGTCAAACAAGATGCAATCATAGTATATAATAGTTGGTATTCTTAAAGTGTATTGTCTTAATCATACCACGGCAGGCTCAGTTGGACAACCCAGGACTAAGAATCACCGGTTTTTGTGATATTATAAACTCACCAGACAATCTTCAGATGTGACTAGTTAGGTCACATAATTAGGCAGCTATTTCTTGGCCTGCAGGTCCCTGACGAAAGTCTTAAAACCGAAGTGGAATTCTTTCCTTTTCTTCCATCCTTTTTGATTCAAAAACAAAGTGTTAGGAACTAGAGAAATTGAAGAACGCTTATTTGCTATGATATAAAATAATAAAGAAGAAACCTTTGAACGAAGAATTGTCAACTTTCAAGCACTCCATTCCATCCGCTAAGAAAAATTGCCGTCTTTTATGTGACTGAAGTTTTATTTGGATATTTGTTCGTTCGAGTCAAACCGAGGAAATGTGAAATTAAAATGTGGAAGTGACTTAAATGGTGTTTGATTGATCGGGTGGAGTGTGGGTCTAAGGGCCCTTTGCCAGTCTACCTACGGATTCCACATTCTTGTGTGCAAGAATAAGCAATGCACCCGTAAGGGTAAGCTTTTTCTTACGCTATTTCTCATCCAATCCACTGGAGAACCAAACGGTTGAAAGATATTTAATTGTCTTTAAAATTTTATAACATTGATACATACATATATATATATATGTATCAATGTTATATATATATATATTCTTTATTGCCTCTTACTTTGAATGTGATTGTTTATTAAGCTTTGTATAGGTATAACTTTATATTCTATTTCTGTTTCTGTTGAACTACATCTTTTGATATTATTGGTTTGGTTTAGATTTTTATGTAGCTTAAGTTAATTTAAGGCAAAATGTGGTTATAAACCATCCCTAAAATTGGGTACGGCAAGTTTACATGTCGTTTAGTTGGTGGAATGTCTACCAAAAATAAGAATTAGCAGGTAAAGAAAAGGATTTTTGAAGATTTCATTCAAAACTCTTTTCATGAGATACAAAGGTCATTTCCAAAGTTAAACCTTATTCTTTATTAAGCTTGTATTTCCTTTCCACTAGTATAGTCTTCATGTTTCTTATGATCAACACGAACAAAGGTTGGACATGTTTCTTTTAAAGTCACGACTGAACTATTCAATCCAAAATGATATAAACACAAGGCACAAGGTTTCAGCCCTTACAATCACCTACTGATGCAACGACTCATTTTGGTAAAGGAATCACAATTGAATTATGCATAAACTTTAATCCAAGGGTAACATCGTCTAAGAAATACAACATTGAAGGACAGGACATTATAATGCAAGAACAATTTCACTATATATGTGTGCGTGTGTGGACATAGTATTTATGAGCTAAACGGAAAAAAAAGGGTTAAGTGTAAGTGGCATAGATGTGAATTAAAAATTTGTAAAATGTTCTATTCAATCATTTAAATAATCTTAAATTAATTAGACTATATTATTTACTTTTTTTCCGATAGTTTCATGTATACTTACTAGAATTAAAAAAGAAAGAAAAAGAAAACTTAGATAGGACTTAGGAGCTAACCCAACTCAGACTTTGGAGTTGGACAGCCTTTGAATTGTCTTGTTGGTACATCTTTGATGAAGTATATGATTAAAAAGTAAGCAAATGACCAGCACATCATATATAAGGACGCTCGCTAATTCGTAGTGATGGAGTAATCTATATACGTGCGACTTTCTTTCCGTCCTACCAGTAAGCATTAACATATTAGCAGCCCTTTCTCTCTCTCTCGGAAACAAGAGAGGCATAACAGCAAGGAATATTGCCATGCCAAGTGGGATTTCATAATTTTCGCATCCGAAGAAGCTATCGGCCACTTCAAGAGAAATTGTGTTATTTAAGTTTCAACTGATTCACATCAAGACTATGAAGTTTAACACATCATCGCAACCAAACCCAGAGTGTTGCATGTGTGGAGATTGCGGTTTTTCTTGTGAGCTTTTCCTCTGCAACATTTGCCAATTCAGATCTCAACACAGGTATCTACATACCCTTCAATACAAGAAAGAGCATAAATTTACTTGTATCTTTTCTGGGTTCGGTTTGTCTCATCGTAATTATCACAAAGTTCTTATGTGTTTCTGCTTTGGAACTCTTAATTCTACAGATACTGTAGCAATCTCTATCCAAAAGCCGAGTCCTATCAAGTTTGCAATTGGTGTCTAAGCCAGGATACCAAGGAGAAGTCTCAGAATTCTTCATCGTCAAATAAGAAGAGCTGCGATGATGATAACAGAAACAGCAAGAAAACGAAGAGGAATAGCAATATTGATCAAGGAGGGTTAAAGAGTCAAAGGGGCAGTCAGCAGTTGCAAGTCAATAACCTCATCAAGAAGCAAAAGTCTCCCCAGGGATCGCCGTCGACGAGAAGGAGGATCATCACACAAGGTACGTTAGAGGAAAAGCTCAGAAGGACAAGATCACAGTATATATCAAACAACAATGGGATCAAAAGACAGGTTTTTATAAATAAGGTTAGAAGATATAAGCTTTTGGATGAGGTTTCAAGTTGATGGATGATACATCAGTTTTGTCTAGAAGGAAACTGCATGAAGAAAAAACAGAAGAACAAAGAATCAACCATCCTTGACTTCAAGGTCACGAAAAGATTGCCGTGGTTTCGTTTGGTCCCAAAAGGTGATAAAAAATACAAAGATAATGGTGGAGTTATATGTGTTTCAGTTCAACGTATGGAAAAGGAATGGGAAAGAATCCAGGTTAAATGGGTTAATTCAGGGGACATGATCTTTATATCTTTCACTCTTTACTTACAGTATTTTGCACATCAAGATCTTGTCGGTCAACCCCTACTATGGTTGTTACCTAGTGAACAAGCATCTTTAGATCCCAAATTGAGGTTGTTATGCCACTATTGTTTTGATTGGCTAATACGACTGGGTTTGAATCATAGCCAGATAATTAGATGTATGCACGTATTCGCTAAAACATAGAAAAAGGGTATTTAAGTATACATGGAAACATACACCTTAGATTTTTTTTTTTTTGACAATTACACCTTAGATTATTTGTCAAGAGCTTAAAGCTATTGGTGAGACATTAACAACTTGGAAAACAAGAACGGGCATACCAATTAAATTGGTGATGACTAGGGGGTAAACGCCTCTATGATACAGTGTAGAGATTTCATTTCACCACTGCCAAAACCAATCTTCACGCCAACGGTCAAGGTATTTTTGGCGGGTAGTGTGGCTTTTTCAGTGGACCTGTTACTTCAATTAATATAGACTTTCTGAAGTCTCCATATCTATGTATGTTCTGCTCAGAGCGAAAGTGCAATGTATTTGGAGTAGGTTCGTGAATAATTTATATGGTTTTTGATTCATACGACAATATGCAAGGCTGTACATTTTCTAAATTTATTATAGGATACTAAACTAGATTAAGGAGACAACATTAATCAATAGGATACTAAACAATACTGTCATGAAATTCAAATTTAGTTAGTATCTTCAATGATAATTAGATAATGTAAACCAAATTAAAACCTTGACATCAATACTTGCGTATTGTCAAGAGAAATCATGAAAAGAAAAGAATACGAAAGCTCAGCCCAATGATTGCAATTTCTTGTATTCTATTTTGGAGCTGTTTCAATATTGCTTTACATTTTTCTTACTTTTCAATCTTGTCTTAACTATTTATCTCTTCACTTTCGGTGAAAAGGATAATTTGAATCTAATTTAGACTCATATTCAAAAAAAAAAAAAAAAGAATTCAAACATTACAAAAAAAAAAAGTAATTAGTCCCCCCTGAAGTAAAATGTCTTATAGGTTCACAGATTAATATGATACTATTAAGATTTTGGAAAGAGCTCAGTAATTTCACCAACTTTTAAAGTTGCATTTTATTGATTCACGTGATCAATCTTTTAGTTGTTATATCATTAAGGTCATTAGAGATGAGGGTTTATTATTTATACGCTATTCTTATTTTTCCAGAATTTTCCTAAACATCCATGTTTGATTCATCCACGATATGAATTAAACATTTTTGCACCTGAGAGTCAGAAAGTTTAATTGGTTTTTTGGGTTTTTGTAATTCCGTTACAACAAATTACTTCATTGAACTTAACTTGCTTACACCCATTTCATTATTGTTTACATTTTTTATTAAAAAAAATCACTAATATTTTATGCCTGAATTAAGAGGATGCACTAGACCTTTATTCTATCTTAGATCTAAGTTGGCACTGGAAGGAGAAAAGTTCAAAACACGGGAAAAAAAAGTCTACCAATCTATATATTATAAAACACCTATCAAGGTTACACACCCAATTTTCTATAAACATTTTCAATTTATATAATTTTTTGCTATTTGTTATTTTCATTTGTACTTAAATTTTTAACATGTTTCCAAAATAATCTAGTATCTCATTCAGATTCTCTATTCTTAAGAGTCAATAACAAATGTGTTTTTTTTTAATTACACCCTACGCTAAATTCTTAAGTGAAGTATAGGTCTACACTCAAAATTGAACTAAAATTTATTTTCTTATTTATTTTAATTTCACTTATATATAAGTTGTGAGTAAGAGGGCAAGCCTTCGAAGAATTAATAAGATTATTCCTTTATAACTGGAAGGTCGTGAGTTTGAGTCATAAAAACAACGTTTTTGTAAAAATACAAAAACAAGGTTGCGTACAATTAATGACCTTCATCAGACCCTTGCAAAACAGGGAATCTTGTGCACTAGATTTGCCCTTTATATAAGTTGTGAATGACATAAAGAGAGATTCAACATTGAGGGAATTATTAACAAAATAATTTAAAAGAACTAAGTTGGTAAAACAGTAATTTCTAACTAAAGCAAAACGCTTATTCCATAATCTCACAAAATAAAAAAATATTTTGGGCTCGATGAGCTTTTTTGCCTAGTCCACACCTTCTTAAGTAATTTTGATCTAATTCACTTTGCCACTCCATTCATTAAATAATTTAGCTTAATCCATCTTTTTTTTAAGCAACTACTCCTATTTTTACTTTTTTCAATGAAATATCTTTAAAAGTTTGAGAAAGGGGCAATTTAGATCCTAATATTTACTCCAAATTTTAATTTAGACTCAAATATTTGGGAACATTAAAAAAATCTCAATCTTAGAAAAAATAATTTAATCCCCAAATTGATGGAATCCTATCTTCCTATCCACGTTTTCGTCTGTTAGAGGTCCATGACACTGTTTGTCCCCACCCAATTGCTTTCTGGCTCTATCTTTGTCTATCTTGCTCTCTCGAACTCTGGCAAAGACGAACAAATATGCAAATGCTCTAATTTAACTTGATGTTATGGATTAAAAAATCATGCCAAGCCTCACAATTTTATCTTCATTAAAATTAAATTTAGCATATACCATAATTGTTGAACAGAGCTATCAGAATCTTGATCATACTGTGTCTTCTATAAGGGAAAAGAAACACGCCTTACAAGAAATAATAAGAAGAGGTAGCAGTCAAAGCCTATTTAATGCATCATATTATGTAGAAAGCCTTATACAAGAATAATACGCTAAGATGATAAATTTGGCTGACACATTTAATCTTCACAAAAAATCAAATCCTATAAGAAGATCTAATTTCACAAGTTAGATGTGCGAGAGAAAATAAAACATATCAATGAGATATACAATTATTTTTATGATGATATTCTAGCTTTTAGTTAAAGAATATGTTTTTGTTTTAAGTTTAAGTTTTATTCTGTTTCATCTCATTTATTTATAAGAAAAAAGATAGAATAAGAGGGAGGCTAATGATTATACTTTAGGGTCTCCTAAGAAAATTGAGAAGAATATATGTGTGAAAGTTATCAACATCAGAAACCATATATAAACATTGGAAAGCCAGGTCTTAAACCAACTTGTGGTTTGGCAATTGCATTTGGAAAGAATATACAAGAAGTGGAGGAGAATTCTTTTTTGGTGTTTCTTTAGAGGTAAGAATGAGTGATTAAAAGGATAAAAAGAGAAATGTAAAGCAATCACTAATTAATTAGCATTTTCTGACATCAATGTCAATAAGGATGAAAGTAGTAAGAGTGGATTAAACAATAAAAAATTTAGAATTTCAAACACTCTAGTTAAGGGGTCTATCATAAATGGTGAGAATGATAGATTTAATAGGAAAGGTAAAAGAGTTCAAGCTTTATCATAGGCAGTAAAGGTTATTCAGTCAAGAGTATTGAAGACACTGGATGTAATGGTAAGGAACAACATCTTAATATATGTTAGCAAGGAATAAGAAAGGTTCTAGTGATATGTCACCACTTATTATTATTGCAATTTTCATTTCCCTCTCTTTACCAATCTCTCTTCTTTATTGGTTGTGCCTTCTGATCAAGAAGTAGCTTCATAAAAACTAGAAAGACTGAATCTTTCTACCATTAAAGCACTAGATTTTTTGTTTCTTGATTTTGGTAATCAAATATTATCGCCCTTCTTAGTTAAATTCGCTAAGTTTTGCAAGTACCAACCTATCCTATTTTATTCATATTCTCTCACTTTCTACTGATATAAAATAGCTTACTTTGCCTTTGGTTTTGGTCATATATTCTTTTATCTTTTTTTTTTGCCTTTGATTGTTTTAGTTGCCTTTAGTCTTAAAATAAGCTTTTTTAGTTGTAAAGTCTCAAAAATATTGATGCTTTAAAAAAGAATTTTGGTTTTTGGGATTCTTTTGGCTTGAAAATTTTTGTCTCTAACTTTGTAGGTTTTTTAGATCTTAGCTGTTCCACTTTATTGAGTTAGTTTTGATTTCTTCTATTTTGATTAAGGTTAAGCTGTGCGATCAATTTTCGATTTCTTATATCAAAGTTTCAAGCCTAACTCATATTCATTTAATACTTTAAAGAATTTTTATTTGTTATTGCTAAGATACATCCTAATTAAAGGAAAAAGGTATATGATCAATCATATCGAAGTGTTTATGTTGTTGTTGATAACATATGCATAGTTCTTCCCATTGACTATAGAGCAAGATCAAAGTGTTTGTTTTATAGTCTATTCACAATCCTAGACTTTAGATGTAAGTTAAATTGACTATATGTCTAATTAGAGTTAATTGAGTTAAGTATAATTTATGTTTAATTTAAGTGAGCGAAACCATAATACCATATGGTTACCATTTAAAATTTTAAAAAAATACGATGTAAAGTGTAATGTGACATTTAATTGACAAAATCTTAACGTACTAACGTGACATTTAACTGACAAATTCTTAACCATGTTAAGGATTTCATTAGTTTAAGGTTTAATTTGAATGGTTTTGAAATGTTAGGATTCTTTTTGAAAACTTTAAAATGTTAGAATTTGGCCTATATTTTGGTACAAACGTTATGGTTAAAAATACACCTTTTGCCTTTTGAACGTTCTAAAACATTTCAGTTAAGCTAATTTTTGGTGTAGATATTAAGGTTTAAATTTTCCTCTCCCCCCTTCTTTCTATCTTATTTTACAACATTTTCTTGGTGTTGGTTAATAAATTCCTTGGTGTTTAATTGATATTAATTATTAAGAATTATTTTATTTTCTTGACAATATTAGTTTATTGTGAGAGCATTCACTAAATCTTCATCCCAATATGAGTTTATAATTTGTGAATATAAATGTATTTGAGAAATTAATTTCCAAATAAAGGCTAAAAATTCATGGAAATATAGGAGATGTTTCATCTCTCTATGTATGTCAAAGTAGACTTCCTCTTTAAAGATTATATCCAACCATATCCCTTCATGGTATAGACTATATAGTCACTGAAGAATCTTTACTAACAACAATCAACCAACAATATGTAAAAGAGAGAACTAAAATGAACTAGAAAGTAAAAGCCTCTTTCGATAAGTAATTGTATCAAGTACCAAATAGTTCTTTAACAAGTTACTAAATAATAGTTTATGATATTGTTCATTGACTACATAATAATATGAAGGAATTTGATGTTAAAACAATTTATTCATTCTGGGACAAGCTTTATGAATGACCTTAAATAGTGAAAGGACTTATTGAGTAGCTATCCTAATAACAACTAGAATTATGAAACCTTATTGGATTGATCTTAATCAATTACTCTCAAGGAGGTGCATTATTTAGGTAGTTGCAAAATTCTATCCTCATACCTGCGAGGGGGGTTGTCTAGTAGTAAGGGCTTTCTAAGAAGCCTCCAATATTTAGAGGTCAAGAGTTTGAATCATGCATCAAGCTTCTAAACATTGATAATGAAGACAAATGATCCTACTAATATTTATTAAAGTTTGTAATTCAATTATACGTCTTCAACTTATCTCTCATAATCTTAAATTGTCAAAAACTTTATGGCTTTTTTAAAATTTTGTTATTATGCTATCCTCAATTTGGTCTTATTTGACGTCTATACCTTAATTCAATATTGTATTTAAATATTATTATTGTTATATTTTGATTGTGACTATGACATTTTCTGAATAATTTGATATTGAATTAAATGATATCCTATAGAAAAAGCGATACTCTTTTATATGATATTTAAAGATGTCTTACATGGATTGAATGTGAGAAAATTGATCAATCATAATACAAGATCTATACATATCTAATTAAATGTGTTTATTTAATAAAGATTGAGTGTTTAACCTTTTTTGAAAGACCTATAGGAAAAACGTACATTCCAAACAAAGATACAAGTCTTTTGAGAGATATAAGAAACTTACTAATAAGTTGTTTTAAAATGAGATTTTAATAGGTGGATAATCTGTAAGTATTTGTATATAAATGATTATGTGATTAGTGATGTGTGCTTATAATATTATCTAGGTAATATTATCTACTCTTGTTTGATTGAAAATTTATTTTTCTACTACATAGATTTTATTTTATATTCCTACCATTGGCATTAGAGCTAGGTTGGTACGTATTATGATTTTGCTCCTAAATATGAGTTCTTCTTTACTTGCATATATTATTGAAGAGAATTAACATTTTGTATAATGTTGTTTAGAGTATTTTCTTTATCTCCATATCTTGTACAAGATTACTCAAATAGTCTTATATATATATTTTAAAAAGGATTATTTTGAATTTTCTTAAAAAGAAATTCTGCCACCACCAACAACCAATAATGGTTATAGCCATGGCTACCAGGAGAGGTGCTTGAAAATTTTCAATGGTTAATTAAATATGATGAATAAGTGTTTAGTTATCTAATTCTATTAGGCCTTAATGAGTTAGGGGACTTGACTTATGTTAATTATTTGATAGTTACACGTTCAAGTAATATGTTATTTGATGACTTTCTTATTCAAATTATGTTTTTATTTGAAAATGATTTATTTCTTATAGTGATTTTGGGGAAAAAGTAATACACTTGTTTGAACGGAGACAATGCATCATTAACCAAGTGGGGTAATTGTTCCCTAGACAATATTTGAGGGCTCATATAAAACTATTTATGCCATGATTCATGAACTTATATTTTTCACTAATTTGAAATAGTTCATTGGATGTAGTTAGGATAATAGCGTCATGTAATGCTTGAGGGTTAATAAGCATTGGTTGTTTTTAACATAATTAGTAGTTGTTTACCACAATTGTTAATTTATGCATAATATTTATTCAATTCAATACAATTGCAATTCTTTATTGTTTTATATTATGCTTGTGATATTTGTGAACAAATGTGTCTAGGTAGAATGATTAGAAATCTTGATTTAATAGTTAATTGTTTTAAATTATTTGAATATGAAATTAATTTGATAAATAAATGTCTCATTCTCACAGAACTCAACAAATGTGAAATTCTGAATGACTAAAAGAGAAGGAAGCTTGAGTGAAATCGTGAAAGGTTTTAAAGAGAACATGGAGAAAGATAAAAAAATCTCTTTTGATAAACAAATTATTTTTAAAACATTTTTAATTATAAATAATATGTAAATAATCATAAGATTCATCATATATCTTCTTAATATTATTTATCCAATATATAAATGAAATTTTATATTTTTTCTTACATAATTTTTTTCGTATGCTACCTTTTTTAGGCATGAAATCTTCTATTCCCATTAATCTATTCTAACCCTATTTTTGCCCTAATATAACGTCGTTTTATGTACATTTATACATAAAATCACACCTTATCGATTGAAATAGGGTAATGGAAATTGAGTATTTGAACTCTTTTTTATATTATGTTACCAATAACAAGACTGTTAGTGGCTCTTGACATTTGATGTAGTTTTTGTTCCAGATGCCATTATAAGGCTGTGTTTGGTTACTGTCTTCAATATACAGAGACGGAATGAGACAAAAATTTAGAGGCAGAACACAACAAAAATTAAAGCCAGTGAGGTGTTTGGTTGCGATGAACAAAACAGATAAAAATATCTCCGTTTTGAGGAAAAAAATGTGTTTGGTTGTAATTGATAGAACATAAAAATATATAGTGCTAATGACTAAAATATCTCTGCAGTATAATATGATTGCAAATATGTAATTCATTGATTATTTTAAAATGAATGATTTGTATTAGTAAAAAAGTTAATAAATAATAATAACAATAAGAAATTAATTTTGTATAATAATAATAATAATAATAATAATAATAATAATAATAATAATAATAATAATAATAA
>JANIJH010000006.1:14215564-14230870 GCA_024520975.1 Erythroxylum areolatum
CTATAAGCAAGGAAATCAAGGTGGGTACATGTTTATAATAGAGTAAATAAGTCACTACATGTTTTCTTTGAATCAAGAAAGTATAATGATTTCAATTGCATCATAAGTGTTGCATCTATCGCTTCTTGAATGAATTGAAAATCTGCTATATGTTTGATATATGAATTGTAATGATATGTGAAACGATTTTGAAAATGAATTTTTGTGAAAAGATACATGTTTATGGAATCATGTTTTCAGAAATGTTTCGAAATATATCTTGTCTATGAAAAGTCAAGATTTAGAAAAGTGCCATTTTGGGTAATATGTTTACAAGTATATGAAATCAAGTTTCGAAAATGTGCCATTTTTGGGCAATAAGTTTACAAGTCATGAATTACATGTTATGCGGGTTTGGTGTAATCCATTCAAGGATGTCACGTGCACGTTGATCAAGTTAAAGGCTTCTCCCGCCTGTTTGCTAGTGACACGGAGCTCCTTCATGGACTCCCTCAAGTTTACGCCTATGCAAAATCACTATGTGAGATTGCGATAATGCCTCAAGTTTACGACTACACAGCACTATTATGTGGAAATGCGTAGTTCGTCATGTTCATGGATTTACCTAAACCATTATGATGTGTTTATGTGCCTATGATCTGTGAATAAGTTTGATGCATTCATGTTTTATGGTTTGTAAATTTGACTACACGATAAGAATTTGAGAAACAAGTGTTTTATGAACTCAAAGAGAATTTCTGCGACAAGTAAAGGCTTTCAAAGGTTTTGCTTGTTTTCTGTTATAGATTGTTACCCACGAGCTTTCAAGCTCACCCCCTTTTTATCCCATCTTCAAGTGATAGCTAAGAGACTAAGTGATCAAGAGCCTAAGGGCATTTCTCTGAATTTGCTTATTTTGTAGTTTGAGTTGATTTTGGGAAAGCAACAAGTTTGTTTGTTCAAGGACTTTTTGTAACTTGAGATTTTGAGATGTTGATATAATGTGGCTTGGAATGCCATTAAATATTTGTAAAACTTTATTCTTCTGATATAAATGAAACATGAATGGTGCATGGATGATGTGAGTTGAAATTAGACATGTTGGACCTCGTTTTCGGAGCCCAACATCAGACATGAGATCATGAAGCTTAAACGTGGAGAAAGGTTTAGAAGTTGAAAATTAAAAGAAAAATCCTTGGGAAGTAAAAGTGGGTGTCGCCACGGCGAACTGTGGTTTCACCGCGGCAAACATATTGGAAAATCCCCTAGACCCATTGGGAATTTTATGCCGCGGTGAACGATTTTAACTTCACCGCGGCAAACTCTGGGAATTTCCTTCGCTGCATGGAGAAGCAGGAAACCTTCGGGTTAATTACGCCTCGGCGAAAAGCCTAAAGTAGAACCTATAAACCCTGATCAGCATACCTCATTTAATGCAAACTTAAACTTTTTCAATTACTCAGCCCCAACATTAACTCTACTAAATGCAACCATAAATTTCCCAACATCCTCCATTCAAACCCAAAAAAAATGAACTTATACATAAACACATGCAATTTCCAAAATTTGAATACTTTGCGAAAACATGAAAAATAATAGACAACTCCAATCATATATTTCATTAATATTAAAAGTAGAGTTTTACAAAGCTTTAATGGGCATTTCAAGCCATATTACAACATAATCCAAAATACATAGTTTGCAAAAGTTGAATTTCTCAAAATGTGAATAAAGCTTTGTTTTACAAAAACTAACTTTAAACACAAAAATAAGACTAGTCGGAGTGATGTCGTGGCTCTTGACTACTCGATCTCTTGCTCCTCACCTGAAGATGGGACAAATGGGAGGGGGTGAGCGCAAAGCTCGTGGGTAACAGTTTTATAATTGGTAATAAGCAAATTTTTTTTGAAGACTCATTTTCATTGAACATTTTCATAACTATTGCAATTTCGCATCAAAATCACAAAACACTTGTTTCTCAAAATTTTCAATTTGTCAAACAATTCATACATAATCACAAATCATGCATTCATAAAACTTGTCAACATATTTAAACACATAGGCACATCAAAATGGTTTGCGAGGTCCATAAATAGAACGAACTAATAAAGTCCGATATAATGGTCCTATGTAGTCGTGAACAGAACGAACTAACACAATCCCACATAGTGGTTTTGTGTAGTCGTAAACATGAGGGAGTCCCTGAAGGAGCTCCATGCTACTAGTGGGAAAGCAGGAGAAACCTCTATTGAAAGTGCACTTGACATACAAAATGGACCAAACTAAACTCACATAACATGTATTTCATAATCTTGTAAACTTGTTGCCTAAAAGGGCACATTTTCGAAACTTGATTTTATAAACATAGTATCCTTTCAAAAATCATTTTCACACTCTTTACATAATTCATCAATAAAATATGCTCACGCCAAACACATAACATTTTCTCAAAGCATTCAAAGAGTTACATTCATGAAATAGTTGAAATCATTTGTTTCCATCATTTGAAAGAAAACATTAATGGCTTATTACTTAATTATAATAATGAAACCCACCTTGAATTCCTTGCTTATAAACTTGTTTAGGGATGTCTTTCTCTTTCCTCTTGATCCTCTTGGATCTCTTGCCTGATATGATTTCCTTAAACAATAACCAAAATTCCATTCAATTTGGTTTAGAAATTGGAAAGTCATACCTCAACAATTTGGACTATTTCTTATGTTGAAACAAAAATCTATACTCGAATTCCATCTAAAAATTGAGATTCTTAAAGACTAAATTTCTACTTTATTCCTTCATAAAATTTGTATCCCTATGTCTCTAGTTTATAACAAATCAAAAATCAGTCCATTTGGACATCTACAGAAAAAGTTATGCCCAAAATACCAAAATATGTTCTGTGCAGGAAAATTATCGCCGCGGTGAACTTGTCCAGAAACACGTTTCGAGAATGTGTTTTGCTACATTTTCAACCTTTTAACCTCCCCCCTTTCATATATAACCCATCTTAAACCTAAACCTTCTCTTCTACTTCATTTTCAACCTTATTTCAACCTAATATCGTTCACAACAAATTTATAATCTACTCTTGATCATTAACCAAACAATAAAACATTAACATAAACCATTCATCTACAACTTCTTACATATATTCAACCTTGTTTTCACTTCTAGCTAACCCTAACTATGCTTTATCTTACAATCAAGAAAGGTTAATGCTTATACTTACTTGTTGTAGCCTCAAAGTCTTCAAGCTCTTCAAGATTCTCCAAAAAATCCCTAGCTTTCTCTCTTTTCTTCCTCTCTTCCACGACAGTCACTTCTCAAATAAGACAACATTTACTTCTTTTTCTAACTTATACTCTTAATAATCATCAAATGTCCATTTTTCCCTCCAATATAAGCCTTTTGTCTTTTAACCTTTAGTGATCTTCCAAAAATGTCCCTTTTGCATCTTACTTATTCAATTTAACTTACACCATACCATACTCTAACTTAATCTTAATTTCTCCATTTAATACTTCTAATTCCATCAACCCAAGCAATAAATCCTCCAATCATTGACATGCAAATTAAACTCTCAATAAAATAATTTATATAACAACATCACCAAATTTAATCAACTCATGCTTAATAAAATAAAAAAATTTTGGGGCCCAACAAGACACACGTGAAGAAGTAATCAACTTGAGTTGATGATTTTGGAACATAAATCATGGTTATATATATATGTATGCATAAGCGAGATACTATGGAAAGGAAGATCGGAATTATAACTGATCAGATTTAGTTGAAGGTGATGAGACAAATGAGTTGAGAATTGAGAGTTTAATGAAATCATTTTGGCAGCTGAATGGTTATGTTGAGAACATTCCAAGTTTGCATAGTGTAAAATTTTAAGTCTTTCATAAGGGAAAAATTCATATTCTAACTTTAAGGCAAAATTTGGATTGATCTATGATGAATCTGACAAGTTGTCTTCATAGAAGTTGTAACTTGTCTTTCTAGCTTTCCAACACTATAAAATATGAAAATTTTCGATATTGGAGTCAAAAGTTATGATCCTTATAAGTGGAGATGCTCAGGAGTATAGGACGTATTATCTAATGATGACGTGTCGTCTGGTGAGGACGTATCGTCTGGTGATGACGTTTCATCTAGTGAGGACGTATCATCTGGTGAGAATGCTTCATCTGGTGAGGACGTATCGTCTGGTGAGGACGTTTTGTCTGATGATGACGTATCGTCTGGTGATGCCGTCATATCGTCTGGTGCGCTATTCATTAATCCTATCATCTAGTCCCATTTTGGCCCTATAGATGATCGAATTTGTCTTCAAGATCTTAACAAAAGTTGTAGATATTGAATTCTTCTTTCGAATCATCAAAAGAACACCTCAATCTAACTTCTATAGAGAAAGTTATGACCATGTTTCCAATTCGTCTAACCTTTCATCTGGGTTCATCTAATCCTATCGTCTGGTCGCACTTTTGACCCTTCAGACGATCGAATTTGTCTTCACGGTCTTCATGAAAGTTGTAGATCTTAAAGTTCTATTTCAAACCATCTAAAGAAAATCTTAATTTTATGTTTCTAGAGAAAGCTATGTAAATTTCAAGATATCTTCTGTGTACTGTTCATAACCTTTTTCTGATCATTGTTCATCTTGTATCATCTGGTCCAATTCTAATCCTTTTGATGACAAAACTCTCACTTCAGTGTCTTCATAAAAGATGTAGACATTGAAGTCCTCTTTCGATCCTTTTAAAAATGACCTTGATCTGATATTCCTAGAGCAAGTTATGCCAATTGTCCCAAAAAAGGTTCAATAAGATTAAGGACGAAACCTTGTTTGATTTCCTTCACCAATCTTTGTTATCCGACCTCCAAATGAAGTGATTATTGAAGGAATAGATCTCGAAACACATTGTGCTATCTCTCCATGAAAATTGGCAGCATTCCACATTGATTAGAAAAAAAAGTTTTGATTGAAGGAAAGTGAAGGAATCTGTTGGAATAGTATGAACTGGTGTTATTTTACTAAACATGCTTCGACATTTTGAATATATCTGGATGTGTAGGGTTCCAACTGGGATGATTTCTATTGTGGAGTAAACTAGAGATGTAGATTTACAAATTATATAAGAGGTTGAATTCTAATTCAGCCTCTAAGATGTTCAATATCTAGATAGAAGTTGAGCATAGAATATTTGCTTCAGTATAAAAATTATTCAGAAAATAGGGCCTGACATTTACGGTATCAGAGAATGAAGATGAACAGAGGATGACTAATAAGGGTTAATTGGAATAACCATACATGGTAACAAGTACAAGCACATGTTTTATGACTCCGAATATTGGTTTTCGAAAGTGGGGTCAAAAAGGTAAGATCGATGACTGCGCTACCATTACACTATTCATTGAACCACCTTGAGCATAAGAAGAGTGTTGAGCTATCGACGTTAAAAGAAGTGTTGTTTGAGAGACAACCTATAGACTGTTAATTCCATATTATTTCCTTTAATTTTTACATAGTTTGAATTTCGTAGTTAGGTTGTTTCGTTTTAATAAAATTAGGAAGGAAGAGGACTTCGATGTGAATTTGATGATTGAGAAAGTAAGCAAAAGAGAGGTGAAAGAGCCATAAAGAGTTAAGAAGTGATTTTGGAAAGTGTAAATGGACAAAAGAAGAAAAAAATGAAAATTTGGTGGAAATATTGTAGGCCATGATCGTGGCCAGTAGCAGGGTAAAACGGGACACACGAATTTCAGTTTTATTTTTTACCATTATACGTTCATTCAACTATATATTCATTTCTTACTTCATTTTTCACCCATTGTCATTTTAACTTTATCTCTCTAAGTATAGAACCTCCAAACACTCACTTCTCTTTAATCAAATTCCAATCTTCCAATCTCTTCCAACTTTTAACTACTTGAAAGCCAGTATGTCGTGCATTAAGTAGTCAGCAAAATGTGATGAATCATCGAGACGAAACTAATTTTTGGGACGAGGGCGAAGGAACAGGGAAACTGATTACAGAGAACCTTTTTTGATCTTCTCAGATGAGGAAGGTAACCACTTTCACTCTCTTCGTAATAAGCAAATTATGGTTCCCAAGTATTTTCATTTTGAGACTTTAGATAGACTAGAATTGAGAGACAAGGTCAAAAGTTTAGTTGAGAGAATTTAATGGGGAAAATTTATTCAATTCCAATACCTATTTTATGAAAAACTTACCTTAGAATTCTTTACATCCCTTCAATTTGAATCCAATAAACCTAGGGAATTATGGTTTAGGTTCCGGGGGACAACCTTATGAGCTTAATTACGAGACTTTGTATAAAATTTTTGGTCTTCTTGAATCGTCCGTAGTGGATCAACACAATGATTTTTGTATCACCCCTACTAGACTGAACTAACTAGGTTAGAGCGTTTCGACACTAAGAATGCATACAACAACATCATTAGGAGCCATGAACACTTGTTGCTACACAAATTCATGTTTCAAACTGTTTTTGACAAAATGGAAATCAACAAGTGTTCGACGAAGGAACTTTTCCTGTTGTGATGCATGGACCATATCATCCCAGTTTGCATAACCACCCACATCTTTAACACAATTATTGCTACTCAACGTAAGAGGAGCAATAACTTTGGAATGAGTTACTTGGTTTCGGCCATAGCTGATTACTATGGAGTTGAGTGCAACAGATTCATGATCTACAGTCCTGAATTTATGAACTTTCATCATCTGTGGCGAGCTAAAATCCTGAAGTCCTATAATATGGAACTTCGGGATGTCAGTGCCAAGACACACGTTATGATCAAGACCAGTCAAGCGACTTCAAGTGCTCAGCAACAATAGGAAGAGGATTCGACCAGTGAGGAGTCCGAGGAGGAAGAATACACAGATGAATCGGGCTGGAAGAAAGTGCTCGATACAATCTTTGCAAACACCAAGTTAATTACAGATACACTTGTGGAGAACTCTAGAAGAATGAAGGAGATGGCCCAAACATAACGATGTTAGAGTCGGGATATAAGTCGTATCCATCATTACTTCGAGACTTAAGGCGTCCAATTGTGACCTCCGACACCATCCCCACCTCTATCATCGTAAGGCTTATTTCTAACCCTTTTCTTTTTAAATTTAGTCTTTATTTTATTTTTGTTTTTACTTTAATTTTTGTTTTTTCTTGCCATGCGTGTTTATTTGCCTCCTTCTCACATGAGGACAATGTGGTGCTCAAGTGTGGGAAACGTTAGGTGTTTTGCTTTGAATGTGAATTTTGCATATTATATGATAATTTGTTAGGTTGCATTTTTTGAATTGTGTCAATGGCTTAGATGAATTGAAATTGATTTAATTTTGAACATAGTTTATTAGGTTGTGAAGAGTCATTAGCTCACAAAATTAGTGAATTGTATTCTTTGGCTAAATAAGCAAGTCAATTAGGATTTAGTGTGAGTTTGTCACCCTCTAAATTGTCACATTCATTTATAATTTTAGGTCTTTTGACTAAAGTAGCTCTGCTAGTATTTTTTCATGAAAACGAGTAGCTAAAGCAACAAGGTAGGTAATAAAACAATGTTGTTGATTTTAAATAAATACCTATTATGCTGGCCTTCAGGTTATGAATAGAGCTAGTAGCCAATTGAGAATATGATATAGCAGAGTAACCAGATCGACACGCATTATAAATGTATGCCTCCGCGCCAAAAGCTATAATGACGTTTCAACCAAGTAGCTTAATAAAAACATGACTTAGTTGAGTAACCAGATCGACATTTATCACCAATGTTTACCTCCGAGTAAAAGTCTAGGTCTGTGTCCACAAAATAAAAAATAAAAAATAATTTTCTAATAAAACTTATCGAACTTGTAAATAACTTGACTTTTTCATGAAAATGTACTTAGAAGTAGTTACAGAGTTTGAATGACTAAATAATTATTAATGTGTGTGTACAATTGAAAAGAGTAAGTAACTTGACACTTGGGTTTTGATTAATATGTATGTTTTTCCAAAACCCCTAGATGCGGATTTTCCATGTTAATTATTGAAATAACTTAAAGGATAGTGTTTAAAGTTAAATTTATATTATAAAGTTGGAGCCATTCTCTCATTATTGCATTGTGTGCTTTATGATTTTACGTGTTTATTGTTTTGTTTGCTTGAGGACAAGCAAACATTTAAGTGTGGGGATGTTGATAAGTGTGAATTACATCATATTTTGGGGCTTAGTTTGACATGAATTTAATTGTTATTTTGATCATTTGGTATGTGTTTAGGTTGTAATTGTGTTAGTTTGTTAATTGTTTATGTTTTAAGTGTTTTATAGGTTAATACAAGTCTTTTGAGCTTAAATATTATGTTTTTGAAGTACCTTGATGTGTTTATTAGTGTTTCAGGGTCAACATCAATGAAGGGAAAATTTTCAGAGACATTCAGGCCGAAACAATGGCCCACAATCGTGTCACAATAGGCCATGATCGTGATAAAAGCCCAAGATATGGCCTACGATCATGGCTTGCATTGGGTAGACACGTAGATACTGGTCAACTTTCGAGGGAATTTTTGGACCTTTCAGACCTTAAAAAACCCTAGTGATGCTCAGAACACAAACGATATTTAAAGAACAAGACAAAGAGGCAGAGGGAGAGCTTTTAACATCAGCAACCTTGAAGAAACCCTAGAGAGATTTCATCGAGAGATAGAGAAAGAGAAGAAGGAAGAGAGAATAGGAGAAGAAGCTGACCCAACTTACTTCCCAGATATGAAGTTTCTCGACGTCACTGCCTCCCATCATCCGTTTAGATCATATTTCCTGTTTATTTTAAATTTTATTATTGTATAGAATTGGAATAATAGTTTGATGATAGGATTTTTTTGAATGTTGAGGATGTTCTAAACTTACCTTTATAGTTTTATCCTTGAATTAATGAAATTTGATTGTTTATGTGTTATTGAAATTGTTGTGATTTAATTCTGGAAGTGCATAATTCAATAATAAACTAAGAGGGTGAATCAAATAAAAAATGATTAAATTGGGCTAATGAAAGTTAGGTAATTTAATAGAACAAGAATTAAATAAAATCGGTAAATTATACGAAGAGAGATCTTGCATAGGGTTCCGGTAGTTTAATGGAGAACTTCAAAACTAATTAGGGTTTTTGGATATATTGTTAGTTGAGAGATTGCAACTTCCATAATCTAATTAGGGTTTATAATTTAGGGTTAATGGTTGTAGCTCAAGAGAGAGTAATCAACCTTAGGATGGTCTAAAACCAACAATCCAATAATTCATAATCAATTATATTAGCGTTAAGAAAAGGAAAATTTTCCTTTCTCTCAATTGGTAATTCCCTTAGATTGATTCTTGAGTGTGTGTTGCAACTACTTAATTATTAATATTTTCGTGATTGATTCTTAATTTGATTTAATTGATGGAATTGAATTCTTGTTTTAGTTTCGTTATATTTAGAAATTTTGTGATTTGTTCTGGCCTTAGATTTTAGGATTAGATTATCCCTCCTCGTGGGATCGACACCTTAGGTAACGAACCGTACACTTGTAGATTATCGAGGGTATTATTAAAACTTACACACTTCAAAACCTGTTCAAAAGTTAAAGAATCACTTATACAATCACAATGGGACTTTTATAGACACACAAGTATTTTTCTATATAGAACTCATATATCAAGTCAGTTTAATAAACTTGTTTAATAAACTTGTTTTCCAACAAGTACTCATAAGTTTATTTAAATATGTCCATACTTTGGTTTATAAGATCGATTACATTCATTATAAAAAAGAAAATGTTTGCTAGTTTTTTCGTTCTATTAATGTCTGGTCTTAACAAATAAAAGACTAGAAATAATTTCAAGATAATACATAAATGCAATATGAATCTCATAATTATAATCTCATCATAATTTCATTTGCAAATATATTTATTCTATGAACTTTATCTTATATGTTAATTAGTTAAATAAATACATGCAACATATATGATACCTTTAATTATTTATTTCACAAATATATAACCAACCAATTGATTATATGATATAGACTAACAATCTCCTGCTTACACGAAGCAATCACTTAAGTATCTTACACTATATTATTATATGAAGATCATACTATTATTGGGCTAGTGGTTTAGTAAGAAAATTTTGTAATATTTTCTTTAAAGAGCATTTGCTTAAACTTTAGAACTTTTATCCCAATTATCATTATAATTAAGAGAAATCACCTAAATATATGTTTAGATCCTTAATAAGACCTTAGCTCCTTTTGTATGTCTAAAGGCTTTAATATTCTACTCGTATATTACTGTTTGAGTAATGGAAGTCAATATTCAAAGTTCATTAAAGAAATTTTTGATCTAAATGATTACTTCCACTAATTGAAAATTTGTTGTGGCTTAATTAGTAATCAATGTTCCATTAGAATCTTTTCAACTTAAAATAATATTATTCCAATTAAAATATACCTTAACTAGTACTTCCCATGTTATTTTGAAACTAAAGTTAAAATCTATATGACCTTGAGTTTAAATATCAACTCATATATAAACTAATGATTATTTTTAATACTTCATAAGTATAATCAACAACTAGAATTCAAGTGAACTTGTCAAATAAAATTAACAAAATAGAAATCATAAAATGAAAATAAAATTTAAAATAAAAAATAATATTTTCTAGGTAAAAGTAAAATAAAATAACTAAATAATAGAAATGTAGTTTAGATTTTACAAAGGGAAAATAAAAGCAAATGAAATAAAAAAAAGTTAAATAAATAATTAAAAAAACTCATTCCACAACTAGTACATCCTCATCATTATGTTCAATAGGCATCATAGTGGTTGGTATGGTGGAGAAGACAATGGCTGTTCTAAATAACTATATAGCGAAAATAGGGCATTAATCACTCCTTCATTCAATTTAATCACCTACCATGTCTCTTCAATCACCTTTGTATTCTTTAAAGGATATAATTTGATCATACTATTCATCCTCCATACGATGAACAACCTTATAAATCTTCTCCTACAATAGTTGTTTTGGTGTGCTCTTGATGTCTTTGGTTTTTGTTGTTGTCACCTTTATCTGAGGTGCATCAAATTTGTTGTGGCTCTGCTCTCTTTTATTCATGTCTTGCCTCCTCTATAAGGGAATCATCTCTCCCTGCAGGACCTCTATCTCTCTCCCATTAAGTGCATAGGATTTGGTGGCTTCTCTAACTAACCCCATATATCTTATCATTTCAATATTAATAGTAACCAAAAAATAAGTTATATTTATTCCCCAAAGAATATTGGACGTACCTAGGTTCTTTTCCAATTGCATCAAATAAGATCCTCCACAGATGGATCCCTTCCTTCTATTGACCATCTGCTCCAATTACATGAAAAATTAGTAACCTAAGCTATGTGGTCGTCCCTTTATATACTTCAAAGATAAAAGATATCTGTGTTAACACATCATTACTCTTGCTCTTCCAAAAATTATTAAAAAATTATTTTATGTAGATACCAAAGGAATGGAGATATGATATGAGTACTCTAACAAATAGATCATATCTAATATTAATCTGTGAAATTCCTGAGGAAAATAATCAATTAACTCATTTGATAATTATGCTATAAAGTTCTTACACTCTTCTGTCTTCACATATTTAAGTGTAAAGAATCCTTATTATATTGCAAAATCATTTAATAACATTTCTACTTGATTTGCCCAAGCCTAAACATAATGGAATTTCTTTTATCAAATTCAATTTTCAAATTCATTATAAAGATGGTCAAAATTTCTAATGTAAGTTCCCTATATGAATGTTATGGAATATCGAAAAATATACTTCATCTTGAATTCTTTATGTAAGTACACACCTCTCTTGCTAATCCTATTATTTCCCATGCAACCAAGTCCATTTTATTTTGTTATTCAAAAGATTGAGGTTTAAGGTATACATACTTTTCCAAATGTTTAGGCTTAGTGAAAGTGACCATACATAATCAATTTAATGATGGATGGATCTGTGATATTAGTGAAATTTTATTCAAAAATACAATATGGGGGATGGTTTATGAACTACTCAATTTGATGGGTAATTGATGAATAATAATGTGCCTTTCTACTGCTCTCCACCCTAGTCTTTCAATGTTATAGTTATAATAGCAAACCTTATTGACAACGCTTAAATAATAGTGAGCCTTAGAGTTACTGGTAAGGTTACTCCTTTGTAACCAAAAGGTCATGGGTTCGAGTCACAGAAACAATCTCTTTGTAAAATGCAAAGGGAAGGTTCATGAAGAATAAAGAGAAGAAGTAGATATAATAAAGAGAGAAAATGTTTATTAGTTGAAGATTAATCGTTTACAACCATTGGACTTTTAACTACTTACACCAAACGTTACTTTCTTACCATTAATCTTATTACTCATGGCAACATTTCAATCCCTCACTAACTTTTATGATGTGATTCTTCTTATTCATTCTTTTCGAAAACATTGTTGTATCTTTTATCCTTCATCTTCTTCTTCCTATATTTATCTTGTCTTTCAGTTGTAACATTAAAATGGTTCATTAGGAATAAGAAAGATAAGATGAATTTTATTTATCCAAACCTGTTTTATGGAATTTTTTATGGAAGTTTCATGCAAAGTTCACATCTGGGTAGTGTTGTTGAAGATCATACAAGTACCTCCAAGAAACATCTGAAGTATCATTTACTGACCATTGTACTAACATGCAGACCGCTGACTTATTGCAGTATTTCACCATTTATTTATATAAAATAACAATTGGATGTCAAAAATATGTTGTCAAAGATGCTACAAAATAAGGTTGAATTGGTTTAGATGATGAAACATATGGTTTTAGCTGAGACACGTGGAAAGTGGGATGAATATAATAATGCTCTAGTAGTTGCAATTTATAGGTAATATAACATATATGTTGAATAATTGTAAAAGGGGCAAAATATAAGGAAGAGAACTTTTGATTAAGATGACAAGTAACATTTTGACTCGACATAAACTGAATCACCAACTTAGAACTAATAATCAGTACATTGTTTATCAATTAATTGCTTCATGTAATTTTAAGAACTTTTTATATGAAAATGAGTCAACTTCACAGCTTCTCCTCGATCTCATAAAGTCTATTGAACTTGTAACACCTTCAAATCTCTTGCTAAATAGGGCAAATGTACAGGAGGTACATAGCCATGAACAGCCTCAAGTAGGGAACATTTTATTACAGAATGAGGGATGGTGTTATACCACCACTCAGCTAATGATAACTAATGTTCCCACTGCCTTGGACAATCTCCTATCATACACCAAAGATAGGTCTCTAAGGTTCTACTTAAGATTATTTTGGCCATCCAGTTATGGATGATAAGCCATATAATTATGTAAAGATACCGCTTTAATTTTAAAGAAATCGAGCCAAAATATGTTTGTAAAATGTGGTTCTCTTTCTCTGACCATTCTCAAAGGCATCCTATGGAGTTTGTATACATTATCAATATGAAATTGAGTTACCTGAGTAACTGTAAAAAGGTGAGTAAAAATAATAAAATTTATATATTTCATAAAGTGATTAACCAATATCATGATAACTGTATAATCTTTCAATCTAGGTAACCGTTATATAAAGTTTAAGTTTACATAAGTCCCAACTTGGTTTACAATTGATATTGGTTGAAGTTAGCCTATAGTGGCTTTGGTCTCATATTTATTTCTTTGACATGTATCGCAACTACGGATGAAACCTCTAATGTGGATTTGCATTTTTTTCAAAATAAATACAATTGAATGCATTTATAAGTCCTTACAAAACCTAAATGGCCCCTAGTTGCTGATGCATAAAATAAAGAGTTAATGTGAGTGCATAAAACTGAATTATTTCCCACTATTAACCTTCCCTTCAACTATAAAATATCATTCACCCAGGTATAGACTGACTTAAGAGATTAGCCTAGCTTCAAATGTTGAATGAGTGGTTGAAGTCCACAATCAACAACCTAAATTTGTTAAATTTGAAGAAGCAAAGTAGTTTGAATGTTATAACAATTGCATGATAAAAGATCAATATATTAAGGTTTTAGGGGGATTCGATCATAGATACTAATTTCTAAGTGAATTCCACTATCTCTGTGTTCATTATTGCTTCCTATTTCTTTATTTGTTTTAGTTTTTATTTTCTTTTTATTAAAAATCTAAAACAATCCTTAGGCTAGATAATAGGGGAAGGGTAAATACTAGTATTCATAATCTTTGTAGGGTTGACTCGTACTTGCTGGTACTAGTTATAGCTACGTCGTGCACTTACGGTTATTACAATATTGAATAACACAAAATAGGTCAATCATTAAGATATAATTAGCATAATATGAATATATTAATTAAGATGAGATCATATTTCTAAACTTAAATTAATTATTTCTATTAATTATATTAAGATGAATAATTAGATTGATTCCTAATTAATTATTAATATTTTTATAATTAAATTAATTCTATTTCAGTCATATTGGAATTTATAGTTATTAGACACCTTTAAAGTTAAGAAAACTATTTTCTTAAGTAATTAAGAAATGTTAAATTCGTAATAGTATGGTTTTCTATAAGGAGGAGTTCACAATGAGATGTTTGATGCAATATTTATTTTTTTCTATAGTTATACCTAGTATCTTTCATTAGTTATAATCAAATTAATTAGTAAGACTCTATATTAAATATAAAAGGGTAAGACTTTGAAAGAGTCAATGTTAATTATTTTAGGATGTGATGCTTACTTGAAGTATATATTATCCAATAAGTTTATAACTAAATTACTAATATAAAGTAATGAGATATCTAAATGGGTTGGATATAATCATATATACCCCACTAAACAAAATGTTAGTTTTAATACTAATAAGAGAATGGTTTTCAAGATAATTAGTGGGAGTAAGACGATGTTTGCATATTTCAAATCTCATGACAATATATCCAAATGGAACAAGAGTTTTTATAGATACATTTGAATACATAGTTAAAACGTTACAAGATGTTGAAATTTTCACTTTCAAAATAAATTTAAAGGGTTTATTTTGGAGATATTTATGGATTCATCATATTTATAAGAAGGATACTAAATTCTTCTCTTCATTAGAAGAGTCTAGAGACATTGTTAACAAAGAATAACAATTTATATTTTCAATTGTTAAAGACGTCATTGTTGGACCTTGAATTTTTTTCAATTATTATTGATTTATTTATTTCATTATTTTTAGAATTGAGTCATTAATTTGATGGGCATAAATA
>JANIJH010000006.1:14230970-14244408 GCA_024520975.1 Erythroxylum areolatum
ACAATAACATCTATAACACAATACCTATACAAACACACTCATTTAATTCCATTTAATATTTCTAATTTCTACCGAAAATTCGGGGTCCAACAATCAGAGCAAGAGTTGGGCTCCGGAATCGATGTCCAACAGTCATAGTCTAAGAATAACTCTTATTAGATATGAAAAAGTAACAGCTTAATTCTAAAAATTAGATATATAGAGATAAGTAAAATTTATGAAGTATTATAAATATCCACTATTTTATATATGAGTTAATATTTCAATTCAATGTCCTATGGAGAAATAACTTTAATTTGGTATGAGTAAATCCTAGTTAAGATATATTTTGCTTAGGCTAATATCATTTTAATTTGGAAAGGTTTTAATATAGCATCAATTTCTAACTATGTCATAATAGATTTTTAATTTAGTCAAAATAATCATTTGAATCAAAAACTTATTTAATAGACTTGATATAGTTTTTTTCATTATTAAAATAGTAATGTATTATAAAAAATTATAGTTATTTAGTTTGCAAAAGGAGCTAAGATCTCATCAAAGATCTTAGTATGTATTTGAACAATTTCTCTTAATTATGATGATAAATGAGATAAAGAGTGTAAGATTTAAGAAAGTACTCATTAAAGAGAATCTTGTAAAAATCTCTCACTAAATTATTATATTAATAATAGTATGATAATTATATAATAATAAGGCATAAGATACTTGAGTTATTGGCTTAGTACATATGAGAGATTATTAGTTTGTGTCCTACAATCAGTCGATTGGTTATAAATTTTGTGACATAATTAACTAAAGATATTATTTATCTTACGTGAATTTATTTAATAAAGTAACATATAAGATAAAGTTCGTAGGATATAAAAGTATGATGGGATTATATTTATAAGATCCATATTACATTTATGCATTATCCTTAAATTGTTTTTAGTCATTTCTCTATTAAGATTATACATTAATAAAGTAAAAAAAACAACACATGTCATGTTTCTTCAGTATAAAGGAAGTAGTCAATCTCATAAACTAAAGTAAAAAAATATTTAAACAAATTTATGGGTACTTATTAGAGAATAAATTCACTGAATTATCCTAATTATAAGAATCTCAAATAGAACATTACTTGTTTGTTTATATATTTTCTCATTATGATGATTGTGTAATTGATCCTTAGACTTGATATTGTAAAGGTATCTCATATGAAAATTATTTTGTTTTGATGCTACTTATGACTTATTCTATTTAGAGTAACTCAGTTGATGGTATTTGAATATAGTCTAAACTATACAGAGATAGATGAATAAGTTAATAAAATATGAATCTTTTTAAGTAATTAGAAAGGATGTTCCAATATTTTTTATTAATAATGATTTGAGGAATTCTTTAATTAGAGTGAATTAAGATTTGAAAAAAGATGTTTTCAAATATCAATTATAAATTAATTGCTAATTAGCAGAAATGAACATGATTGAATTTAATTGGAGTAGACACTAATCTTATACTATATGTCTAATTGGAATACTGAATGATGAAAGTATTAAATTATATGTAATTATATGTTGACAAGTTAAGTCAAATCACTTTAACATTCGTAATATTTAGGTAGTTATGGTATGTTACTAAACATCAATCGTGATTTATAATTATAAATTATTTAATTAAAAATTTAAAGGTAAATTAAACATATTTTTAATTTATCTAATTGTAATTACGAATTATAATTAGAATTATAATTTATAACTTATAAGTATTTCTAAAATATTAGAAACCTAACGAGTCACATATAAAAATAGTTAAAAAGAGAAAAATAATTCAAATTAAGTTGAACCTAATATTAAAGTTTAAGAAAATTCAAGAATTAAATATGAAATATTTGATTTTTATTAAGATTAAATTATAATTATAATTAGTGAAAAGAAATCTTAGAGTGTTTATTTATTAAAAAAAAGATATTAGGGATCTAGCACTCTTACCCTTCCTCTAGAAAATGTTTGAGTTATTTTTCTCTTCTTTGTAAATATCGTTAGAGGTTAGACATGTGAACAACTTGTAGTTGACAATTTAAAAAGACAAATTTGTGCAGAAATATGAATCAAGTATATTTCAATCTTTTTATTTATAATTCATACATTTTAAGTTATTTAATTAAAGAGGTCCGATGGAGAAATTGTAAACATATTTTTTCAACTCAATTAAAATTAATTTTTCAACAGATTATATATAAAAGTTATTGACAAAAGCAAAATAAAAGATGCTATGTTAAAATATCGTATTATTTTTTCAACTACTCTCACAATAATTTATAATTAAAATTAACAACAAATAAGATGCATGTTAATAAAAAATGATTACAAATTGGTAATAGTATTTTAAGTATTTTATTTTAGGAATCCCTTATCAACATTATAACATTATGAATCATTATCATAAATATTTTGGTACTATCCTATAATTATAGTGTGACGATTCATCACTGTAGAGATTTTTGGAAATAAATTTATTTAGTATATGGCCAGATCTGGCAAGGAACTCAAATCTAAAACGTTCTATAGAAATTGAATGAATGACAGTGTCTGTTTAATCACCCGAACTCACTTCATCTTTGAAGGCATTTGTGCCTCCTATTATTTCAGCAACCAAACGACAAGAATCCAGGTACGTCAGAAACACATAAAGATCGAGAGGTTCGTTTCCCACCAGCTGACGAAGAGAGTGACAGAGGATAAGAGTACGGGGTCAGCGCCTCGCGTCAGATATACCCTGCTCTTTTTTATGCCCCGTCACACCATTACACTCTCACTCTGTCTCTTTAGTTGTATATTTGGGTGGGTAGTGCCTATCTTTATACGAGGAGGATTCTTTACGTCTATGGTTATGCTTGCGTGCGCTGTATTACTATTAAGACGTTGGAGCACCTTCTTTTCTGAGTTAATTTTGTTTATATATTTATTTAAATTTTATATAAATATGAAAAAATAAATAAAATGTGATAAAAATTAGATAATTAGAATAGAAGATTTGATATTTATTATAAGCCACTTTTTATAAAAATATATTTTTCTTAAACTTTTTTTATACATATATTTATCTATGATTCACGTAATTACATAATTGTGTGGTTAAAAATTAATGAAATGAGTTTGGAAGAAGTTAAACGGGTGATCCCGTGCCATATATAATAGTATTAAACTTTTTTTTTTTACCCTTTCAACTTCAAGTCCCAATGTACCCGGTCACCTGGTCCAGAGTCCACGAACAAAGTCTGCAAATCTCATGTGTCCCCACTTTTCTCTTACATCTTTAATAGTGCAACAGCATTCGAGTCTCAGTTCTTGCTTTAATAAGTTTTTACTGTTTCACTTCTTGCTTTAGGTGGGTAAATTTAATTAATCAATTTGTGTCAAACCGAACCCAGTCCGTTCCTACAGTGTCATGATGAATGCAACTCGCTGAACTTGTTTATGTACTGGGCTGGGTTGAACCCAACCAAGCACAGCTCAAAACTAACTTAAAATTTTAAGTTCATATCCTAGTATCCACGTAATACCGCATCATATTCTTATTCCTAAATCAGATTTATTAATAAAAAATTTTAAATTTAAATACACCCCATTAAAATAATTAATTTTTAAACTTAGATTTGATCTGTGAATTAATTGTTTTAAATTTTAGACTTAATTAATTAACTTAATTTTGAAATTTAAGACTTAAAGTTTATAATCTTATTACCTTGTATTTTTCATTTTGATTTTGCTTGATGCATGCCCAACACATGTTAATCGCTGCCTGTTATGCATGGCGGCTATTATCGGATCTAATGACAACTGTCGAATTTCTTTTTGGAAACGCATTTAATAGTATCTTATGTGAATTAATAACAATCACTTATACTTTGTGACGCGAATTCAGAAAAGTCAGCAGGTAGGTAGATTTGCTTTCTATTCTTTAATTATTTCCCCTACAATTGCGTGTCCTTATGGTACGAAGCTGATCATAGTTATTCGTATTGTTGGTGTAAGTACATCCTTTTGCCATACCCATACTTTATCACTATTTTATGGCATTAATTAATTTATTAAAAATGTGTAGTTACTAATTAATAGATTATTGTACATTTAAAAAATCATTTATATCTCTTTAAGATCGTAAGTATCATTATAAAAAACAAACACTTAATAATAATAGATATAAGAATTATATATTTTATTAAATAGACATATATTATGTATACTTTTTTATTAAAATTTTAATAGAACTGGGAAGTAAAATAGTTTCAAAAATGTGACAATTGCGTTACATAAGAAAAGTAACTAATAGAAAAAATATAAATATTCAAATCAACATCAGCGTCAGAGAAATAATTGAAGCTAAGAAATGGGATTCCCTGTTGGCAATTGATAAAAAATGGGATTCCAAAGAGAAAAGAATTATAAAGATTTATCAAAAAGATACAATTATATGAGTAATTAATTTTATTAAATAAGAAATTTTACTTTTACAATAAAATTAGTCCCTATTGACCACCGTTAATTAATCACCGCACATTTTCCTTATCAAAATTGGAGACGGTAGATGCCAAATTGCTTGTCCCACGTTACCCAACACTGTTATCTCTTGCTTCACCTTTTTTAAAGACATGACCTACACCCAATCCTTTGGCATGCGTTTAATTGAAATTTTCTGCTTTACATTTACTGTAATGAAGAAAAACGACAGCCAATTGGCCTATGTTATTACACAACTGTAACTATACCCAGGAATAAGGAGTCCAAATTTACTGTTTAATTTTATGGTATTTTATTGTGTCTAATGAATCTCAGTCATTCATTTATGTGGATCTCAAATGTGTCTCATATAAATAAACGTAAGTCCTGTATAAGTAAATGGTTGAAATTTATATGACAGAATAAGACACCATAAAATTAAAGAGAAATTTTTGTCTCATAAATAAGTGGAAGGGTGAAGAGAAAAGTAGAAACCATATGAAAGAAGGGGTTTTGAGTGAGACATGTCTTCTTGTAAGCAAAGCCGGGAAATTACGGCCACACCCTCCTCCTTAGTTTCTTATGTCTTCTCTGTGAATTAATTATAAATATAAATTACTTCTTCATCTTATTCATTTTTAATGCAAAACTTTTATCACTGTTTTCACTTGTTCTGTGGTGGATCTGTTCATCAAGAACCGGCACGTAGATCCCTATCTCTTCCCTTGTGAAAAAAATAAAAGAATTATAGAGAGAGAGGGCAGAGAAATTTTAGTTGGAAAGAATGGATTTTGAGGAGCACGAAGACCAAGAAGAAGAAATGGGCATGCCGATACCGCCGAATTATGACTCGGTGAGCAACTCCTCGCGGACCAAAGTGGGTCCCAGAGGAGGAGAAAGTGCGTCCACAACCGGAGCCAGAAAACCAGCAGGAGGAGTCAGATACAGAGAATGCCTTAAGAACCATGCCGTTGGCATCGGTGGTCATGCGGTGGACGGTTGCGGCGAGTTCACGGCCACTGGCGATGAAGGCACTTTGGATGCCCTCAAATGCGCCGCATGTAACTGCCACCGCAATTTTCACCGTAAGGTTGTTGACGGCGCCGAGGGATTGTATCACCACCAACCGCAATTCTCTCCTTACTATCGTGCGCCTCCTCCTGCTGGGTACTTCCACCACCTGACACAGCCACCGTCTCATCCTCTGGCATTACCGGCTTTTCCTGGGGGTGTTGGTGGCAGTGGGACAAGTGGCGGGTACTTTAGGGAAGAGGAGGACGTGTCGAATCCCAGTAGTAGTGGTGGTGATGGGTCGAAGAAAAGGTTTAGGACTAAATTTACACAGGAGCAGAGAGATAAGATGTTGGAGTTCGCGGAGAGCCTCGGCTGGAGAATTCAGAAGCATGATGAGGCTGCTGTGGAGCAGTTTTGTGCTGAGAATGGTGTGAAACGACATGTGCTTAAGGTTTGGATGCATAACAACAAGCACACTCTTGGTAAGAAACCCTAAAGTTTTCGGCAGTGCCTAAAGCGAAAACAGACGATAAGAACGGGTCCAAAATTGTCATGTTTCTACAAACAAGGGCGGAAGATAGTAAAGAAGGAGACATCACTGTGCAGTTGAGAGCTTGGGATGCCAAATTCATTAGGGTATTTTGACTAGGGTTCTTAACTGTTTTGTCTCCTCTCATTTTTCGGGTTCTTGGTGTAGTTTAATGAAACATTTTGTTTAGCTTTTTGTCTTCTCAGCGCTGAATGTAGGATGGATTGGATGCTGATCATGATGATGCCTCTACATTTGTGATGGACGACTTCCATATTGCTCATAATCAGCATCTTTCTGCTAACTCATGTAGTTTTCTTTCTTTTTCGTTGAAATGAAGCAAGTTAAGGGAACTGATTCAAATGTTATAGCTGTTACTATCTGCAAGACTATCAGTAACTTCTGATGAATTCTAGCTTGCATTTCGAGTCATCAGTCAGTTCAGTTCAGTGCTCCCTCTCTCCAGTCTCATCAAAAGAGAAACAGTTTGATCAAGCAGATTAGAATCAAGACGTTTTTAGGTATAGCGTCATGTGATTATGATCCGTTCAAGAGAATTCTTGGTTGAATCAAACGTGTTTAGCATGCAAAGCTGCAATTTTTTGTGTCCATTCACAACTGTCAAGTTCTCCTCTTTCTCTCCTATTCTCATCGATCCCGTTAACTTTTACCTGCTTTTTGTCTCCTCTCTCTCATATTAATTCCTATCAAACTCCATTTATACTCCACATGTTTCCTGCTTAACAAAGCTCAAAGCATCGAAAAGGAATGGGAACAAATGTGGTCTGAGAATAGGTGGACCTAAACGTTCTTCATGTCCTTGATACCTCGTCCTCCATTAATTGCTCTCATTTTCTCTCTCTTACGTACGTCTTCCTTTACTACCTTTGCTTCTTGTTTTCAAGGTTAGTTTTCTTCTTCTCCGATTCTTTTGTGCAATAATGGTTGAGTTTTCCTATGTGCTGTTAAAAGGCAATACTAAAGTTTGAAGTGGTTATTAACGTCGCAGTGGAGCAGAGTCTTTACCAGTTTTATTGCAGATTTGCAGACCTTGTGATTGTCATTTACTCGGGCCAAGTTCTAAAGCATCTTTTAAATCAGTCTCTTTTTTCTTTCTTTCAATCACCTTTCTTAATTTTCTCAACCTTAAATCATCCACAATTGATCCCAACTTATTGGCTCTCGGGTCAAGTCAATTGTCATCTAGTGGCAAAATTTGATCAGATGACAAGTTTAATCACTCCAACCTCACCATTAGATTAAGGCTAATACATCTGTTAGGTAATATTATTAATAATTTTATTTAGAAATAATAATGCCATGTTGACATGGGCCTATCAAATCTCGAGAAAATGGGCATTAATTCGAGTTTGAAGAATTAATTATAATTTATAAAAATTCAGGTTTAAGTTTATTTTTTTATTAGGACTAATCCCAATTCAAATTTTGATTAAATTAAATTAAACTTTATTTTATGAGGACTATCAACTATCGTCGATAGTCTTTCATCATAGTACTTATAATCATATTGAATACAACACTGAGTTTTCAGATGGTTGTTGCAGAAACTTCATCACATGTTTGACAGATGCCTTAGAATTAGCTTCTACCCATATTTGACTCCAGATAATACACAATGGACAACGGTCTGTCTCGAACAATAAATTGATATTTGATTCAATATGGCGTGAGCTGATAAGTTTTAACTATATCATACAACACATAGCTCACAACACACAATGCATCGCCCTCCGATGACTTTAAAGCGCATTAAACAATACATGCCAGTCATCACACAAGGCGCTAACACTATAAAGTATAAATACATTCTCATGCAATAACTTCATTGTATACTTTCAACCTAATATTCCTTTCAAAAGTTATATCTATTAGGCTAACAGGTCCAATTACACAGAACTTATCTTAATGACATCAAAAAATAAATATCAAATACATTATTTTATAAGTATTAAACAAAAATTTAAATTTCAAATTCTATTAAGATTTTAAAGACTAAAGTAAAAAAGAAATTTAGCTCATCAATACATACGATATATATAGTGGACACTAAAATTTTTTAAGGTATCACATAACCTACCTAAAGAAATTTGTATCTACACTTAGTTTGTTTAAAGCCGATTATTAGAAAGCAAATTAAGAAAGTACGTATTCTCCATGAAAAACTATGCTAAATTGAAAGCTCATGCATATCAATATGAGAATCAACTGTACTACAGCTTATAGAGTGTCAAGAGCCAACGTGATGCGAATGTGTAGTGGGAAAGTGGGCACATGTACCACAATCTACTAGACAAGTGGATGTTGGAGAAAGGCGAGTAATAGATATAGAGGCTACTAGGTCATTTGAAGCTAGCTGTCGGAAAAATGATCTCAAGCTCGGTCTCATGTTACTTCCGTTTGCTGCTTTTGTTCTGTTACGTTGAAGGACATGTGGGTCTCTGTCCAGAAAAAAAGAACACGGAACAATAATAAATGGTCTGACATTACAGCTAATGTGGGGTTATGTCCTGATGGTCACAGCTGAATGAAAGACCAAACCTTTTTTAAATACTTTCGTTGCATTGCATTTTTCCGTGACCCTAATTAAATCAACTTCCATTCACAATCCAGTAAGTTTTGTTCCCATTTTCTCCATTGATCGCAAGTTACTATATCGTGATTATGAACGGAGCTGAAAGGAAGAATAATTAGTTAGGTTTATGGCTCTTCTTCTAGGCAGGCATTGCAGGGACACAGTTGACAATGTAAATCTCATGGAACTAATCAAGCATTCAAGAACATGATGTGATACTGAAAACCGTAAATGATTATATCAGGTTCCAAGATCTTTTTTTAGAATGGTGACTTGTTATCTCTAGATAGAGCAATTTCACGTCATATGATCCGCTGAGCTAATACTCGAACAATTTCCTGCACGAAGCTTGTGAATTTAGCAAGTGCATTACGAGACTTTGAAACAAGTAAGGTATTTCTTGCGCATGTTACTTGGCCAAAATGGTAATGGCCAATATCAACGAGAAATTCCACATAAAATTAATTTAATGAGATAGGAAAAGGAAGTTGCTGGCTTTAGTTAGGATCTTCTTCATCTGGAGAGAGAGAGAGAGGAAATGCTCTGCAAGTGGGGAAAAAATGACGGTACTGATTTGTCTTGGTCCTTTTTCAAAAGATTCTTCAGAAGTGAATTGATGGACATGAGCTTTCTCGTGCGTAAAATGTATTGAAAAAGCACGGACAGACACAATGGTTAGGCGAAATAGAAACACCATATATACGTCGCAAGTAATGGCTGTATACATATATCGCAATCACTTGTTTCTCTTTATGACACAAATTGAGATGGCTAGCTGCATATCTTCTTCTGCCCTTTCTATTTCCTTGTCGTATATTTGAGTATTATTCCATCTCCTCCAAAAAATTATCAGGAGAAATGAACACGAACCTGCACCTCAATTCCAATTGGCTATACTTAATCATGAACATTCTATGAAATAGAATTGTACGGGTTTGTCTAAGCTATATATCCACTGCCTGTTTTATTAAAGGTTTACGGTCAAATTTAGAGTAAGTTGCGCTTTATGATCAGATTTTCCCCAAGTGTTTTGGAGTCTGATTTTGGAAAAGTGATCAATAATTAGATGTTTGAATTTGGTTTCTTTATTATGTTCTATTCTTTGTGCTCATTTCCTTTTGTGTCTCGTTTCGGAAGAAAACCTTTCTTTTCTGCTTTAAGTTTTGAGATTTCCTCTAATGGTTTGTGAATAATTTGTAAGTCTTTCTAAATATTTCCTTGTTTTTCATTGACTTGTATGAGTAAATACGTATACATTGATAGAAGAGTTGTAAATAGAATTAATAATAAATACAAATTACATATAATCAAGAATTTGAAATTATGGAGAGAATCACTCACTTAACGTGTGTAGGTGATTATGAAGCGATTTACTCTCTATCATGCCCCCATAAGCGCAAGAGTCCTTGAACTAGTAGGAACCAGGATAGGTAGGACTTGAAGCTTGTAAAAATGACTTTTTAGCAAGAGAATGAATTAGCACATTGGCAGACAGTATGAATATGAGAGACATGAATAGCTTTATGCAATGTGTTTCATACGTGAGTGAAAGACTAGATTTGAGCAAAGATAAGTAGCTCCCATATTATCACAGTAAACATTGGCAAGAAATTAAGAGAGATGTGCAATTCTCCCAGAAGATGAGTTAACCAATTAACTTCAGCGGTAGCAGTAGAAATGACATAATATTCAACTTTTATAGACGAGCCAGCAATAATTGATTGTTTTTTAGAGCTATAGGATGACAGCTAAGATAAGTAACATATTTCGAGTTAGAAACCCCATAATCAACATCTTTGGCCTAATCAGCATCCACAAATAATTAAAGATGAGAGCAATTTTGAGAAGCGAAAATAACCCAAAATCTAAAGTTCTTTAAAGTAACATGACACCCTTTTTACAACTGACAAATGATTAGTAGTAGGACAATGCATGAACTGAACAAGTTTGTTGATAGCAAAAGAAATGTCTGACCTTGTAAATGATAAGTATTGAAAATACTCAAGAATCTGCAATATTAAGTGGGATCATGAGAGGGAGAACCATCATCATGACGAAGAGCAACGGTCAACATAGGAGTTAAAATGGCATTGGCATTGATCATGCCTATTCTGAGGAGAAGATCTATAAGATATTTCTTTTGAGAACGAAAAAGACCATTTATAGTCTTTGTAGCTTCAACTCCTAAGAAGTAACTGAGATCTTCAAGTTCTTTAACGGAAAGTTGAGAGAACAACTTGAGAATAAAGTCTTGAATTGCTCTTGTATTACTTCCTATGATAATAATGTCATCTACATATACAAAAAGATAGATGATAAATGTTGTTTGAAGAATAAAAAGTGAAGTATCACATTTCGAGTTTATGAAGCCAACACTAACAAGAAGAGATTTAAGTTCTGTATACCAAGAATGTGAGGCATGACGTAAGCTATAAATAGCTTTGTGAAGCCTGCACACATAATTAGGAAATTGAGAATCAATAAAACCTTGTGGTTGTTGCATGTAAACATTATCATTAAGTGCACCCTACAAGAATGTATTATTCATATCTAATTGCTCTAAAACTCAACTATCAGATACAACAATACTCAGAACCGATCAAATTGTGGCTAGTTGAACAACAGGGCTGAATGTGTTAGTGAAGTCAATACCTAAGCGTTGGTAAAGTCCCCTAGTAACAACTTGAAATTTGTAGTGGGCAATGGATCCATTAGGGTTCTTTCTAATGTGATACTCCCATTTACACCTAATAATATTTTATGTAGGTGAAGCAAGAACAAATGTCAAGTGCAATTATGTAAAAGGGCTTCGTTTTCCTCTTCCATTGCACTACATCAATGAAGAGTTTAGGATGCTTTTTTTAATGTAGAGGGTTTAGTATAGACAAATAGATCAAATTGTGTAGATATCGTATGGAGAGAGAAAGGTTTTTTTAGTTTGTGAATATTATTTTGGGATCTAGTGACCATAAAGGTTGGTGGTGGGTATGGTTTTTTATATGGAAATAGAGGAGTGAAATGAATCACTTACCTTAGAAGCAGTTTAGGCACTTATGTCCAAAGATGAATAAGAGAGTTGATTATCTATACGAGAGACCAAATCATTAGTGTGATAAGAACGTGGGTGATGAGAATGAAGTTTGTGCTTGAGAGCTTAATATAGAATCCTGCACAAGTCTATTAGAAATAGGTACCAATGTAGGAGGTGGATCAGGAGGTTTTGATTGAAAACATAAGTCATTAAAAATGGATTGAATAGATCATGGTATAGAGTTAAACTTAGATAAGAGTTCATTATTAAATAGAGAATGAGGAAAGGAATTGTTTTTTTGAGAGGGAAAGACATCATCAACAAACACTATATGTCTTGATACAAACATTTGATTTTTATTTAGATCAAAAAAATACAAAGAAATATTATGAGTAGTGTACTTGATAAAAATACATCGAGGTTCCAATTTATGCTCAGTTTATGTTCAGAAGCCATGGGTAATCTAAGCAGCCAAAAACTTTGAAGGACCTATAATTATGGTGATGGTGGAATAGCTTATGGTATGATGTGTCAAACTAAAGTGTTTAAGTAGACATATGATTTATAAGATAAACTGTAGTTAGAAATGCATAAGGCCAAAATTGAAGGGGATTAAAGGCTTGGTAAAGAAGAGCGAGTTCAGTTTCTATAACATGATGGTGTTTTCTTTCAGCTGAACCCACATGTTTTAGTGCATAAGGAGGGGAAGTGAGGTGTTGGATTCCATATTTTGAGAGTATATGATGTAGACTTTGATACTCTCTACACCATCAATATATATACTTTTGATTTTAGTATCAAAGAAATTTTCAATGAGAATTTTGAAGTATTTAAAAATAAGTGGTTCTTATTTCAATTTGAAAAGACATAACCAAGTGTATTTTGTAAAGAAATAAAAAATAACAAAAATAATACAAATTCCTAAGGGATTTAATAGGAGTAGGACCCCAAATATCAGTATATAAAAGTTGAAAAGATTCCTCACACTTAATTAAGGAGATGCCAAAAGGAATTTTACGACTTTTATTACATAGACATAAGTCACAATAAATAGAATTTGAATTTGAATAAGAAATATTTTTAGATGATAAAAACGTTCGTTGAATTAATACAGAAGGGTGACTGAGACATTTATGCCAAAGTTGGGATAAAATGTGTAGATTAGCAAATGATTATGATGTTTTATTTATTGATGTTATATTTAGCCACTTATACAAATTGTTTTTACTATAGCCTTAGACCAAGCATGCCTTTATGTTCAAATCATTTACAAGAAAATGGTTGGGAAAGAATTCCATAAAGGTTTTATTTTATCTACAGAAGCAAAAGAATAAAATTATATTTCTTTTAATAGTAAGTGTACTAAAACATTATTAAGTGAAAACTTGGCATTAGAAGAATCCAAAGAAGAAGAACCAATGTAAGTGATTAGAATGTCATTAACATTCCCAATTATGATGCCCTCATTTATCATATAGTGCTTCAAATAAAACTAAAATGTTATGAACTTTTATGGAAACCTTAATTTCCTTATACTCATCACCAAGTCTATTGAAAGTATGTGCAATAACATCAGTTTCACGTAAGGGATGACTAATCATAATTAGATTATCAACGAGGTTCTTGACCTTGTTCATATATGTAACATCCCATCACCGATGGGAAGGATATTTTGATAAATTGGGACGGGTTAGGAATATTGAATTATATCTCGGCATGCACATACAGCATATAGCCTCTATGATTGATGGTTTGTTGCACTTGCACATGGTATACATGCATTCATG
>JANIJH010000006.1:14301779-14329885 GCA_024520975.1 Erythroxylum areolatum
GAGGCCTGGTCTTAGCCGCAGCGCACCTTTTCTGCGTGGCGCTCGCCGCGGCGAGGCCCCCCTCTTCCCGCTGCTGACTCGTTATGTTTTGCATGTTTTCAATTCCTTCCTCCGCGTGCCCTTACCCGGCGCCCCCGAGGGGCCACCTCGGGATGGGATTCAGGACCCGGGCCCAACAAGGAAGGGGAAACAATCCCTATTCCAACACATGCAATCCTGGGTGAAAGAATCACCCTAGCTTCTGGTGGACGAATAATGCTGGATGACAGTTCATACCTCATGGACAACTAGGTTTCCAATAAGATAAACCGAGCTCAATGGAGTCCAAGTTAGATAGGATTTTAGATAAAATTGGAGGCATGGAAGATGTGTATAGGAGGCTTGAAAGCAAGTTTGAGCAAGTCACTAAGAACCATGCCTCTTCAATACACAATCTTGAGGTCTAAATAGGTGAACTAGTAGAGGCAATTTCAACTCGGAATGTAGGAACCCTTCCAAACAATATCAAATCTAACCCAAAGGAACAGATCATGGCCATTACTCAGAACTAGGAAAAGGAACTTGAACATATGAAAGAAGATAGAGATAATGGAGAAGGATAACCAATTATGGAATTTCTTCCAAGTGAGCTCGTAACTAAGCCAATTGAGGAACCTCGACCTGAATTTTTGTACCCTATTCTAGCTCAGCATAAGTCAATTTCAAGTAAGGCAACGATGAATTCTAAGGAGGTTGAATTAAATAACGTTAAGAACATAACAGAATAAATATAAATGAAGCTCACACTAAAGAAATCAATCAAGAAGAAGGTTAAGGAGCGCATAGTGGAAGAAAACCCTAATATAGCACTGAAGAAAGAAGAACTAGGAGTTTTTTTTACATTCCTTGTAGTTTCCATAGAGTTAAAATAGACAGAATATTCGCATATTTGGGAGTAAGTATTAATATGATGCCCTATACCTTTAGTCAAAATTGGGGTTAGAAGAGCTAAAACCCACTACAATACTAGTGAAGATGGCGGACAGAACAATTCATCAACCAAAGGGGATTATTAAGGGTGTCCAAGTATAGATTGATATTTTTACCTTCCCCACAGACTTCTTTGTATTGGATATTGGAGAAGATAGGGAAACCCTTGTGGTCCTTGGATGACCATTATTGGCTACTACCCACTTTATAATTGACATTGATGGGGTGAACTAACCCTGAGGGTTGGAAAGCATCAAATAACCTTCATTGTGTTGCGGAATGACAACAATTCTCCTTTACTCCTAGTTAACATCAAACAAAACCGAACCTCAAGGACAATGGGAAGATATTGAGGATCCTAGGAATGCATTTAGAAAGAAACGATCACAGAGGAGAAAGCTAAGGAAGGTGAAGCAGAAGGAAGGTGGAACTCAAGGTATGGTAGCTCATGTGCAAATGATAAGATCAATGACTACACTACCATTGCACTATTCATTTAAACCACCTTGAGAATAAGAAGAGCATCGAGCTATTGACGTTAAAAGAAGTGTTGCATGGGAGGCAACCTGTGGATTGTTAATTCCATGTTAATTATTTTGACTTTTAGATAGTTTGAATTTTGTAGTTTGGTTATTTCATTTTTAAATAAGGTCAGGAAGGCATATGACTTCGACATGAATTATATGATCAAGGAAGTCAGAAAAAAGAGGCGAAAGAGCTATAAAGAGTAGGAAGTAATCTTGAGAATGTGTAGAAGAAAAAAATCAGAAATTGGTGAAAATATTGAAGGCCACGATTGTGGCCTACGGCAGGGTAAAATAGTTCACACAATTTTTAGCTAACCTTGTTACCATTTGACCCTTTCTTCATCTATATATTCATGTCATACTTTATTTTTTCACTCACTTTCATTTTAACTTTATCTCTGTAAAATTAGAACCTCCAAACACTCCCACTTCTCTTTAACCAAACTTCCAAATTCTTATTTTATTCCAATCTCCACCTACTTGCAATCCAGTATGTTGCGTATTAAGTAGTCAATGAAGTACAACCAATCATCAGGATGAAATCAAGTCTCGGGACGAAGGAGAAGAAACAGGGTGGGGAGCTTTGGAGCACCCTTCCTAATCTACATAGAGGAGGAAGGTATTCATTTCCAATACCTTCATGTTAAACAAATAGTAGTCCCAAAATATTTTGATTTTGATATGTTTGATAGGCTAAAATTGCAAGATAGGGTAGAGAATCTATTAGAAAGAATTCATACTCTATAACTACTCTTAAGCATATTTTCATGAAAAGTCAAGCTATTTACAAGTTCAGTAGTTTTTATTAGAAAACATTTTTTATTTACTTTTGCAGACATGGACCTAGTATTTTGCACAAACATTGGTGATGAATGCCGATCTGGTTACTCGACTAAGTCATGTTTTTATTAAGTTGCTTGGTTGGAACATCATTATAGTCTTTTGATGCGAAGGCACACAGTTGTGATGTGTGTTGATCTGGTGACTCGACTATATCACATTCTCAACTAGCTATTAGCTCTATTCATAACCCGAAAGCCAGCAGAATATTTATTTATTTAAAATTAACAAACACATTTTTTGCCTACCTTGTTGCTTTAGCTACTCATTTTCACAAAAAATACTAGCAAAGCTATTTTTAGTCGAAAGTTCGCCACCCTAAAATAAGTGTAAATTACATCATGTTTTAGGGCATACTTTTATATATGTTTATATTAGAATTGCGTTAGTTTGTTAATTATTTATGTTTTAAGTGTTTTATGGGTTAATACAAGTCTTTGAGCTTAAATATTATATTTTTTAGGTACCTTGATGTGTTTGCTAGTATTTTAGAGTCAATATCGAAGAACGGAGAAGTTTTAGAGACATTTGGATTGAAACAATAGCCCACGATCGTGGCATGTTAGGCCACGATTGTAAAAAAAAACTAGAGTTAGCCCACGATTGCGGCCTACATGCCACAATCATGACAGAAACGCAAGGAACGACCCACGATGCATTCCACAATCATGACAAAAGGCTCAAATGTGGCCCACGATCGTGGCCTTTGTTGGACAGACGTGTATACACTCAAGAACATCAAGTTTTGAGGGATTTTTAGACCTTTCAGATTTTGAAAAATCATAGGGGTGCTCAAAACACAAGAGGATATTTAAAGAACAAGAAAAGAGGCAGAGAGATGTTTTTGCTTCAACCACCTTGAGAAACCCTAGAGAGAAATCATCAAGAGATGGAAGAAGAGAAGAAGGAAGAGAGAAGAGGAGAAGAAGTTGACTCAAAGTATTTCTCGCATTAGAAGTTTCCCGACGTCACTGCCTCCCATCATCCGTTTAGATTGAATTTCCTATTTAATTTCATTTTTATTATTGTATAGAATTGGATTGAATAGTTGATGATATAATCTAGAATGTTAAGGATGTTCTAAACTTACCTTTGGAATTTTGTTTTTAAATGAATAAAAATTTGATTGATTGTGTTTATTAGATTTGTTGTGGTTTGATTCTGCGATTGTATAATTCAGTAATAAATTGAGAGGGTGAATCGAATGGAGAACGATTAAATTGGACTAAAGAGAGTTAGATGATTTAATAGAACAAGAATTAAATCAGATCGAGAAATTATGTGAAGAGAGATCTTACATAGGTTTCCAATAGTTTATTAGAGACCTTCAGAACTAATTAGAGTTTTGGATATGTTATGAATTGAGAAATTGCAACTTTCATAATCTGATTAGGGTTTATAATTTAGGGTTAATGGTTATAACTCGAGAGACAATAATCAATCCTAGGATAGTCTAAAACCAACAATCTGATAATTCATAATCAGTTAGGTTATCATTAAGGATAAATAAAATTTCCTTTCTATCAATTGGTAATTTCTTTTAGTTGATTTTTAGATGTGTTGTAATTGCTTAATAATTAGTATGTCGTATTTGAATCTTAATTTGATTGATTGAATTAAATTCTCATTTTTAGGTTTGTTGCATCTTGGATTTGTTATTATTTATAGCCTTAGATTTTAGGATTAGATCAATTCCCTCTTCGTGGGATCGACACCTTTAATACTACGCTAATGAATCATGCGCTTGCGGATTATCGGAGGATAATAATTAAAACTTACACACAACTAAACGACCCAATCAAATCATAATAGATATTATATGAGACGAGGGTTAGAAGAAAATAAAAGAAGGTAAAACCAACTCTTGTCTACCTTACATTACACATGTATATAAACCAACAACCAGAAAAGTTAAAAATAGTTTTCCATCAACCATTATAACTTCTTAGGTCCTAAAATTATTCAAATAAGTATCTGCAAATTTAACATAACTGTTGAGAACCAATAACTATCAGCTAATTTAATCGACAAATTGACATAACTTACTAACCAACAAAATTGACTAACTGATATAACTAACTAACTGGAACAATCAACATAAATTACCGAGCAATAACTATCATTTTCAAGAGCTTAAATGTGCTTTAGCCAGTCATGAACTTGAATTCTCAACTGCGACAAATCCTCAATCACTTCAATTGTGAATGCTACTGCATTTATTCAAAATAGACAACTTAATCTTTTGGTGCCTTAGCTAATTTCCTAGACAATTTGGTTTTATCAAATCTTTGCCAAAAGATGCTACCATCATTTTTTAGAAATTATGCAAAATATGTACTCACTGATTACCCAAGAAAAAGGGTTTCACAAAACCCAAATAACAAAACAACACCTGAAAAAGCATCTTATATTTTTATCAAGGGAATTTTATTAAAAGAAAAATGTATTAATAATTTTGCATAATCCATTTGTATCACCAATCATTTTTCAACCTTAAAAAAAACTCATGTGCTGGAGTTTAAAAGTTAATTTAATATAGGTAAATTATTTATTGAAGGAAACAAGAAATATCTTTTGCTTGGTACATGTATGACTTAAAGGATTTTGTAGCTTCTTGAAGAGACTAATTAGTTATGGAACTGCACGGATTTTTCAAACCAATAAATTCATAGTCGAAATTTTCATGCAATTCTGACTCTCAAAGCAACAATGCAGACAGTCAGGAAATGACTTGCTTAGTTAATTCTCATGCGAGTCTGGTCCTTAAAATACATACAATCAATCAAAACGCAAGAATAGAAGACAAAGAACGATATGGTCAGAGAGTCAACCTGGCCTTCAAAGAATTGTATGGTGTTGATGAGTTCTTATTTATTTATTTACTTAGTTATGGAGATTAATTTTCACCTGATCATCTTTAGTTAAATAAATAAAATTGCATATAAGTTGGAGCATTTCGAAACTTCAGGGGCGTGGAGAGTATTCAAGAGACCATATTGGTGATAGGGTGAGGGCTCCACAGTAAGAAGCTGCTTCCAACAAGAGAGCCAAAGTGCGTCTTTAACAGTTACACACCCAAAACAATGACCCACGCAACTGACGAAGTTGCAAGTGTTATGAGCCAGTCCCACTGACGGTGTTCTGTTTCCACTTTTCAGATTGCCAGTTGGGGTACAGACAGACAGGTGAGCTGTCCACACCATTTTGTCATGGCCAATCCAAAAACCAAACACAACTACCTACAATTCCCGACTCCTTACTTACCAGGCCTGTCCATGCTTTAGCACATTGAAAGCGATGCTCTTTTTTCAAACCTAGCAGAGATTTTTTACCATACATGCAAAGCAATGCTCCCAATGACCTCTTCTCTTGTAGAAAAGATGAATAGCCTCCTTTTTTCTGTCTTCTTTCTTCTTTATTTTATTGTGTTTTTCTTACGAGAGGAAGTGCTTTATGTTTGAAATGGTAAAGCTCAGATGTGTCATCCCATAAAGTAACATTAACTACTAATCTTGACAATAACAAACATGCGTGTACATCAACGAAATCTATTGGTAACATAATTGAAAAAAAGGATACAAACAAATCGTCTATTACAAATTCTACGCACAATTTTATCTACACGAAATCGCCATAATACTAATGTCATCAGAAGGTAGGTTGCTGCAATGATCCTTTTAGATTTTTCACAGCACTGTCATAGTGCACAAAGCCCAGGAACCAGAATTCATGGTTATCCGAGGAGATGATCTGGATGTATTTTTCTGCTGGGTTGACTTTGCTTGTTGATGGATTTACCGCCTTCACCTGATGCAGTGGAATAGCAACCTATGCGCAAAGACGAATCAAACACCAAGTCATTAAAGAGGAAGATAAGCAACTTCATCACAAGACATTAAGAGAAATGCCAGGCAGCCGAGTGGAGGAAAGGAAAAAGAATAAGAGTGGACCGTAAAAAGAATACAGGAATAGTGCCAGAGGACATGCATAGGGATAATTATTTGGCAAAAACACCCTCAACGACTGTAAGCTTTACCCCTTGTGAGGAACTTTGATCGTCGAACTAGGAAAATGGTAAATTGGAAATATTTAAGATTGCAAATTAACAATCTACTAAATCCCAACTATGATCATAACAAAAATTGAAATTAAAATTAAAGATGAAAAATTTTAAGTCCACAGATCCATGATTAAAACTTCCAGAATTAAACCATACGCCATAACATCTTCTAGGAGGCTCAGCATCAAGATAACATCGAAGTTAATGCAAAATATACAGGCTTGTAATCAGATGAACCTAGTGGATCAGGAGCTCATGGAAATATGAACTTTATGAACCTAGTGGATCAGGAGCTCATGGAAATATGAACTTTTATATAGTAAAGAACCAAATGTACTAAGGAGTGCTTGCACAGCACAAATCTAGATGTTAAAAAATCTATCCATGTACATCTATGCAAATTCACATGAAAGAAAGGCTTGTAGCTTAGATAAAGAATGACGAACATTTCAAGTCGTGACAAGCAAAATGAGCACACCTTATAATAGCTCCATTGAGTTTGATCGCCAACTTTGTAAGACAATGGGTTGTCGCTACAAAATGCAAGCTGTGCGGTTGACAAATAGAGCACCCCCATAACTGGACCAGCAGAAGTGGATAAGTAGCACGCATATGTCTTCAAAAGTTTCTCCCCAGGAACAGTCTCAAAAGTTTCGGGAAAAATCTTTTCATAGCCACCTTCCGCAAGAACTTTAGTTCCTTGAGCAATTCTTCCCACAGCAGCATCGGCAAAACTAGGGCCCGTTTTCACTTAACAGAAAAAGGGAAGAGAAACAAAAAGAGGCTCAGAATACTTGTTTATCTGAAAAGCGACTAAATTTTGTTTTTCAGAAACCATGAGCACCAACATAGTATTGCTGCCACCAAGACAAGAATTTAATAGCTCTTCAAGAGAGTAAAAGTTCATGACATCACGGAGCAAGAAATAAAGCTTGTAGTTCTTGCTAATCATTTGAACAAGAAAAATTTAGAGGGAGATATCACAGAATTATCAATTGGGCAAATTACACAGAGAACAAAAGCATGCCAATTTAGAACTAGAGCACTGCATTGGTAAAACCAATCAATGAATAGTTACAGCTACTGCCAGAACTGAAGATCCAAATCCTAACGCACCATCACCACTGATAATCTCTAAGCACATAGAATTCTTTACGTTAGCTCCAAAAAAGCTAACCTAAGAATAAAAAATAACAGAACATTTCTATATTTAACAAATCACTGCAATCTTTCTTATAACACTATCCTGGTCACTTGAATAGTTCAAAGGTTCAAACATTGCATAATCATTTTATTGTGCATAATTCATAAATCTTTTCACAATCAAGAGAATAATTAGTTTTTATTTTTTTAAAATTCCCTTCATGCATCTAAATACTTTTAGAAAAGTTTTAAAATAGTTTTGAATCAAGTTTTTGTCAAATAAGTGTACTTTGATATTTGAAGGAACTTGAAAATTTTTGAAAAAAGTGTTTTAAGAAATTTGATTCACCTTTCATGGAGTTAGGTTGACCTATGTCAGCTTTTTTTTAAAGGCCAAAAGTGTATTCTAGAGCTCAACGTTTACAACATAATATAACTTGAACATTAACATTTTAAAGCGTTCATATTAAATCTCAACGTTTTCAAAACAGACCTCAAATGGATGAAGAATTTAACGAAATTAACTCCTCATCGGCTAAATGCTTCGTCAATACTGACATGACATTATTTTATATATTTTAAATAGAAGTAAGTCTCATAACCACAAAATTAATTTTTAAAAATGAATTAAAAGTAAGCTCCAGTTCATGTGTCAATGGGACCTATTTTATATTGAGTGTTATTTTTTACCTATTGAAAAAAGAAAAACAATAAAATTTTCCAATCGAATTTATAAATTAGAGTTAACTGAATCACTATAAATCATCAGTTTTATTCTTTTTAATTAATTTTTTATTTATTATTGTTATAATTGTTTTACGGATGTCATTCATCAAACCATTTACTGCTTATTATTGCTATAATTGTGTTATGGTTGTTTTGTCATTCATCAAACCATTTATTAGCAAAATCAATTAGATTAGATCATTAAAATTTTAAATAGCCCAGAAACTAAACACACAATTCACCACTTATATGCCATCCGGAGCTACGGTCCTAAAACTTGAAGGCCATGTATCTAAGAAGCATACAACATTAAGAACTAAAAATCACCAAACATACTTACAGTGTTGCCACATGTTCCCAGCAAGATCCTCCGCCTTTTTAGTTGCTTCTGCCGCTTTCTTCCCCCATTTTCCTAACGTGTCTTTCACCGAGTCCACCTTATCTTCTCCAAATCAAAAACACCACAAACAGAACAACTAAAATTTGCACACTTCAATTCAAAAAGAAATTTGCACAACTGAAGTCAACCCATTTCCTCTCAAAGTCACATGTACAAAGCCAACGATGCTTACTTTTCGAAGAGGATGACCCAACTGGTGCCGCGGAAACATAAGGATTGGACTCCGGAGGCATGGTGGTGGCGGCGTTTTCGGTGATCGGAGCTGCGGGCTGGTGTGTCGCCGGTGGAGGCTGTTGCGTCCCTGCAAAGATGCTGGACCAATTCTCCGGAGGAGGGGCGACGTCGTTTGGGTCAAGCTTTGGGTATGGGGCATAATCGGATGTGTGAGGCTCGGTCTCCTGTTCTTGAGATTCTGGTGATTGGGGTTTGATCGTTTTCGTCGTCGTGTTGTTGGATTGATCCACGCGGTTCTGATTTTGATTCATGATTGTTTCCTTCTGTTACTAGTGACTTGCTGTGCCTTCTTACCAAAGTATTGGGAGGCTACGGCTTCACAACTTCTAATACTAGACCAAAACTTAGATTGAGTTTCAAGGAAGAAGATTCCAATTTATGTAAGCAAATGGCAGCTTTTACAATTTACTTTAGAAGCAGCTGTTTCGACTTTCGTGGGCTGATGATATGATTTTCGGACTCAAACGAAAGAGACCGTCTCTTTTATTACAGAAACAGAGCCCAAATTTCGTGTATCGTCTTGAAGAACTGTGTTTACATACTCTTCTTGTTTCCCGTTGGGCTAAAGTCCACGGACTTCTATTCGCCCTTTAGCTGAAACTTGACAACTTTAAGTAATGTTTGATCAGGAGTTTTATGATAGAATAACATAAAAAGTAATATTATTATATAATTTGAGAAGAAGTTTTATAATAAAATATAATAGAATGAGATAGAAGATAAGATTTTCATATTCTATCTTAAACAGTAAAAATAGAAAATTACCAATTTGGAGAGTTTAGAATGAAATGTAAAATGATACGCTATATTATATTATAAACCCTTCATCTAAACAATATTTTATTATATTATATTATAAACTCTTCAATTCTTTTCAAACAACAATTCTTTAATATTATATTAATTTATGTTTTATTTTATTATAAATCTTTCTATTTTATTATATTAGAAACTTTATATCCGCCAACTAAACATATTTTTAAGAATTAGGCTACAACCTCGGTTGGAATTTCGATGTTCATCGTGACATTTCAAGAATTATGAACACTTTTCACTTTACATCGATACAAATCAAGGCTTCGAGGGGGGGAGTTTTTTCCAAAATGTATGTCACCCCATTGTCGCTTAGGCTCCTCCTATATTTCTATAGCCTTAAAGCCTATATCAAGGAAAGCAGAAACGGGTGCTTGGTAAAAGTTTACTTGGCCCTGTTTTTGAATTATTATTTTATTCATTTTATTCTGTAAAATTCATCCATTAGCTTGGGGTGGAAAAAGGGAAGGGTCTTTGACTGTTGTAGCCAATCTATTGTCGGAGTCAAATGTTCATAAATATGAAGACAAACATCACTTGGAAATCCAGCCATGACAACGAACTCCTCCAAAAAAAAAAGGATGAGAATATCATGCGTCTGGAGGAAGTTTAACTTATCTATCCTGCATTTGACAGTGGTCCATTTATATCATGGATAGAGGAAACTATTTGCAGTTGCTGTTGGGTTTGCTTTTAGTTTAGTAGACTTTGAACGAGCAACCAAAAATCTCAGCTTATACAAAACAAACTAAAATGGAACGGAGATCACCAGAAGATTTTGTATGGTCCATGAACAACCAGGCGAGTCAGGATTTGGCCGGCTAGGTGACTGTACTTTTCTTTGATAACGACTTCTTCTTATATCCTGTCACAATCTCCTTAGCCATTATGATATATATATATATATATATATGTAATGCTTGTCATCGGTCATTTGTTTGCTGGATCATACCTTCAAACTACATGACTTAATTAAAGATTCCCAGAAGTGCAGATTATATTATGAACATCAGCAAGAACAGATCAAACTTAACCTGATGATCGAGATGACTTCACTGTGATCTTTGAAACAAAGCTGATGCAAGAAAATTCCGTTGCGCTGTTGGAAACAATACAAGCAACTCGTAACTACGAAACTGAGAGCTTCAGTCTTCATAAAAGAACAGCGTGGATGAAAGGAGCAAGAGAACTGATAAGGTAATGCATTTAGTGTTTTATGTAATCAATAATTTCGCTAGGGAGGGGAAGTAAATTAAAGTTGGCGGGGGTGTCTGTGTACCATTTCATGCCTACATTGATGGTATGGATACCTCTGCAATATAGGGGTGAAAGCAAAAGGTGTGCCAGTGTTCTTCTATTTCCATGTCTTTTTCTTTTACCAACAGATACGAAAAGATTCCCAATCTTATAATAACCAGGCCGAGTTAAGGTATCTTCTTACATAATAAATCTGCTCTTTTTTCCTTTTTCCTTTTTCCTTCTTCTGTTTTATGTTCTTAATCCAATGAATGTATATGTATATACAAACAGAAGTCTCTGCCTCTGACTGTGCCGTGGCAGGCTCACAGTCATCAGTCAGAAGCTAGCATTCATGGCGAGAATAAAAAATATGATGCACAAATAATAGCTAAAGTAAGGTTATCTTAGCTGACGGTTCTATGCAGGGAATAGGAATTGAAATGTTACTGTCGTACTTAGTTAAAAATCAACTTCTTGTTGTTAGAAGATGAAGCTTCAGATCTATCCTACTTTTACGAGATCTTGATGTTGTCCTTTTAGTAGCAGCAAAGAGTTAAAAGGCCAGAAAACCCTTTATTATCAACTCGATGATCATTATCAATCAGCACTATATACAAGAGGGCTAATCATGATGCAGATTTTGAGACCAGGAGCTCTGAGCTCCGCTCATATTATGGTCCCCATGTGGCGTGATACTGAACTAGGTATTCAATAGTTTTCAGGAATAAAGTAACGGTCTGCATCCATTTAGACGCAACTAATGTGGTTTTGCATCTATATTCTTAGTTTAGGATTTGTTCTGCCATGACCATCCGTAATTAATCAAAACTTGGTCTCATGTGCCATCTTGTTAATTACCTTTCAGGTGTACTCTTCTAAGCTTTAATCTTTGCACCAATAATGTACAAATTTAAAAGAAGAGATGACATTAAAAGTGGCTACTATTCTTATTCTATAATAAGAGATTCATGTTTTCAATGTACATTAGATAAATAAATAATATAATGTAACAATTGGTAAATTGTATGATTTAATAGGTAATGTTTTAAAATCTTAAAGAATTTATAAATTAGTCACCGTTAAGACCAATGTTTTAAAAATCAGACCGAAAGTTAAACTATTAACACAAAAAGTTTAAGATTTTTAAGATTAAATTTACCGAAATAGTTTGAATTTTTAATTATTAATTAAGACTCTTAAAATTCTCTCTAATTACCCGAACTGTCAAAATTGGGCAGAACACAGGAGCTCCAAGCCTTCCTCGTCGCTATGCTATAAGTCGTGATTCCTTGCGAGGACTGGCAAAGACAGCAAGTTAAATTTGGCTGCTGAACACATGGCTTTTCTCAACTTCCTCTTAATACCACCAAATGACTTTGGATTCTAATATGGCCTAAACTTATATGGAGTCAATCATAATCTGATTAACCATCATCTGCTAGTGCTAGTAACCATCATTCTTTGTTTTAGATCGTTGATCTCTCCACGAAAAGAAGTACAGTCCAATGTTGATATAACTTCGAAGCTCTTCTCCCCTGTCAAAAGCTTTTATTTATGCAGCTTTGAGACGTTAATCTACTATTCCCAATGGCAATAATTGATAATTATATATTTACTGGTGCCAGTGCCAAACATTGTTCCTTCATTGGAAACTTCTTCAAACTGAAGCCTTACAGCTTTTCACAGCAACTCATTTAGCATATTTTCCTTCTTAAAAGAAGGCATGAAGGTTTTCATGTATAGGCTAACCAAATTTTAAGAAGGCTTTCAAGTATAGGCTAACCAATACAAAGAGCAAAGACCCCTCTGACCCAGAACCTCCACGAATCATTTGGATGCACCCAGATATTAGCCTACAACAATCAGTACTCACTACTCGGTAGGAGATTTCTTTTCTTTTTTTTGTTTTACTTTCAGTAGTAAAATTAAGAACGAGAGGGGGCCCCGCCTTAGGTTAGATCCAAAAGCCTGAGAACGACAAACTATGCCCACCTCAGCAAACAACTAAAATAAAAGAGGATACTTCAATTTCATCCGCTATGTGCTATCTCCCCTTTTTCCTTCCTTCAGTATCCACTACACAACAACAAGAGCTAGGTTGGGAGGGAACAGTGGGTCATAAAATATTATATTACTGGAAAAGTTGCATAACGCGATCTTGTAGCGCGTGAATGGAAACCTGTCTCAGTGTGCCATTGCCGTACAGGATTAGGAGCCTTTTGCATTATTGACTTATACAATATGTACTAATTAGTTAATTTCGTGTGGAAATAAATGTGTTAGCTCAAATTCAAGAGACATAGTTTCATTTCATTCCTTGTTGAGCGAGTCACTGTCATGAGGTTCTCCTTTTCCATTTTAAAAAATGTATTAATTGGAGAAGCGTTTTTCACTTTTCATTAATAAGTCAATGATTCTGATTATCTTAAATCGGTCCATACCATAACAATTCTCCATTGGGCTTTTGTGAAAATGACCTCAAGTAAAGGTAGTCATACACGGTAGTTACCCATTAGTCTACATAAACCAACTCAAAAGCTTGTGAAGAATGGAGGGGGAGAGCCACTGGGTATTGCAGATGTGTGTGTGAGAGAGAGAAGCATGGAGAATCCCAATGCTCAATCAGTCCATACGATCAGACATCACAGCCAACTCTTCAGTCACACTCTCTTTGTCACCCATTATACTAAAATAAATTAAAAACACCCAACTTCAACTTCAACTTCAACTAAATCCCCCTTTTCCCATCCCTCCCACACTCGCCTTTTTCTGCTCTCTCACACGCATTATTTCTCTCCTTCTCCCTCACTCTTCAAAAGCCTTTCCTCTTTTTTTTTCCCCCTTTTTTCTGCTTTGATGGTCTAAAAATCTAATCTTTCTTCAAACTTCCAATCAAGAACAACCCTTTCTTCTTCCTCCTTTTATCTATCCAAGTTTTTTTTATGGTCCTCAACAACAAAAAGCCCAGATCAGGAGCAGCGGAGAGCGACCAAGATTTCAACAGGGAGGATCGCGCTCAAATGTCCGAGGAGGACGACCGATCTCCGCTGTTCGATTCCGTCCGTCCCACCGACTTATGCTCCACCAAGACCCGAACTTGCTCTTCCGGTTCAGGTTCTTCTGGACCCAGTTCTGTCCCCGACCAACAGGCGCCGTTTGCCGACCAGGTGCTCGAGAACGTGCTTGAGAACGTGCTCTGGTTCTTGACTTCACGGCACGACCGTAACGCGGCGTCATTGGTGTGCAGGTCATGGTGTCGTGTGGAGGCGCTCACTCGATCCGACCTCTTCATTGGCAACTGCTATGCCGTGTCCCCTCGCCGCGCCACGTCACGGTTCACCCGAGTCAGGTCCGTGACTGTCAAGGGAAAGCCCCGGTTCGCTGACTTCAATCTCATGCCGCAGAATTGGGGGGCTCACTTCGCTCCTTGGGTCTCTACCATGGCAAAAGCCTACCCTTGGCTAGAGAAGGTTCACCTTAAGCGCATGTCTGTTACTGATGATGATCTCAATCTTCTTGCCGAGTCGTTCTTGGGGTTTAAAGAGCTTGTACTTGTTTGCTGTGATGGGTTTGGTACTGGTGGCCTCGCTATGGTTGCTAGCGGATGCAGGTCTGTTGGTTTCTTTGGTTTATGTGCTTTTCAATTTTTACACTTTCTTTGTGCGTTTGTTCTCTTCTTAGATCTGTTATATTGTTTATGTTCTGGGGTTGCGATTCTGTCGTGTAGGACAATATTTGTAAGCTTATGTTATGGTTGTTTGTTTGACGTAAAGACGAATTACAAACAATTTTCAGAATCGATTTCTAGGTTTTTATCTAGATACAGCTTTTCCGATGTTTATCCGTCGTCAGTCAAATTTTTTTGATGGTTTAGTGTTGTGGGAATCAATATTTTGGATATACATTGAAATTTTTATCTCAATACATGTCTTGATGACGGTTCCCTGGGTACTTTGGATAGCGAGTGAAGTTTTTTGGTTTGACTATGGTTTGCAATTTCAAAGGCTGCTCCTTCATAGGTGGACTTACTGCATTTTATGGATTGTTCCTTTGATGCAGACAATTGAAAGTGCTTGATCTGATTGAGTCTGAGGTGACAGATGATGAGATTGATTGGATATCATTTTTTCCAGAGGGTGAAACGAGTCTTGAATCTCTGATTTTTGATTGTGTGGAATGCCACATCAACTATGATGCATTGGAGAGGTTGGTCTCAAGGTCCCCTTCTTTGAAGAAACTTAGGTTGAACCGATATGTATCAATTGGGCAATTATACCGCCTGATGGTCCGAGCTCCACAGCTGACACATCTTGGGACAGGCTCGTTTAGTCCCTCAGAGGATGTGGCCCAGAGTGAACAAGAACTGGATTATATTTCTGCATTTTCTGCTTGCAAATCCTTAATTTGCTTGTCTGGGTTTAAAGAGATAGTAGCAGATTATTTACCAGCAATATACCCAGTTTGTGCCAATCTCACATCTCTTAATTTTAGCTATGCCAATATCAGTGCAGAGCAGCTCAAACCAATTATTAGTAATTGCCACAAGCTTCAGATTTTCTGGGTATGTTTTTATTATTGAGTTGTAGGTACATTGAAAATTTTCTCTTTAGCTAATCTGAGTCTGGAAACTGCAGGTACTGGATTCAATTTGTGATGAAGGGCTCCAGGCAGTGGCTGCAACATGCAAGGATCTGCGAGAGCTTCGAGTCTTCCCTATTGATGCGAGAGAGGATTCTGATGGCCCTGTTTCTGATGTGGGCCTCCTAGCTATTTCAGAGGGTTGTAGGAAGCTTCAATCCATTTTGTATTTCTGTCAACAGATGACAAATGCAGCTGTTATAGCCATGTCGAAGAACTGTCCTGATCTCGTGGTGTTTCGCCTCTGTATAATGGGCCGACATAGGCCTGATCGTGAGACTGGAGAACCTATGGATGAGGGTTTTGGAGCCATTGTCACGAATTGTAAGAAGCTCACTCGGCTTGCTGTATCTGGCTTATTGACTGATAAAGCTTTTGATTATATTGGACGACATGGGAAAATGGTAAGAACCCTGTCAGTTGCCTTTGCGGGAGACAGTGACATGGGTCTGAAACATGTGCTTGAGGGTTGCTCTAGATTGCAGAAGCTTGAGATTAGAGATAGTCCTTTTGGAGATGCTGCTCTTCTCTCAGGTTTGCACCATTATTATAACATGCGATTTCTTTGGATGTCTTCTTGTAAGCTATCCCGTCATGGTTGCCAAGAGATTGCTAGGGCGTTACCCCTTCTGGTGGTGGAAGTGATTAAACATGAAGATGATGAGGACATGGATGATAATATTGGGACATTATACATGTATAGGTCTCTTGAAGGGCGGAGGGATGATACACCAGAATTTGTCTCCATCTTGTAGGCATCCTTGCCAATGGAAGTTGTTTCAGATGTTCTTACGGTGGCTGTTATTGGCAAGTGACATTTATTGCAAGAAAGTTGAATCAGGTGGGTACCTTTTAGATTACCCACAAGGTGTATGTAACCTAGTCAGAGAAGGTTGAATGAACAACTTCTGTCCTTGTACTGAGCTGTTAATGATGACATCCCAAGCAGAAATCTCTATGAAAGGCCACATTTCTTCTTTATGTTGGTTCTTGAGAAATGGAGGGAGTTGAAGCGGAAGATGGGCTGTGTAAGGTATTGGACCAGTGGATCTTGCTGTGTTCTAAGTTTTGTGTTTCGTTCTGTTTTCAAATTCATTTAGTCGTAACACTTGTAAACAAGGTGGCTGGGAGAAAGAAGGGTTGGTGTGGGTGATGTGCGTCAAACAAGAAATGGGGACAGGGCTGAATTGGAGAATTAGGAAAATGAAACTAATGGAGGCTCTATTCTTTTAGCAATTTTTAGCCACCAAAATGGAGGGAGAATGAAACCAGAAAAAAACGAAAAGGAAAAAGCAACAGGAACAATCTCCCAGTCTTTTGAGGAAGTTAGGCAGTCTTACTTTGATTTACAGGGTAGCTAATCTGAAAAGCTGTAGCTGGCGAGAACTAAATGCCCAAGGACTGATACAACTCTACCCCCTTTCTTTCTCAATCAAGGTTGTTTTTTTCAGATGTGTTGTTGTAGCAGCACCTGACTGTTGAATTTATTATTGTTATTGTTAGCCAATGTGAGATGATATAATAAAATGCCAAATATGCATGCATTTTAGCATGTTTTTTTCTTTTTCTGAATGTGGAATGATCGAATTGACAGTGAGGTCCATTAATTATGTGTGGAAAGTATTGTACAAAGTACAGGTTGCAGGCCCCTCTTCCCCTCTGCTGCGTGCGTGGGGATCCACTCCCAATTTGCCATCTGCGCCTCGGACTCGGCTCCGTTCCGATCTTTTGACGGCTTGTAATAGCAGCTAAAATTAACCTCTTGGTGTGCTCTGACTTGTATCATGGATTCGAACGGGGCCTTTTTCTGTAGTTGGATGTGGGACCAGCTCTTTGATGATTTGTCAAACCCCGGACTTGGTTTGCGTTTGCGTTGCAAAGCGACCAAGCGAAAGTCTACCAGTGCAGTGCAGTGATATGCTCCAAATCTGCCTTCTTTTGTTGGTAGTCTCTTTGGCAGGCCGGTAAAATCAGGGCATAACACATCAAAGTGGGATCTGACTCAGAATTGAAAACAAAAGGCTCTCTTTTCTTTTGCCTATCCCATTATTTGTTTGCGTAGAAAGTGGTGCAGAGCTAATATGAGTTTTCTTCTTACTACAATTTCATCCACAGCCACAATTACTACCATACCTGCACCTGCGTTCAATACAGGTTCAGGCCAAGTACTAGCGTATCTTTATCATTCTCCAGCTTAAATCATGAGTGTCATCTCGGGGAGGTCGGGTCGGGGTTCCTAATAGGTAATAGCTTTCCAAAGCTATGCACTTGTTTTTCAGTGGTAAAGGATAAGGGGCGTGAGTGTACCTGCGCTTGTGGGTTCAACTCATTTTTAAACCTTTAAAATAACATCTTTTATTTGGAGTTTTCTGAACTTTGTTCTCATCTTATCCAACTTGCTTTGTGGGAATAGTCCTACTCTAGATGACCACTGTCCAAAGACTGCAAGCCTCTGCTTTTTTTTCTTGAATTCTGCCCTTCTTTTCCCCCGTATATTTCTTTCCACTTTGTCCCCAAAACTGAAAAAAGTTGGAAGAAAATAATTGATTAAGACCTTACAAATGGAGGACCAGGACTGGGACAAGACCTCAGAGATATTGGCCCTTGGATTTGTCAAGCGCCGAATCCATCTCTCTGATGGACCTATCTTACCTACTTGGACACCTCTTTCTATCATTTGGACAAGAGATGGATAGAGAAACAGGGCTAGTAAACCCTCCTATTTTGTCTAAACACATGCCTTCCACTGTTTGCTATATATATATATATATAAAGAGCTTTTATTCAACCCTTCCATTGGAACTGATTGGTGGATGCCCATCTCAAACACGAAGCCCTAGCTACCAGATCGATGGGAGATGGGATACGTAAATGTCTACCAATAACAAACCTGTAGGTGTCAGCAAATATAACTGTAAAATTTAATAATAAGTTGTTAATTAATAATGAAGAAATAATGAGGGGAAAGAGAGAGACAGAGAGAGGGAGCGTCCAAAGTAAACAAGTGAATATTACGGTGGCAGCAGGTGATTGAAAAAAGCAGAGTCCCAGTCCCAGTCGCGTTGCAGTGCAGTGAGAGAGTGGATGGTTATTGAGAAAAGCGAAAAGAAGAAGAAGAATATACAGACAGACAGTGATTATGAATTTATAAAAAATTTTGTATGTTAAGCACATTCATGGCTGAACTAAGCACGAGGTCAACCACTAAGGTATGCTCTCTCGCGTTGCTCCACTTCATTAATTAAAACTTTATCCCTTTGCTCTGCTTTTCTCTCAAGTCCAAGTATATACTTGCGTGTAAACAGCGGTTGCATGATCTTTTCTTTTGACAAAAATTAATTAGTGGAGACTTGTATTATCAATTGGTTTCTTAGGGTTGAGAGCAACAACGTTCCGTTGCCGACATTGTCTTGGAGATGCACAATTAAAAATGGATTTGGTAGGAGGAAACAAACAGAGGTAGAGGCAGAGGACATGTGACCGCCAGACATATAAAACCTACGCCTATAGTTATTAGACAATTATGCCAAACACCTAATTTTTCTCTTTGCTTGAAGACGATAGGTTAGGAAAAAGATACTTAACTAATTCTTTTGGAAATTATGGACATACACAACACGTACAAACAAAACCCCTTTTTCACACAAACCTAACGCTTTTGACTTTACTAGGATGCCTACATGTGCCTTTTCTGTTTATATGAAGAAATTGCGAAGAAAAAGTCATTTGATTTTGCCCAACTCTGTATCTTGGCAGTTGCACAAATGCATTTAATTTCACGCTATTTCTTGATCAAGATAAGGGAAAACTATATCAACAAGGTATCAAATGTCAAGGCCTCAAAGCAAGAGAAGATCAAATATCTCAGGGAGATGGAGATATGCTATTTGACGAACAAAGATGCTCTCCATTGTTCTCTTTCCCATATGCAGCCACGCCTGTCCCTATACTGTCAAAGTCACCAGATAAAGTTTGATTCTATAACAAATAATATTGAAATTCTTTGGAAAACCATTCAAAACTAAGCATATGTGTTTAAGTAAATAATAATAACTTCAAGTTCCACGTCCTCTTTTCATAATAAAAATTTTACTTTGCTAATTATATGCTTAGATAACTGTTTCTCCACTATCATTTTTTCATTGCCTTGCAATGCCATGATTACTATATGTACTACCCTGAAAAGAAACCGTGTTTCCCCCCCTTTTTTTTGGTTGGTTGGTATAGGTTCATGCATAATCTGCCATTAACCATACTTTAATGGCAGGTCTAAATCACAACCCTGTTGTAAGTTGCATAGTTGTCGCTTGTCCAGGGGGATGGAGCTTCTTACTTAGCACATGATGATTTGTCTCTCAAATATTATTCTGACACTCAAACGATCAAATTATTATTAGATAGAGTTGGTTTTTTTTTTTTTTTTGAGACTTTCAAATCTCTTTCCAGAGAGTGAAAATATCAATATGCCTATGTAGAGAGGTGTTGAGAAAGACGAGTGCATTTTCTTTCGGGTCCTAACAAAAGAGCCATGGACTCTCCATGCTTTTTATTTCCTTTCCATACACTCCAAAGTATAAGGTGGGGGGTCATCATCATCATCAACTTCTCCTATTTTTGCCCATCTGATTGATAGGGGAAATCACCAAATGGATAGACCCCCACATTGAATCTTTACTGTTTTTGTCTATTGTAAAAAGGAACAATGAATTGCCTCTTGATCAAAGCCTTACAATTTTATGATGATTGACCAAGCGACCAATGGCATTTCTATAATTATGATCCTTCATTCCTTTACGTTCAAAAGTTTTATGTGGAAGTTTTTGGAACAATTCTCAACCATTTGCTTTTTAGTGGACAATTTGGAGAAACTTATGGTAAGATATATTTGTGCTTGGGATCTTAAAAAACAAACCACCTTTCTGTGGCCTTTTTTTTTTAAAATTTTCCTTCCATCAGAGAATGGCCTGAAAAAGACATCTACGTTTGGTGGGGGACGGTGAGTTGGGGAAGTGCAATTATATTCGCAAAGGCAAATGCATGGCCAGCATTTGGGTCAACATCCACTGATAGACGCTCTTGGGCTCACGGAGTCAACAACCTTCAAAAGAAAGGCCCCTGAGCCCATTAATCGATAGCGATGGTGGAACTGGAATCTCCCAATCATTTCTCCTTTAGAATCAGAAGATTTCCCCCCCTCCTTTACTTCTTGCATCTCAATTGTGATGTGCAAGTGTAAGGACATGAAAATAACAGTTTCTGCTGAATTAAGATTGGAATCTTGAGATCTTTATCCTCCACCAATCTCAGCCCCTGGAAAAGAAAGTGGTGTATGATCACCTTGCGTCAAAGTGGCCTTTCAGATAAAGTAATGCGTCAGAATTCAGGCTCAACTGGTCAAAAGAACCTTGAAAAGAAACCCTTCATTTTTGCTTGGTGGTGGACCCCAGTTTGGTCAGGATCAATATTTGACCTTTCTCCAACCGTGTTGACGTGCCCTGGACATGTTTAACTATATTCAAGCTTATTAAAAGTTGTACTCTTTGCACTTAAACTAATAGCAAAATCACAATGATTCAGAAAATATTTGGGGTCAAAAGGCCTTTGCATCCACTGTTTACAGCTGGTTTGGTTTAAAGGCTAGAATAAATAAGAAATAGAATAATTATTTTTAAAAATAAAATAGACGAAGAATATAATAAAATGAGTGTTATTTTGTTTGGTTTATTACTAAAGAATTTCTAAGCCAGTATTTAGTGTAAAAATATAAACTTAGAATGATAAAGGAATAAGTAACAAAAAGACCAAAATGTCCTTATTATTATTATTATTATTATTATTAATTTTCTACTTATTATTATTAGTCTTATTAATATTAATTTTATTAATTATTAAATTCCTTATTATTAATAATTTTCTTCTTCTTATTATTATTAATTTTATTATTCTTATTAATTTTATTCTTACTAGTTATTATTATTATTAATTTTCTTTTCTTCTTCCTCTTCTTAATATTGATATTATGACTATCATCATCATCATCATCGTCATCATCATTATTATCATTATTAATTTCTTCTTCTTCTTCTTCTTCTTCTTGTTATTATTATTAATTTTTCACTTATTATTATTATTCTTATTATTATTTATTTTAGTATTTTATTTATGTTATTATTATTAAATTCCTTATTATTATTAATTTTCTTCTTCTTCTTCCTAATTTTAATATTATGGTTATTATTAAATACCTTAATAATGATAATAATAATAAGGATAAAAAAGTCTTCATCAAATAACTATATTCTTGGAATATCTAAAGACATCTTTTGATGACCTTTAGCTATTCTTAAAAATTGAGGAATACCTAATATTAGGATTAGGTATTCTAGTATTTTTGTGTAACCAAACAAAGGGTTATTTAAATTTTACGAATATACCAGGAATAGAATTCCTATTCCTGTGAACCAAGCATGCCCTTAAAGAAGATGATTTACTGGTCATCATCGCTAATCAGGCTTTCTAGCAAACACTTGGTCCATACTCTAAACTTCTCCCATGTTCACTCAATTTTCCATCCAACGTCTGTAAAGACTCAAAAGACTGATTACATCACATATGCTTCCTATCTGAGTTACCAATGCTACTCTTCTACATCAAAAACAATCTTTTAGATGTCCCACCACTTTCAGTTACTAGATTCGTATATCAATAAACATGTAAGAAAATTTAAACACAAACTTTAATGTAGACTATGCATTGTTGATTCCTTCCATAAATTAGAAGATAGAGAACATAATTTTTTTTTGAAAATTAATTGATCGATCTTTATATTTTTCTTTAGAAATTTAAGGCTATGTTTGGATGGGGATTTTATAATAGAATGGAATGGAATATTATTTCACCGTTTGGGAGGAGATTTTATAATGAAATGAGATGGAAGATGAGGGTTTTATATTACATCTCATTCCATCCTAAGTAGTAAAAATAGAAAACCTTTGATTTGGGAGGGGTTTAGGATGAAGTGTAAAATGATAAATAACTTTATACTATATTACATTATAAACCTTCATCCAAACAACATTTCAGTACATAATGTAATGAACCGTTTTATCCCTCCCAAACAATAATTTTCTAATATTACATCCATTTACGTTTCATTTCATTATAAACCATTCCATTCCATTCTGTTAAAAACTTTACGTCCAACCAAACATAGCCTAAATATAGAAGTTCAAATTCCTAAATACTCTTTAACAATTAGAATCAAACGTCGCATCCTAAAGTCATGATATGTGTCCAATATTTATCATCTCTCATTGATATATGATTGGTTTAGTTGATTAACGTTAACCCATGCCACCAACATACAATGAGAGCTCATTGTCATATATTTCAATATGGCAAAAAGAACTTGAGCCAATAATAAAATTGTAATAGTTTAAAATATGTTGCTTAAAACTCATATAAGGCAACAATTTTTAAAGTATTGCCTTTAATAACATTAAAAAGCAACGATAATCGTGATTTGTTGTCATATATTTTAATAGACAACAAAATTTAAAAAAGTTGCCTTAAAATTTTAGATATGCCATTGCCACAATAAAAACTGTTGCTATTTTAAGTAATTAATAAAGTATTTTTAAGCAATAATTATAAGATTGATAACGAGTTTGGTCGATTAAGCAATAAATAAAGCTCGAACTTAAGCTCTACTAAATATATTTTTATAATTTTTAAAAATAAAATTGATATTATTTTATTCAAAATGACATCATTTTACATAAATAAATTTGAGTTTTGAGTATGACAATTCAAGCTCAAGTATGGTTTGAAGTCCAAATTTGGTTCCAGTAGATTTCAAACATTATATCCTATATAATATTTTAGGGACAAAAATAAAAGGAACTATATTTAACTTTTAAATAATAATATAAAGATAATAGATAAAAATGTATTATATGATCATACATAAAAAGTTGGGCATTAGATACCAAAATCATTTTCTCCCTTTTTGCTCCCCTTTATTATTCAAGCCTTACTAAGAAATCTTCATTATTATTCCTTAAGTTTCTCCCAATCTTCTCCATCAATTGTACAAGTGTGGTAGATTTAAACACAAAGTTGAACTTTAGGAAGCTCTATGTAAGTTTTGGATTTTGGTTTTCCATTTTTTTATATTATTTAAATGCAAAACTAGTTGTTGCAGTTTTGTTTGTATCTCTATCTACATTTTTAGTCTTCTCATCCAATGGCAATAGTTTCTCATCAATTAGTTTTCTCATCCGATAGTGATGGTTTTCCCTATATTGGTTGGTATTAATTATTTGAAAATTATAAAAATTAAGAGAAGATTTTAGGTGGCATAACATATAACTTTTTGGGTTAACATGGTGTGATTTTATAATATTTTTGATAGCTTTCATGCAAAATAAAAGATAACTCTTTAGGTTCACATGGTGTGATTTTATAATATTTTCGATAACTTTCAAGTGGCATAGTAGTAACTGATAAAAATGAATTATTTGAGGGAAGGCCTACAGGGTGTCATTTAAAATGAACTATATTGTCCCACAACCAAAGTTAGAGGGAGTGTGTTGTTTAATTTAAAGGTGTAGGAGTAGGAGACTATGAGAAAGGGCTCAAATGGTCAAGGGTGGCTCGAGTTAATTTTACAACCTTGCATTGCAATGACAATGATGGCTACTATTATGCACATCACATGTTGCAAAACCAAACCTTTGGTCAAAGTCATTACTTACAACAACATAATGAAATGTTTTTTTGTATTTCAACCCGTCTCGTAGGGTCCTAAATAGTTAACTTTACCTATAATTTCTATAATCATTTGTTCAGTTCTCTATGTCACATAGTTTAATTCCTAAGAGTTTAGGGCAAACTCTAGTATACAAGGCTCCCCACTTTGCGAGAGTCGAGAGAGAGTCATCAATATTAGAATTGGGCTTGGGTCCCCGCTTTGCAAGAGTCGAGAGAGAGTCATCAATATTAGAATTAGGCTTCAGTCATCTACTGCCAAAATGACTAGAACTATCCATTTGGGTTGTTGGCCCTTACTACTTATAAACCCTTTAACATCTTTATGTTTAGTCAATATAAGATATTCTAACACTCCCCCTTAAGTTCAACTAGGACTGGACATCCAGTTGTCACTTGAAATAAACGCAGATGTAACTGAACCAGGCCGTCGGGACTAAACATCCAGACGGACAACCATCAGCTTTGATACCATATTACAATTGGGCTTAGGTTAACTATTGCCAAAATGACTAAAACTAATCATTTAGATAGTTGGCCCCTACTACTTATAAACCTTTAACATTTTCATGTTTAGTCAATATGGAATACTCTAATAATCAATTGTACGCAACCTTTCTTTTATATTTTACAAAGAGATTGTTTCCATGACTCGAACCCTTGACCATCTGATCACAAAGGAGTATCCTTACCAATTGCTCTAAGGCTTACCCTCTGATTCCCAAGAGTTTATTTTCCATAAAACAATACATACAACTAAGAACTTTCTTTTTTTAGTTCAAACCTTGAAGCGATATAGTTATTTTGAACATTGACTAGAATTTCTTATTTTGTGATACTGATGTATAACAGAAGCTTTCAGCTTTCATTACTACTAGCAAATTACCTACAATTTAGGATTTACTTTCTCTTTATCTCATGGTCCATAGAGGATGGTGGCATATGTAGTTGAACACTAATTTATTGGTTTTCCTTTTGTTTTCAGAGTCTTCCTACCCTATTTAGATATAACACATTATTCTACAGTGAAAACAAGGGAACTGAACTAGTGATATGACACTTCTCTTATATTTATCAACTATCCTTTCTTCCAATTCTCAATACTCTTGTAGCTTTGGCTGCAATTCAATCCATTTAGAATTAGGCACATTTGGCAATCAAGATATATTGCTAGATAAAAGCCTTTAGTAGCAGAAAAAAAAAAGTAATTTCAACTAGGAAAGATGCAAGCAATTAAAGGAGGAGCCAAAGTGTTAATTGATTTGTAAGAAGTTTCCATCAACGTTTTCGTAGTAACTACAAATTTACTTCACTTATAAAATAAGTTTTGAAAATGCCTTGTTATATGTTTATTGGGTTGTTGATATTAAAAGGACACTCTTAGTTTTGAACATATTCTAGTAACATTTCTTACATTTGTTGTAACCTGCTATGTTTTAACTTTAATCACTAGCAAAATCACAATCTAACTTTTATTAAATTTTATAATAATTTTTATACGTTGCAAATTCACAATTAGATGACTTTCACATTTAATAACAATCTTTAATTATTTATTTTTCTATGTATATTATTAAATTTAAAATTTTAATCGCACAAGCTCTTAGTTTCATAATGTATGGTAATAATATATAAGTTCATTATGCATGTGTTTTTGTAGGTTACAAAGTTACTACTAAAGCATTAGGGTTTTAATCCATTTTGAAGTAAAACCCAGAATTGACAAGCTTATTGCTATTGTGATACTTCAGGTACATTTCTCTAAGACAATCTACCCTTAATTCAAATTGGTTTATTACATCATAATGTAATTTTCTGTACTATTTATTAGCCACCATAAAGCATCATGGTTTATTATGTCACAATGAAATTTTCTTGATCGTTAACCTAATATATATTGAATATGTTACTTTGATGAACAATAAGTTGCCTACGGGAAGGAAGATAGGCATTGGTGTAAGATTCCAAAAGAATCTATTTGGGAATATGTTAATGTAAGAAATAATCATCTTAATGCTCCTTTCAATTTTTTATTTATGAAATTTAAATGAACACTCATTACATTATAGAAGAGATATATTCTTCCATTAAAAGGTAAAGAATGGACTTTGAAGACTGTTAGGGATACTTGGAGAACTTACAAATCCATAATGAAGTGAAAGCATTTCAAACAATATACGATAGATGCAAAAAAAATGGCCAATCAGTCTAATTGCATAAGAAAAGAAGTCTTTGAGGAACTCATTTCTTATTGGAACCACCCAAATATGAAGGTATGACAATTATTAGTACTTTTTACAAATTAGTTACATGATATATAGTTAATATAATATTTTAATGTGTAGCAAATTCTTCAAAAAAATTTTAAACTATAAAATAACAAATTGAAATGTGCATAATTGGTCCTAATAGCTTTCATATTTATGCTAAGTTGGTAAGTTCTTAATATGTTATAATTTACCAGGAAAACACTTAAAATTTCTAAATTATATCAAAATTAGAATTAATAATTTTTTTATGGATAGAAAAATGAAAGAGAGGACAAATTTCCTTAATTCACTATTTTTGTACATCTTCTTGTTATCTTTTTTGTTGAGATTAACTGCTTATGTTCATGCTTTGTGAATTTGTTCATAAAAAAGAACTAAATAATTGTATTGTTAGTTCTTCGACTACATTATTTGTTTTGATTAAATGAGGGTCACACTAAAATAGTTAGTATTTCATTTATATATATATTAACTTGTTTATAAGCTTAGTAGTTTTATAAATTCTATTTTACTCCTTGCTTTTTGTTATGTAGGATGGTGATGATTAAGAGTGGATAATGAGGGACTTGATGAAGGATTTTTGAGTGCCCATACATATTAGTTTTGTTATGTATTTTAGTTAATTAGCTTGCGATTTTTGACTATTTTATTTTGAATATGTTAAAGGTTGAATTCTATAAGTCTTTCTAGACTATATAACATATATAAATGCAATTTTTTGGTAGTTGACATTTAATAGTATGTACATAATTAAGACATACATTAATGTATATATACTGCTCTTAATGTATATATAAATGTTATCTACTTAATTACAAGAGTTTGCTTTTACATTAACATATTGTTGGTAGTGAAATAATAAATTGTTGCTTTTATTATTACAAATTGTTCCCTAGAAAATCTAATTCATTGCCTTATAAGGATTAAAACTGTTGTTATATCCATTCAACATTGTTGCCTAAAGCTCTTTTTGCTATAGTGTTTGTAAGGAATATATAACATTTCAATTAATAAATTAAATCTTAAGTAAATTTAGTACGTTATACCATAAGCTATATCTCACGTTTTAATCTTCTTTAACTTTGTTTATTTCATCATGTTACAAATGTATTGAATTCTCTTACTAAGAATCAATGGCCACCTTTGAATACAAACCTTTTCTTATGCAAGTTATCATTTAACATCACTTTCCTCTATTTTAAATTCTCTTAAATTGAATTTAATTTTCTTTCCTTGAATTATCCCATAAGATTGCAACAAATATAATCTTCTGGTAATATTCTGAAGCAATATGTTGGACCCCGATCTTTTAGTGAAATTTAGAATTATTAAATGTATGAAATGAATATTTTTGTATATGTATTGTGTGATAGATGTTAGTGTGCTTTAAGAAAATTGATAAGAAAAGAATTGATTGGTTTTGATGACTTTGATATTTGAGTAGATTTGTATGGTTTATGAAAGTAAAGTGTATGAGT
>JANIJH010000006.1:14338569-14352569 GCA_024520975.1 Erythroxylum areolatum
GGGAAAATCTATTTAAGGTAAAATATGTCTTTTGTTTTGTTAATATATCATATTATATACTATTCATTCTCATTTATATTTTTCATCATTATAGTGCATAAAATGGCTCACAAATTAAAAAAAAAAGATGTAAGAAATTTTTAGACTTGTGTCATATTTTTGGAGATATTACTGCAACTGATGTGCATGTACATCCATCAACTAAATCTCCATCAAATAGTACAGAAGAGGAACATGGAAATGATATTGATGAAAATTACTCGTATAATGGAAAAGAAGATGAAGATAAAAGTTCTCTGTCTACAAAAAAGAAGTCTCCTAAGAACAAGAAGGCAAAGAAGACATATTCTAATATTGTAGAAGAAGCCTTACTTATATTTAGTGAACAATCAAAAAGGAAGAATGATTTACTCAAGAAAAAATTGAAGGAAACATCATCCACCGCAGAGAGTAGATCTCAAGAGTCCAATATAATGATGGAATGTTTGAATTCTTTAGATGAATTAGGTGTTAACGGTGTGCAATATGGAAAAACTGTGAAGGCTTTACATGATTCTCCACTTTATAGGCATATTTTTTTAAAGATGACATAAACAAGGAAGCTGGATTGGATTATGTCGCTTTAGTTATATTTTCATGTTATTGCATATCGAATTTTTATTGATTTGACACACTATTCTATATTTTGAACAATTTTAGTTTGTGCTTTGTATGAATAATTGACTTAATTTTAAGTTTATATTTTGTATGAATATTTTTCTATATTGATTAAATGTACTTGATTGAATATTTTATTAATTACTTAATGTTGACATTGTAGATACATGGATTTCTTATCAGATTTTGATGATGAACTGAAGAAGGTAATCATTATTGTTGTAGCTGCAGGAGAGAACAAATATTTTCATTTATAAAAGCAACCATGTAGAACTTCTGCTCTACCAGGTCATGATTGGATATTAGAACTTTTGAGTGGAAATCCTACAAGGATTTATAAAAACTTTAGAATGAGAAAGACAATCTTCTTGAGCTTATGTGATGAGTTGAAGAGTTTAGGAGGCTTAAAGGCAACAAATCATTTAACTATGGAAGAATAAGTAGCAGTTTTCTTGATGACTATAGGGCATGGTGAGACAACTAAAGTCAATATAGAACGCTTTCAACATTCGACCTGGACAATTTTGAAGTACTTTCGAAAAGTTTTATATGCAGTTAATCATCTTGCAAAAAGAGTCATTACTCCACCATCTTTTACTAATACACCTCCTAAGATTCAACATAATTCAAAATTTTTTCCATATTTTCAGGTACATTCATATATTTAATTACTATTTCAATTATGTCCTTATGATTAAATTTTATTTTAATATATTTTTTAATTTTTAGGATTGTGTAGGAGCAATAGATGGTACACATATTGATGCACATGTTCTGACCGATAAACAAATACCATATAGGGGCAAAAGAATTAATCCAACCCAAACTATTATGTGTTGTTGCTCATTTGACATGCGTTTTACATATGTAATGATGGGATGGGAAGGTATTGCAAATGACTCTCGAGTTCTTTTGAAAACAATGACCAATCCAGCGAATCAATTTCCTATGCCTCTACAAGGCATTATATTATTTTAAATAAACATAGTAATTATGATTAATTTTAATACTTTTTGTTATATTATGTTCTTTCTATGTTAGGTAAGTACTATTTGGTTGACTAGGGCTACATTAATATGCTTTGATTTCTTTCACCATATCGAGGTAAAAGATATCATTTACGAGATTATAGAGGCAAAGGAAGATCTCAAGGTCCACAGAAATTGTTTAACTACAGGCATTCTTCATAAAGAAATGTTATTGAAAGATGTTTTGACGTTTTAAAAGCAAGATTCCCTATACTTAAAAATATGCCGAGTTATAATATGAAGAAACAAAAATACGTCGTTATTGCTTGTTGTGTTATACACAATTATATTAGAATGTGTAGACAAAGTGATGAATTATTTGAAGGTTGTGCTGAAAATGAAGAACAAATTAGCGGAAGTGAAAATGAAGATGCAAGTTCTCAAGTGGAGAATAATATCACTTCAACACAACTTCAAGGTATGTCTTGGAAGGGAGATGAAATTGCTAGACAAATGTGGAGTGATTATATTATTTCTAATTAATTTATGTTTCTTTTTGTAAATGATAGTACTATTATATTTTTAAGAATCATAGTATGATGGATATATTTTATTTTTTGGTAATTATGATGGACATATTTTATTGATTAGAACAACTTAATATAATTTCTAATTTATGTAATTTTATTATATAAAATTATTGTGTAATTTTTTAATAATATTTTACTTGCATATATTTAATTTTAGTTATAATGATAATTAATTAATTTAAAATTATAATGTATTATATTATAATTATTACACATAATAGTATAATTACAAAAGAATAGAAGCATGATAATAAAACCAAACATATTTTTGTTTTCAGTTTTTATTAGGAATCTCAATTAAATAGGTTTTTATTTTTAGTTTTTTTATTACAAATCTCAACCAAACAGGTTTTCGTTTTTTAGAAAAAACAGAAAACAAAAACCAAAAATCAAAAACCAAAAACAACAACAGAAAAATAGAAGTGGAACCAAACGGCCCCTTAATATAATTTCTAATTTATGTAATTTTATTATATACAATTAATGTGTAATTTTTTAATAATATTTGATTTTCATATATTTAATTTTAGTTATAATGATAATTAATTAATTTAAAAATATAATGTATTATATTATAATTATTACTCATAATAGTATAATTACAAAAGAATAGAAGCATGATAATAAAACCAAACATATTTTTGTTTTCATTTTTTATTAGGAATTTCAACCAAATAAGTTTTTATGTTTAGTTTTTATATTACAAATCTCAACTAAACAGATTTTCGTTTTTTTAGGAAAAAACATAAATGAGAAACAGGAAACAGAAACCAAAAACTAAAAACAACAACAAAAAAATAAAAGTGAAACCAAACGGCGCCTAAGTAATTAATATTCTTAATAATGACGTCATTCATCTAATCCTGAAATATAAAATTTTTTATTTATATTTTTGCTAATTTGATCATAAGAGGTCAAACACTAAAGAAAAAATTCTGTATGTGGTTCTACAAGTTAGATAAAGTGAAGTTTATAAAGTAGAAGATCACAAATTCTTTTTTTTTTTTGGACAAAATATGGAATCGGCGAAGTCTCCCCTCAATTCATATAACTTCTTCCAAACTTTGATTATAAGAATCACCAATCAATAATGTACAGTATACAACAATAACTACATATCTTAGTCATAATTCTTCAATTTATGTCCACGCGAGTAGAGACTCACAAGGTTAAGTCTAAAGTACCTATAAACGCATAATAGGCTAAACTAGATGAAACCTATCATAATGGATCAAAAATTTAGGAAAGGTCAACAAATCGACACAATATTTTAACCCTGCTTGTTGCATACTATTGCAAAATTAACATTATTTGATGGGCAGCAAAAATAAGACCAAGACCATACTTATGTCAACTTTGGAATACCTTTGTTAGCAAAATAGCAATAAAATTGGAACAATTTCTGTGTGAATATAAGGCGCTATGCAAATCATTGCTGTAAATCAGAAATCCGCCCTTTACATTGTAGTAGGACAACAAAATTCGACCTTAGGGTTAACGTCTTCTCCATTAGCTTCGGTGTAGTCTAAAGAATGGAGTAGGAACTATCTCCAAGTATTAAAAAATAGTTGAAGAATGGAGAAGAGAAGATATATGATTTTTGTGTGTGTCTTGAACTATACAGAGGAGATGGATATATAGGAAAAACAAAGAGAACATTATTTTGCAACAGTCATAAGTATGGGTGAGAATAATAGGGAATATGGATAGATTTTAGGAAAGTGGGAAAATACCAGGTCAAAATAATAACATTTAGTAACTAAAACAAGCATTAAAAACGTACCAAAAATAAGAATTAAACCAAGTGAGCCCCAAAAGTTTATGTCACTTGTGCCATGCAGCATTCGAGCTAGACTAGGTCGAGCAACATGAGCGCGTGCGTGTGGTATCCATACCCTCCTTAAGAGACTTGATTCAAAGTCTCATAAAGCACACTAGTATATAAACTAGGTTGAAAGTCCATTACTCTTTCAATGTGGGATACCAAAAAAAACAAGGAAAGAGAAATGGTCTAAGTTTTGAAACAGCACCAATAATCCCCAACTTGGTCCAAAACTTGAGAAACAAATTGTAATAGTTTAGAAAAAAGATAGGAGAATAACCAAGTGAACTAAGTCTTGAACCTAGAGACCAAAATTTGGAGACAACCTGCTAGAGAAATAAACAGCCTCAAAATGCCCTAGTCTTATGATTGTTTTAGAGAGATAACCCAAATACTATCAAAGGAGGGTGGCTAGCCTCTCATGACCAGGTAGGTGAGTTTATTAAGTATGTATTACTCACACCACCCAAACTTGGGCTATAGAACTTGCTAAGGATTAAACCATCCAACCTAATCAAACGTAATAAAGTTATACTAAGGGATGCAATTCAACAATTGAATAAGCCTCAGTATTATTCCATAAACAAAATACAAGTAAGTAGTCACCACATGACTTCGTTTGACCCATTTTACTTGGTTTCTCAAGATAGGTGTCCACCACGAGGTTACTACACAATTGGGCTTAACCTCATCCCTTTAGCATGCTCTGAAACTAGTTTCCTACTTAAAGCTTTTGTAAATAGATCCACTAAGTTTCTCTCTTACTTGACCTAGTCTAGAGAGATTATACCATGTCTAATCAAAGTACAAACAATTTTATGTCTCAATCTGATATATCTACTTTTGCCATTATATGCATTGTTCTTGGCAACAAGAATGGCTGCCTGCGAATTACATTGAAGGAACACAGAAGGAACTGGTATTTTACCAAAGTGGAATATCTGCTAAGAGATTCCTTAGCCACTCAGCTTCTCGTCCTGCCAGCTCTGAAGCCATAAACTCAGCCTCCATTGTTGATCTCGTAATACATATTTTCTTGAAAGATTTCTAGGACACAATAGCTCCTTCCAAGGTAACTATAAATCCCACAAAATAAAACAACAGCGGCCCATCTTATTAAACCATTAAATGGAGGAGTATAAAGATAAGTAATCAATTGGAAATAATCATTAAAAACTAATGAAACAACCTTCTTCTTCTTCATTTTTCCCTCAACTTTTCTAGCTGGTAAGTGTATAGAACACCACTTTTTCTCCTACATTTGACACTTCTCTCATAGGTTCCCTTCTTATGTTTGTTTTGTAGAAAATTAGGAGGAAATTGTAGAGGTTAATAACTCCAAAATTACTTAACACTTAGGTAAATTTCTAACTATTATTTTATGTCTTTTTGTGATTTTCGATTATCCTAAACTAGTTTATAATTGGATTGGATGTTGTGGTTGTTTGGGACAATAATTGAAGTCATGGAAAGGAAAAAATGGTGAAAATGTGACTAGAAAATGAGAAAGAAGAGGAGATAAGAGAAGAGGAGAGGGTGAAGAAGATGGTATTTATGGAAATTTAAGTTGCATGAAGGGGTAAAATAGGAAATGCACATAGTGAAGGGTAAATCTAGAATTTACTTCCAAGAAGGGCGTTTTTGGTATTAATTGAAATGAATGAGGGTAAAATAGGATTTTTAATTAGTTAAGGGTATTTTAGTAATTATGATGGTTAGGTTAGTAAGGATATTATTTTTATAATTAAGAGTAAAGTGGAAAAGGAAATAATGTCAGATTATTAAGTGTATTTGAGTTGAATTTTTTTATAAATTAGTCAGATGGAATTTTTGTAATGTCTAGGTCCGAAGGTCCGATTAAGGAGTAAATTAGACTATTAATTAATTGAGTCCAAAATCGAGGTAAGGATAACCTTAGACTTTACTCTTAGAATAGTATAACATTTAGTTATTAATAAATTATTTTATAGTGAATGATATTTAGTTACATTTATAAATTATGTTTATTTATTTCGTAATAATTAATGAAATACAAGGCATTTTACTTTGTATTTTGTTACATTTTATAAAATGTATTGCTTGTTAATTCGACAGAAAATGTGTTAAATAGAGATTGGTTGATAATATGTTGTCAATAATTGGTGAAAAATCGAGAATTGCTGGCTTGCCTAGGATAGGCTACATTTAACGGCCATAGATTAATAGGTTGTTTAGAGATGAGCAAGCGATGACTAGGAATCTATCCGTGGAGTAAATATCAGGGCATCCTGAGTCTCAGAGATGTTCTGTGTTGATGACTAGATACTGGAGTAGTATCGAGATATCTTAAGTCTTGGAGATATCTTATGCCGATGGCTAAATACTATAGTAGTTCCAGGATATCAAGAGAGATTGAGAAATTGAGGTACCTGTGTTGATATTTATATATTTAATTATTTTTCCACCGGGTGAGAGATTATAATGAGTTGAGATGAGTTGACAGTTCATTGAATGTAAACCTACTAGGTTAAGCAAGGTTAGTCAACGCAATTAATTTTGAGATAAGGCATAAACAGTAGTTATAAATTAACATTTTTGTTAATCATTGTTTGGTAAAATTTTGAGATGTTTGTTAATTGTTTGGATTTTAATAAGTAACGTTGTGTATCTTCATATTATATGAATGTTTAATCTCTTGACTAAGTTTAATATATATTTATATATACATTGAGTTATTTGATTTTAAGGGTATAATTGGTTACCTTTGTTGAGTAGGTAGCTCACTCCTTGCCACTATTTTTTAGGAGATCGAGAGATTGCTAATAATCTAGTGTATGGGACTGACAAAGTGGAGTTTGGGTAGGGCCAACAAATTAATTGAGTAAAGTTATTTGATTGAATATTTTTTGTGATAGTTCAGGTAGTTGTGTTCTATAGAATGTTTTTGTATCTGACAAACAATCCTCTCTTTTGGAACTAATGAGGAATTTGATGATCAATGATTTACTTTGGGAACAATTTAGATAATTATGGGTTAAGAATTTTTGGGAGCGTTATAGTAAAGATATAACTACTGGTAGAGTATATATCATCACTCTTTGTAACCCAGTTAGCATCGGAATACCCCTTCAATATAGAAGGATGACCACTAAAAGATATTCCATAATGCATAGTACCTATCAAATATCTCAACAAATGAATTAATGCGTTCCAATACTCTTGACTAGGATTATAAGTATACCTACTAAGTTTAGTCGCATAGTATGCAATATCAGAATGAGAATAGTTCATCAAGAACATCACACTACCAAGAATTTTAGCATACTCAGCTTGGTTTACATTGTCACTAAGATTTTTCTTTAAAGCAAAACTAGCATTATAGGGAGTCTTGACTGGCTCAACATTATAGTAACCAAACTTCTTCGAATTTTTCTCAACATAATGAGTTTGGTTCAACCTAAAATTAGAGTCAATCTTATAAACTTTGACTCCTAAAATAAAGTTTACAGCTATAGGATCTTTCATATCAAAGGAAGACTTTAGCAGACTCTTGGTAGGATCATTGAAAGATAAGCTAGTATAAAAATAAGCATATCATCCACATAAAAAGTTATGATCACATAGCCAATGGTATCATATTTCACATAAATGTAAGAATCAAAATCAGAAGAGGTGAAACCATGTTTGAAAACTTCCCTTTTAAATTTCTCATGCCATTGCTTGGGAGCTTGTTTACGTCCATACAAAGATTTGACTAACTTACACACCTTTTACCCTTGACCAGGCACTCTAAGCCCCTTAGGCTGGACCATATAAATTTCCTCATCAAGATCACCATTTAAGAAAGTTGTCTTAATATCCATTTGATACATATGAAACTTAAATATCGTGGCAATAGCAAACAATATCCTTATAGATGAAATTTTAGTAACAAGAGAGTAGGTATAAAAGAAGTCCAATCCTTCTTTTTGTTTAAAGCCTTTAATAATAAGTCTTGCCTTGAACCTCTCAATGGTTCCTTTAGGTCTCAATTTCTTTTTGAAGATCCACTTACACTCCAAAGGCTTACAACCTTGAGGTAGATCAACTAAAACCCAAGTTTTGTTATACATGATTGACTCTAACTCACTATCTATAGCTTCCTTCCAAAAGGTACCATCCACATATCTTATTGCTTCCTCATAAGTTTTGAGATCTTCCTTAATAATATGAGTGATTATAAAATCATTATCTATCTCATCAGGTCTTTCCACTATAAATGAAGTAATAAAGTTATATCCAAAACTGTTGGGCACTCTAGCTCTTTTTCTTCTCATTCGTTCAACAATTTCCTCCTCCTTTATATCATCATTGGTAGAAGAACTAGGGACAGATTCTTTGGGAGCTTACATACTCACTTTTATGGGAAGTATATCCTCAAAGAACAATGCATCTCTCGACTCCACAATTGTTCCATAAGTACTAGATACTAATGGTCTTATGCCCAAATTTCTTCCTTTTATATTTAGGTAGAGTAACCTTAGCAAGATACCCTTACACATTTAAAAAACTCAATTTAGGTAGATAACCTTTCCAAATTTCATAAGGGGTTCGATCTAGTTTATTATAAGGAACTCTATTTAGAGCATAACAAGTTGAAAGAATAGCTTCCTGCTATATAAAGTTAGGTAAACCTGAGGAAATCAACATTGCATTCATCATATCCTTAAGTGTTTGATTTTTCCTCTCGGTTATTCCTTTTTGTTCAGATGTATAAGGGGCTAAAAGTTCAATAATCCTAAATTTTCCACAATAATAAGCAAAGAAAACACTACTAAACGAACCACCTCAGTCAAACCTTAATCTTTTAATTCTCCTTCGTAATTGGTTTTAACCTTAGCTTTGGATTTTGTAAACACTTCCTCTGCATCACTTTTATTTTTCAATAAACAAACCTTAGAAAATTGAGAACAATCATCCATAAAAGTACTATAATATCTCATACCTCCTTTAATCACATAATTCTTAAAACCACCCAAATCTGTGTGCACCAAATCCAAAAATTGTGACTCTCTCTCGGCCGTTGACATAAAAGGTTTCTTAGAGTGTTTAACATTAATACAAATTTGACATTTTTCCATTTCATTGGTGTTCTGGTTAGGCAATAAGTTTAAGCATTGCATCCTTTTAATTGATCTGACATTCACAAGCTCAAGTCTAGAGTGCCATATGTTTAGAGACTTAACAATATAAGCAGAAGAAGTAGATGCATTCATTTCAATGTCAAGTACAAATAAGTCCCCATTACAAAACCTTTTACCAATAAAGTTCCCATTTCTAGTCAAAACTAGCTTATCATAATCCAAAGTAAATTTAACACCAACCTTGTTAAGTGAGGAACTAGAAATCAAGTTTCTACAAATATTAGGAAAAAATAAAATATTTTTTAAAGCCAAAGCTTTTTCAAAAGTGAATTTGAGATTGACCTTCCTAACTCTTTGGATAGGAATTTTGCTAGAGTTGCCCATCTACCCGAACTCACCATCGACAGCATCATTCAACTCTTTGAATGTCATTATTGGTGTAGATGTGGTGTGTGGTTCCTGTTTCAATGATCCACTCGAACAAGTTTCTAGCAAGGTTGACTTTAGACACTATAACAGTAATGATCTCCTCGTCATCACCACCAGTAGCTTCGACCACATTAACTTGAGGCTTACTAAAACTTTTCTAGTTGCCCCATAGGTAACTCTTTTGGTTTCCTTTCCCAAACTATTTTGGTTTCTGTCCTTGACCTTTCCTCTTATGATTGATTCTAAGTTGGCAAAAAGCAATAGGATGATCTGGCTTATGGTACCATCAACAGTCATCATCAATCCTTTTATCTTGAACTAACCATACTTATTATTATTGAAAGACCTGTTTTGTCCACCATTCTTATCGAAGCTACTTGCATTTTTATGTTTAATAACATTATCCTTAACAGTAGGGGCAGGGGTGAGTGATTTGGCCTTATCTTGTGTACGGTTGGCATCTTCAATCTTATATGTCTATCAACTCCTGTAGCTTAATGTCCTTCTTCTTATGCCTCAACTGATTTTTATATTTATTCTATAAGGCAGGCAGTTTCTAAATAAGGACATTAGCTTGAAATAGTTCACACATGTTTATACCCTCAGTAAGGATTTCAACAACTAGGTTTTCATACTCATATAATTGGTCTATAAAAAGTTTATCATTAACAACAAAAAACTTCAACCACCTAGTAACAACATATTTCTTTGTATTAGCATCATCGGTCCCATATTTAACTTATAAGGCATTCTAAATTTCCTTGGCAATTTTGTACTTATAATAGATATCAAAAAACAAGTTAATCATATGGTTGAGCAACACTCCTCTAATGGTACATTTATCCTTAGTTGTCTTAGGTCATCATTAGGAATATCTTGAAACATCACATAATCAATTTTGAATTGCTGAAAGTAAAACATAATTTTCTCAAACCATCTTTTGAAGTTTCTCTTATTTAGAGGCTTTAATCAAGTAAGGTCAGGTACAATTTTTTGGGCTATGGTGAGAGGGGTAGAACCTATGTAGGGAATATTGGAATTGGTTTGCATAGATACATTAGTTTCATTCGCAGATGACTTATTGAATGCAGAAATAGAGGCGGCTTATACCCAAATGAACAAACATCACTAAGAATGAAACATAATTCCAACTCAGATTGTTAACGAAATAGCAATAAAATTGGAACAACTTATCTGAATGAAAGGCGTCATGAAAACCACTACCTTAAGTCGAAAAATCCCCCTTTATGATGTAGTAGGACAATAGGATCCAACCCTAAGCTTAATGCCTTCTCTAACTGCTTCAATGCACTCCAAAGGGCAGAGTAGGAATTGTCTCCGATTATTAGAAAACAACTGAAAAATGGAGAAGAGAAGAGACATAATTTCTGTGTGCGTTTGCACTGTACATAGGGGCTAGATATATATGAAAAACAAAGAGAACATTATTCTACAAGAGTCATAAGTATGAATGAGAATAATAGGGAATCTAGAGAGATTTAAGGAGAAGAGGGAAAATATCAGGTTAAAATAATAAAGTCTAGTAACTAAAACAAGCATTAAAAACATACTAAAATTAAAAATTAAACCAGGTGGGCCCCATAAAGTTTGTCTCAAGCGCTACACCTTGTTGGGATGGGAGGCACGCGCACGTGCATGGTATCCATATACTCCTTAAGAGACTTGATTCAAAATCTCATAAAACACTATATTAGATAAACTAGGTGGAAAGTCCCTTACTCTTTCAATGTGGGACACATAAAAAAAAGGAGAGAGAAATGTTCCAATTTTGGTACAACCTTAACAACTCTTTCACTAAAAGCATATGGTTGGAGCTTTTATTGCTAAAATTCAAGAGGATCCATACAATGAAATGATAGATGAATACAAACACACAATACAATTTAAAAAGATGATGGATTTGTTAGTTTATACCCTACAACCAATCGATTTGGTTGTAGTTTAGTGATAATTATTTTTGTACATGTTTAGATGTATATGATAAAGTCCATGGGATAATTATACATTGCAATTGAAATTATAATCAGATCATAATTATGAGATTCATTTTGCATTTATGTATTATCCCTAAATGTTCCTAGTCACTATTCTATTAAGACTGGACATTAATAGAACGTAAAAAGATTAGCACATGTTTTGTTTTTCCTTATGAAGGAAGTAGTCGATCTTATAAAATAAAGTGTAGAGATACTTAAACAAACGTGTGGGTGTTTGTTAGAGAACAAGTTTACTGAACAGGCTCGATATTAGAAATCCATTTGGAACATTACTTATATATCTATGGAATTCTCATTGTGATGATTGTATAAATGATCCTTTGATTTAAAGTCACCAAAGTTATCTTGTACAGATATTTCTATGTTTTAATACTACTTGTAACCTATTTAATCGTAAGTCGATCAATCGGTAGTCATTAGATATAGCATGAACTATATGAAGACAGTTGTGAGATTAAGATACGATTCATCACCCTAAAGTAAATAGGGAGAATATTCCTTTATTCTCACTTAGTATTGATATGAGAAATCTTTGACCAAATTAGAATGACGCTTTATAAATAGTTTACAAATATCATTAATTGAATTAATAACTAATGACAGAGAAATAATATGATTAAACTTAAAAATAGAGTAGACATTAACATTGTAGATGAAAGGGTTGAATTATATGAAAAATTTATGTACAGAAAGGTTAGTCAAAATTACTTTAACATTCATAAACATCTGGGTGGTTATGAAGTGTTGCTAGATGTCAATCTTAATCTATGATTATAAATTATTTAACTAGATAATTAAAGATAAATTAAAAGAAATTTTAATTTATCTATTTGTAATTTTGAATTATAATTATAATTTATATTCATTGTTAACATATTTAGGAACCTAATGGGTCTTACCTAAAGAATGAGTTGAAGAGAGCAAAGATATTTTAATCAAGTTAGACTTTATTGTAAAGTTTGAGAAACTTTATAATTAAAAATGAGATATTTAATAAATAAGGATCAATATGAGATATTGGATCTTATTTAGGCATCATCAGTATTTAATTAGAACTATTTATAATTCTAATTAAAGTTTAATTGAAATTAAAATTTAATTTCAATTATATTATTGAACATCCAAAACTTATTATAAATAGGCTTAAGCTCTATGAAACTAGCACTTCTTGCTAAATCTTCTCTATAAGAGTTACAGAGTTCTTTTAACCTATTCTGTAAAAACCGTTAGAGACGGGCTTTGTGCGGCTATGGTGGTTAAGAAGGATCAGTTTCGAAAACAATTCGAGGGATACAACAAGAAAATGATCAAGCTTGAGAATAAAGTATAAGTCACGATTCATACTTTATTATAATATACGTGTTAATCGTTTTATAGAATTAAAGAGATTTTGGTTTTTGAAAAATTTCATAATTATTCCGCTGCAGTCAAGAATCCTGACCTGATTTTTCTACAGTGATATTAGATCCAATTTTAATTCTATAATTTGAATAAATTTGCTAGATTGTTATTGATTTGAATAAACAAAAGAAAATTTTGTCTAGAACAAGTTGTGTGTATTCTAGAGATTCAATATGCACGCCTTTGATTACTTTATTTCTGGAAATTGACTTAGGAATAAGTCATGTATATTTCATTTGCTGAGAATGTTTTCTGCGTTGAAATTGTTTGGTTTTGGAAACCCTAAAACAAAATTCAGATTAGACGTTTTGTTTTTGTTTATGGAAATACAAAAGTTCGCATGTTTTTGAATGTGGAAGTTATCGTATATGGTCTGATTTTGTGGTGAAGTTGGGGCACTACAACAAAAACATACATTTCACGTCGTCTTCCCAGAAGACGACACAAAATGTAGGAGGCATTTGTGACGTCTTTCTAGACGTCACGAAAAGGGTGAAGATTTGGCGACGTTGTACGCAGACATTATGGAAAAACAAAATGTTTGACGTCGTTTTGTTAGGAAGACGTCGTAAAATGGTAACCCCGACGTTATGGAGAGTTAAACGTTGGGAAAGGCCAGGTAATAAACGTTCTTCCTCGGGCCCCCTACCCGAGCAACACGGCATCGTTTTTTAAATTTACTATTATTCTTATAACTCATTATTATTATATTATTATGTAAATAAAATTATTCTGATGTGTTATAATTTTAATATTATATATGGGTTATTATTATTATTACTAATATTATATATTGGTCATTATTATTGTTATTATTATTATTATTATTATTATTATTATTATTATTATTATCCTTTTATATGATAATAATAATAATAATAATAATAATAATAATAATAATAATAATAATAATAACAATAATAATAACAATAATAATTTAAAAATTCCTTTTGGATATTTCATTTATTTTGATTATTATTTCTTTCTATAAATTTAGTTGCAAAAGTACTCTT
>JANIJH010000006.1:14369724-14396687 GCA_024520975.1 Erythroxylum areolatum
TATATATTATGAACAAATAACATTACGTAATACAAATAAATAAATTATATATATAATATAACATTGTTATAACAACAAAACAATCGGATTAAAAAAAATTATAATCAATTCTTACCGACGGAAACTATTCCGTTGGAAATGTTAACGATATTTACTGATGGTCAAAAATACCGTCGAAAATGTTAACGATATTTACCGACGGTCAAAAATACCGTCGGTAAATTGGTTGAAGATACCTTCGGATAACCGACAGAAATTACGCCGTCACTAAACTTCGCCGACGGTATCGCAATTATCTTTTCCGTCATTATATAAATGTCGACAACAAAGTACCGTCGTTAATACCATCGTTAAAATACCGACAGAATGTGACGGTCGGTAATTTTAGCTACGCGAACTTCAGTGACCGATTTTGCGGTCACCAAATTCCGTCGATAATTAATTTTACCGACGGAAATGTCTCAATTACCGACGGAAATTTCCGTCAGCAAAGTGACAATTTCTTGTAGTGTGAATCTTATTATAACTTTGCAAATTAGTGTATGGTCTTGGCTATGCCAGTAGTTGGAGACCATAGATTTATTGTAATTGCAAATTAGTGTATGGTCTTAGCTATACCAATAGTTAGAGACCATAAATCTATTGTAAGTTTTGAAGGTGGACACAATTTAGACTATATTTATGTTAGTAACCATGTCTCTCTAATGAGTTGTCTAACAAGTTATAAGAACTTATGTACGACGATGTTAAAGGTCACGTTCATACATTAGTCTTCTAAAACCTTAACTTGATGCTTATTCTTTAATTTATCTTAATTCCATACGTATAATCACTTCTCTGACCATCTTAAGTACATATTAAAGCCTTTTTATTTCTTGTTCACGTAATTGGTTTAGGTGGCAAACTCAAATGATCAAAGGCAACTTGATTTATGCCATTTCCTCTTTCATTGAAAAGATTCATCTTTTAATCATCTCCTAAATCAAAAGGAGTTAAATTAGAAATATTAAAAGTTGTACCATATTATAAAATCTAATTTATAAGTATTATCATTAAATTATTTAATAACTTGAAATGAATAGTCTCCTATTAGTTATAATTTAGATATTCTTTGATTTAAGAATCTCCCCTTTCTCATGTTCACCCATACCTAATCATCTAGTAAAAAGATAAGTTTCCTTCTCCCTTACTTAGCTTTGGATGTATGTTCCTCATTTTTCCTTTCAATGTGTCATTAAACATTGTCATGTAGTTATTTACCATTTTAACTTTCTTTTTAACATCTAAGCTACTCCTCCTATCCAATAGAATAAATGGGTTAAAATTATGAACAATATCAAAAGATAAATAACTAGTAGTACTATAAATAACTCTATTATATTCAAATTTAATGAACGACAAACAATCTTCTCAAATTTTCAAATTCACTGAATGATAATACATTATAAAGTAGTAAAAATCTTATTTACTACCTTAGTTTGATCATTCGTCTGAGAGTGACAAGTAGCTGAAAACAAAATTTTGGTTTTTAACTTTCACACTAAACCTTCCAAAAGTAGCAAAGAACTTAATATCTCTATTAAACATAATCCTCCTAGGAATATCATAAAGTCATATTATCTCCCTAAAGAACAAATCAACTATATTTGTTACATTAATAGTTTTAAACCTATCACCAACAACTTGGATAAAATGTTTATCGCTTTTGGACTAAGTAAAATCAAAACAAAATCTATAGAAATATCAACCTAATGTTCACTAGGAACTGAAAAAAAAAGTATACATACCATTTAAATTAGTTTTTCTAAATTTAATGCAATTAGGCATGACAATTTTTTTAAGAAAAATAAATTGTATATTTCTAGGAGTTCTTTGAGAGAGTGCTAGTGCGTTAGTCATATAGGGAGGATTAATAGGTTATATTAGCATTAATCATGTTGTCTAATCTAGAAATAAATGTTGATATTTTATAATTATTTTATTAATAGCTCAAAAACCAATACATGTTCTCTTCTACCAATCCTTATTGGGAATAAATATAAACAGAATAACGCATAAACTCATGCTCTTTTTAATATAGCATTTCGATAAAAGCTCCTTAACTTTTCTTAAAGTTCTTTAATCTCCTCCAAATTACTTTTATAGGTTGGTCACTTTAAAATGGTGATGTTAGGTATGAAATCAATTTAATGTTTAATTTTTCCTTATTACTGGTAAGCCACTAGGAACATCATTTGAATATATCTTGAAAATTGAAACAAAGAAATAAAAAATACTGCACAAGAAAACATCAAGATTATTAATATTAAAAATGGCCTCTTAGTGCAAAATTACAATTATAGGCTGGTTCGAATAAAATGCTCTTTTGATCTCTTTTTCTCTAGCATAAAAGCTCACTTGTTCTTTGATTTTTCTCTCAACACTCTAGTTTTCTCTTCTCTCAACATTCTCTTTCCCTTTTTTTCTTAATTTTTCCTAATCTCTTTTTGGACATTTACCCTCGTTTTTTATCTCACAATTCTTTCTATGACTCTCTCCTTTTTACTTGAGCTAATCTTCATAAACTTGTTTAGGTGTTAATGGTATAAGAGTAATATGTTAATTGCTTGCAATAAAAGAACATATATTTGTAAACCTATCCTTTATGGACCTTATATTAGATTCCTAAGGTCTTACTAAGAGAACATGGCCAATATGCATAGGCACTACATCATACAGCACCTCATCATATTATCTTCCAATTAAGAATAAAATGAACACTTGTTCATTGACCCTCACTTTACCATATTCATTTAGCCATTGAAGCTTATATTGGCAAAGGACATTTTTTGGTAGGTAAACCCAAATTTATAATCAAAGTAAAGTTGGATACATTAGGGTAAATGCTTCCATCAATAATCATATTATATAAATTTTTATTAATGTGACATTTTTATTCTTTCATAACTCATTAATGATATTTTCTTTGACTTAAACATTTTGAGCACGCTTAATCATAAGCACCTCCTTATCTATTGAATACTCAACAGCACCATCTTTACATTGTTCTAATGATAGTATGAAATCCTTATCACTCTCTCCTTCAATCTTAATCTTCCTATCATCTTTTATGATCATTACCTTTTTATTAGGACATTATGAAGTTATCTTCCTTATCCTCAAATATCAAAAGAACTTATTATTATGGTTATAGGTTTGGGTTTAGGTTTCATATTTACCTTCCACTTTGCTAGGAACTTTCCCTCCTTCTTTAAGTAGTTCGACTTCAGCTTTAAAACATTTTTGTCATCCTTTTTCTAACTTGATTTCCATGAGGATGAGATATAATTCTTTTATGAATAGTTTCCTTTATACTTTTATGGATATATAAACCATATATTCTTATTGATAATTTTATAATTCTATCACGTCAATAATTTTTTGATTTAAACTATTTAAAAATATAACATAGTGGCTTCTCAATACTCTCCTAAATTAGTTCAAATCATAACATCTTCCTCTCCTTTTGATACTCCTTAACACTGTTTGACCCTTGATTGAGGTGTCACAATTTTTGGAACAAACCCATATAGTAGTGGCTAAGGATAAAATGCCTCCTCATGATTGCCTTCATATCCTCCCAATTATCAGTAGTCCTCTTATGAATTCTTCGCCTACTTACCCACAAGTTGATTCCACAAAATAATAGCATGATCAATAAACTCAATATCAATGAATTTTACTTTATTTTTAATCTTTAGTGTAATGGTGGTAATAAAAATGATCTCGATCTTCTTTTCCCACTCTAAATATGCCTCAATGTCATTCCTCCATTTGAATGAATGAATCTTAATTTTATTATTCCCAAGGGTACCCTCCCACCTAAGTTACCTTTCATAACCTCTATCTTACCAATCACCTCGACAAGCAAATCTACCTATATTATTTATTGGTTGTTAGTAGTCATCAAGCATATGATCTCACTCTACATCATCATCAAAATCATTTTGAATAAGTCACATTTATTATTAATGTACATTAAGAATTTGTGGTGATTGCACCTTTTGCTAGTTGACTATAATAGTATCTTGTAACCCAAATTGATCTCTAATATCACTAAACATTATATTTATGTTCAAGATGTTGTTGCATATATCCTCTGAAGAATGTTAGTAATAACATCATAATACTCCCTCATGTATTTATTATATTTAATGTCACTCATTTCATTCGTATTTCATTATAAAATTTTGAATTTTATCTACTAATGTTGTTCTCACATTCTTACCTCTTACCACTCATTTTCATTTTGATTATTTGTTAAAACTAACTAAAATAGTCTAAGAAATAAATCACAGTATTCAATTAATCTCAAATTTGATGGAGGCAAGGATAAACAAGAATCTAATAACAAGAAAAATAAAAGAAATTAAGAGATCACAAATAATTGGAATTGGATTATGGAATCTAATTAGATTTGTATGTAGGAAACAATTTTGAAACTTAAACATGTTAGAAATATTTTTAATAGGTCTACAATTATTACTAGAATGATAGTAAACCTTTCCAAAATACGTTAGGAAAGTTTTTAGTCCTTAATGGCTCCTAAGAGGGGTAGGGCAGTGGGTGTTAATAAATTTTAAACAAAACATTCCTTAGTATGTTAGTGAATATAATTTATAAAAGATTAAAATGAGATATATGATAATGAATTTCAATAAACTAGTTAAGCAATAATGTAAAGAGGGTAAGGGAAGAGAAACATAAATTGATTTATAGTAGTTCGGTAAACAACCCTCATATATATCTACTCCTATAATATTATTGGAATTCCATTATAAATCTTCTTTTAAGGTAAAGAATAATATTTGAAAAATATTTTTTCGATAAAGAAGAACCCTTTTACTATTTTCCTTCATATTGAACAAAAACCTTAATGCCACTTGGAACACCTCTAAGTAAAATATACAACATCACAATAAAAGCTTATAACTCAAAATATCTCACTTTACCACTTCGATAAAACTAAAGAGGCTTATTCACTCAAATGTAAGATAATGAATGCTCAAATGCTTAATAAAGACTTAGAAATATATGTATAAGACATTCAATACTTATTCATATAAGAACTAATGAGAAAACATGCATTTATTAGCTTTTGGGACCTTTACTAACCATTTTAACCAAAAACAAGCCATTAAAATGACTAGTTCCACCATACTAGTTTATCACTCGGTATATTGGAATGCCAATATGCATTCAATGCATAAAATTCATTGACTAGAGTGCCTTCTAGAGGGGAATTGGTCAAGTATATCACTATATTGGTTGATTAATGTATCAAAAATACCCCAGTTACATATTTAATCTACATTGATTAACTTCTAACCTATATTGTTCAACTAATCCCCTCTAAAACATTATTTTAATAAACTTAAAATGCTTAAAATTGATTTCTTTAATGCAATTACAATTAAAACAATTTTTGGAATTTTCCTAAAAGAATGTTTGAAAGATCAAGATGAATTTCTTAAAAAGAAAGCTTTAATATCTTTTGATGAATAAAAAATACTTATACAATAAAGTAAGATTAAAAGTTTAAGAAAAGTGTGCCGTAAGATTATAATGTAAAGTAAGATTACATGTTTATGCATAATATGCCTTTAAGATTATCAAATTAATAAAATAAGATTACAATTAACATGACAAAATATAGAATGACCTTTATGTGCCTTGATCTTCTTTTATTTATAACTTAATCTTCACTTGAAAGGTTGCAAATTGTAACTTTCCTTTGCTTAGTCTTCACTTGAAAGGCTGCAAATTGTAACTTTCCTTTGTCATATTCATGAACTATTTTCTTAAATTATAGCTATGTCTTGTTCTTGTTTGCCTCTCACTATAATAATAAACTTATCAGTAGTATTTATGTTTTATTATCATCTAAATATCGATTGGAACCTCCCTTAGTTAAACAATCTCCCCTTTTAATGATAATAAAACATTTTTCATATTAGAGAGTCATAATAAAATTGTGCACATAATCAAGATAATGAATAACTTCTCTTTAATTTATGCTATAAAACATTTACCAATATCAAATAATTTCTAAGACATGAACCAATTTGTAAATCTGGAATCTTTTTTAATATAATCTACCATTAAGTAGCAAGAACATGAATTATATGAGGATTTTTCATGAGTGTCATCGATAAACATGGTAACTTGGAATATGTTGCGATGATTAACTTGCGGCCATATGGCAAAAGGTGTTGCATATCAAATTATCAATGATATCTTTAACAAATCAGATTTTATTATAAGAAAACATATTTTATAATCAATTGTAATAAATTTATCGACATAAACTTAAATTTTAGACAATAATAATAATAATATATTAACTTTGAATTTATTTCAAATATAATCCATTCTATAGAATTCCTTTTGAGTTATGTGACAAGGACAATTTTTAAAAATATAATATGTAATTTAAGAAATTCCTAAAGAGAAACATAAAGGAAAATTTATTGGACTTGTCCCTACATTTAACTAAGTATTTAAGTTTTGTAGTAGTGAAAATAGAAGTAGAAAGAAGTTACTCTTAAGATGAAAACCTAATTCAACCTCAAATAGGTTTCAAAGCCTTTTCTTATTTTTTGCTCTTTAATAACTTTTAAAATCACTCGTTATATACTTCTTAAAACTTCATATGAAAATATGCTATGTATTTTGACTTATATATTCCTTCCTAACTTTACATAAAGTATTTTCCATGTACTTCAAGTGAAACCAATTCTTTAATAGAAAATAATGTGTTGCTATGTTTAAAATAAATTATAGTTTATGTATTTAATTGTTATTCAAAAGTTAAGATTATTTTTAATAAATTATTTGGATTAAAATATATTTTATTTTTATTTTATTTTTTAATGAAAATTTAAACAAACTTATTGCTAATTTAAAGGAATATCTCATTCAAGTAGGATCCTTATTAATTTGAAGAAAATCATATTTAGATAATGGCGTGCCATTAATAAAACAACCTGACCACTAATTCTTTTACTTTGGTGGGATCAATATTATGAATACTGTACCGGTATTAGTACTAAATTTGGTTTTAGTATAGTACTGTATTAGTATCAGTTAATACTGATAACTGTTTCAGATAATGTTTTAAATTTACAAAATTATCCTTAAATTTTTTTAAAACTACAAAATAATCCTTCAATATGTTATACTAATAATTTATAATTCTACATCAACCTATCTCCAAGAATTATAATAATAGAAATAATAACTACAATTAATATAAAAAAGATCATTTAATCATTACATAAATATAAAATTAAAGGCAATATAAAGTACTTAAAATGTTATTATCATATAATAAATAATAATTATATCACAATATCAAATAAAAAGAAAAATAAATGTCCATGACTTTCTATATATTATAATTTACAAGAGTTCGTGTCGAGGACAACCAACTAGAAATGAAATATGAAACAAAAACTTTTATAATTATATTTATAATGCATATATATAATTTAACATATACATCAAATATAAGTGAAATTAAAAGAAGAAAAGCAATGAAAATTTAAATTTTTATTCAACTAAATATTCGCTCAAATCGTGATAATCTCAATTCTCATTTGGTCCAAAATCTTCAAAGAGAAGTTTTATCATTATTATCATTCAAATTTATTGCACCAAATCACATGTCTATCCTTTCTCATCTAAGAATAGCTTCCAAATCACTCTTATATATCAAACATAGTTCCTCATAAACGCAATCCACCAAAATATTGACATAATAAAGGCAAATTGGATCTACATAACTACTTATTCTATTAGGAGTCCTAGTAAAAAATAACATTAAATTATTAAGAAATTATACTAAATTATATCCAACTTAATAACGATAATAACATCCATTTCCTAAAGCTTTAAATTGTATTGAACACAGACCAATTTGTTCAATTTTTTATGTTTCAATCTATTCCTTTTCTTAGGATGGATTAATTCAAATGTTCTTCGATTCTTTTCATCCCTTGTTATACTCACACATTGACTTGGAATTTGAATTACAAACTTTTGCAATACTCGAACACCGCTTGTGAATCTCTTTGAAAAATAACAATAAGCATCCCAAAATCACCACAAGCATCTTTATAACTCTCCATTTGTGAGCTTAAGAGACCTTGCATTATCCTATGGCAAAATGGTTGCAATAGTTAACAACGTTCCCCTGTTAATTTCAATTTTCTTTGTAAAATTTGATCTGAAATAAACACTAGGATTAAAAAATGTTGCAATTACAAACAATAGAGAGTAAAGTTGAAAGTTGTCTTTCCATCTTTCATTAATAACTGCAAGATAAGGTGTGTACAAAAAGGCCTAATTTTCAAATTAGCTTTGACTGCTTCCTTTGCCCTCTCCATGACATCATAAAAATAATCCATTATTGCTTTCTTATCATTATTAGTCAGACAAAGTACCCTCACCAAAGGTTCATAAACTCAAATAGCAAATTGAAATTGGGACCAAAATTCATTATCTTCAGTTATAATTATAGAAACCTCCAATCCATCATTAAACCTAACATATTGAAATGTAACTCACTTATCACTTATAAACATTTTCCCCAACTCTTTCTTCATCAATATAAAACATTGAAGTGATAAGAAATTACTTACAAATATTGTAATAGCAGGATAACACAAATTTCTACCTTTTGTAAAATCCTTTCTTATTAAATTTAGGACCCATGTACTATTGTAAATGAACTTGCTCACTTTTTTTTTTCTTTATGTACAAGCTCATCAATAATAGGAAAATATCTAGCATTTCTTAAAATTTTCAACATCAGATCAATGTAATGTATAACACAAGGAGTCTAATAGTAATAATCATACCTACTTTGCAATCTTCTTCCAACTGCTTTATAAGCAAAAACATTGTCACTAATGAACTAAACAATATTTTCTGCCCAATTTCATTCACAAAAATCTTACCAATTATGAAATCCTTTCTTATTAAATTTAGGACCCATACACAATTTTAGATAAACTTGGTCACCTCTTATTCTTACTATACAATCTCATTCACAATAGGAAAATATCTAACCTCTCATATATTTTTCAACGTCATAGTCTGCAGCACAAGGAGTCCAATAAAAATAATTATACCAACTTTGCAATCTTCTTCCAACTGCTTTATAAGCAGAATAATTGTCAATAATGAACTAAACAATATTTTCTGGCCCAATTTCATTCACAACTTCATCAAATATTTGAAATAGAGTATCAACATTCTGGATAAGGTCAAATTTAAAAACATTGTCCCTTTTGTAGAATAAACCAAAAAATTAATAATAAGTTCTTGTCTTTTATTTCTCCAACCATCACATATGATTGAACACCCATAAGTAGTCCAATTCATTTGTTGTCATCCAAATAGCTTTTTATTAAATAGAGCTACTCAAAAGTTTACTTTTGTATTCATCGATTGAAGGAGCTTTATATCCTGGACTATAAAAGACAATAACATCTACCATATGTTGATAATAATAAGACTAGTAATAGTGAATGTTATACATGAATCACGTCACCATCTAGTCATTGTTAATATACACATTATGAGTCACTTCTTTAGATTGAGTTACTACAGATTGAAGCTGAGCTCTAGGAATTGTTCATGGTGCAAAAAAAATTAGACATATATCTTCTTCTTTTCCTAACATCCGGTATAACATTCCCTTCTTGTTGGTTAGCAATACCACCACCTTCAACATCTCCATTATGATCCTAACCACTAATGAAAGAACTTCAACTACCAATTTCATAATTTAATCTTTGCCTTTTTCCTTTCTCATGCTTTTACTCTTCAAGCAAAGTCTTCAAGCACATCATGACTCACTTTTTTACAAGGTTTTGCGTCACCTTTAATCCCAAATAAATGGTTCTTTAATCTGGTGATTCCTCTACCTTTCAAATGTTCATTACAATATAAATAAATAGTATGGTTCTTTATTTCTAGAACTAATCTTCTTGAAGTGATTGAATTATCAAGAGTACTTGAACTTCCTTCCATTTATTTGTAAAAATAAATAAAAATATATATCAAAATTAACTTAATAACTTCATATCAAAATAACATGTAAAAATATATCAATAATAGTTTCTCAATAACTCATGTTTCTTTCTAAACTCAAAAATCAAATATATCATTGATTGATGCACTTTCACTAACATAACTCATTTTGTATGATTACATAATTCATACGTAAAGTCACAAATATAAACTATTTTGTATAATTATATAATTAAAAAATAAATTGACAATTATAATCTACTTTGTATGATTATATAATTCAATCATAAACTCACAAGTTACAACTATAACTCGTTTTATGTTATTACATAATGCAACCATAAACTCATATATAATCCAATTTGTATAATCATATACTTCAACCATAAAGTTACAAATATAACTTATTTTGCATGATTACATAATTTATATATAAACTCCCAATTATAACTCATTTTATATAATTATGTGATTTAACTATAAACTCTTAACTATAACTTATTTTATATGATTATTGATTAGTTGAATAAATAATCCAACGCAGACATAAAATTCGACTGTAACTCAATTTGTATCATTACTCATGATATAATTCAACCATAAAACTAAATATATTATGATGATTATAAAATTCAATTTATAATATATAACTATATTTATAATAATGATTAACCTTTGATTCAAATTTCAATACATCTTAATCTCAAATTTCACTTAAGAACAACCTCAAATTCATAATCCAATTTCAAATTTCAAGTAACAAATAAATAACCTCAAATTCATAATCCAATTCAAAATTTCAATTTCAATCATCACAGAAACATGATCAATTCCAATTTCCAAACAACACTTCGTTAATTTTATTGAACGACACAAATTCAAACTTCCACAAACACAATTCACAAGTTGCAAACCACAGGCCCATATGACCACAAGACAAGTAATCACATGATCCATTTATCAATTATCACATTGTTCCTCTTCTAGCTGATTTTTTATTGCAAAATGTAATCTTGGCTTTATCTTTATCACAGGCACAAGCTCAAAACACTAGAATTTTACAACATAACACAACACATGGTGGAGGGTAATGTGATGGAATAGTGGAGAACCGGATGTGAAGCCTGGAGGACACAAAGTTAAAGTGGATTCTGGAGGACGATCAATGAATGGCATTGAAAGTTAGATTTGCAACGGGGTTATGAGATTAGCGGCAACAACTAGGTGAAGAGACGATGAGGTGACAAGGACTACTTTGAGATCCTAGTAAGGTTCTTTACTTTGCACCGAAATAAATCACATGCTTCATTGCTTATGTAGGCCCCTGTCAATTCCTTTGAGTTTCATTATTGAGAACATACTCCCCAAGTAGGACACTTAACACGTTAGATACAACACTGCATGGGTCGATACACACAGCGCCTAATCTCATTGATATCTTTTTCTTTCTTTCTCTCACCTTTCCATTTATTCGCAATATTTTATATTTTTCTTTACAACTCATAATCATATTTGTTTTTCCTTTCTTTATGCAAAAAAGACTTCATTTACTATATTGATATGATCAATATGATAATGTGAAGCGATGAGTTGGTTATTAGTTCCATATTTATTAATTCATAGTACAGGTCATTCCTTTTTTTTAATGTTGACCCAAAAAAGCTAACGAGTCACACACTAAACATTGCGATTATGTCAAATTCTCGATGAAATTTTTGATTTTTTAGTTCATTCAATCTTATAGAATTAGAAGCTCTGACCCCCTCTCTATCAATCCAAGGGATGGAAGGGTAGAGGCCTTTGATGTCCCTTTAGTCTAGAATTGGGTTTACACAATCACTAGCCAATAGAATATGCCTTTCTCTCATGCCTTTCTTTGTTCATGGTTCGATATTCTGGTGTCCTAGATGTAGAGGAACCACACCAATCCATCCTAAACTTGGTGGTTAAACTCTACTGTGGTGAAGATATTGCAGGGGAGGTCTTGCGAAAAAATAGCTCAACCCCAGGATGATAAAAAGTTTAACATTTTATTTTTAAGAAAATGAGATTCTCTATGATATTGAAGAGTAGATCTTAATTTATATAAGTTGATAACTTGGATTTGTGATAATTTATTAAAAAAAACATATGTTTGTGACAAGGAGGATACGTCATAGAAAATCTCTGAATTTTTATTAATAACATAAATATTAAGTGGGTTTTTGATAACCGAAAAAAATTGTTTAGATTTTAAATTGTTTTATCAATTCTTTTGAAAAAATTTTATTATTAGAAACGTATTTATTAATAATTTTTTATTGTTGATTCAAGAAAAAGTTGTGTATTGATATGCAGAATTGTGATGGTACCTAAAAAGATATCTATATATATCTTTTCAATCCAATTTTTTTATTAAAAAATGGGATTATAAAGATGTGGGATAAATAAAATGCTCATAACATTGATAAATCAAGCAAGGAAAAGTTTTTATTTTTTATTCTTCATGTCCTAGATTGCGTCATAGATCATTAGATAAAAATTCAACGATGAAGAAAGAAACAAAAAATATCACTACTATGAAAACAGAGTTTTAAAGTAAGCATTACATAATCACCAAAATCTTTTTTGGTTTGAAAAAAAAGAAAATAGATTCTCTCTTTTTGGTTGAATTTTATACCACATAAAAGATCCGATAATATGACAGAAACAAATGAATAAAAAAAATTCTTTTTTAATTTATCAAAAGAAAGAAAAAATTTAGTCATCAAAAAAATATTCTTTATAAAAGAAATGATAAACAAAGTTTTGCAATAAAAAAGAAATCTAATTTTATTATTTCTATTTAGACACACATATGTCTTGAATAAAATAAAAGTTAAAAAAAAGATTCGATTTTCAAGAATCAAATAATTTATAAAATTTATAGTCAAATTCTATCTATAATTTAAATATCAATATAAATGTATCTTGTGATATGGAATCTAAGAAAAATATTGAAAATATTTTTTTAAATGTCTTACATTATAATTTCAAATAAACTTTTTTGAAGAAAGCGGAAGAAAGAAACGAGAGAGAGTGAAAGCAATGTTGAGACAATCGAAAGCGGATGGCCTCTAAAAAGACAAAGGGGATGGAGGCTGACATTAAGGAGAAGAGGGGGCAGGGACTAGGAAAGTGGAAGAACATTAATGTATTGGCGTTTTAAGGTTAAATTCTTTTTTATTTTAATCCTCAGCTCTTTTAAATTTCACAAAATTAACTAATATTTGGTTGATATTTTACCAGCTAGTACTAGCAAAAAAGGCCGGTAAACTAGCTCTAAATTTCGTACCATTGTTGGCCATTCACTTGATACGGTACAAGATTTGCAATAATGTTGGGATATGATGAGAATAGATTTAAGCCTGCGGAAAATAGCAGAAACGACAGGTGAAATTAAAAAAAAACAAAAGGAAAAATCATATGCATTTTTTAAGCCGCAAAATACATTAGAATTAAACTAGAAATGGCATTGATTCCAACTAAAATTTGTTCCCATGTGTATTTCTGGTGCTGGCAAAACAGTCTTCCCAACCTGAGCACTTTCCGAGTTTGCTTCCGTGGCCTGTAACGTATTTTGAATACTTCCAATGAAGTTGAGCATTGTTGGCAAAGACCTGTCATCTGAAACATTGAAATTACAATGACCTGTCAATAACTAACACAACAGCATAAAAAGCAATTGTCCGAAGTCGACCGCAACTAATTAATCACCTAGCCTTGGTATAGTGTGGCCCTTTGGATGATGAATGACAACAGGGTCTACACATCGTTCCAAGAGTTCGATCCCGTACTGCTTCAAGAAGTCTGTCTCTCCTGCACCACCAACACAAACCCCTCAAATATTAGAAATAACACACTTTCCGTATCAACAAGAATATTGCAAAGGGGTGTGCTTGAGATATAGAAGGAAAAGTAACGCGCTTTTAAGTACAACAAATACCTATCTTATGATGATTCCGAGAAATGGAACAAAACAAAACAAACATGAAAAAGGGATAATATGAGATGAGATACCTAGAAAATGGAGGGATTTGCATTGAATAGGAGAAGCATACGCCTTTTCAGCCACAGAAGACGATTTAAACATAGCCCCACCAATTATTATTAAGAACTTTATTTTGGGCACTTTGGTTAAAGCCACACCCTGCAAGACAAACAAAACGAGTCACTCAAGTTATTACTCCTACCTTACACCGATAAAACAAAATTCCTCCAGATAGAAAACGTCGCCGTACCATTTGCTGAAGTCCCGGAAGACCAGCCGACAAGATGGCCCCCTGTATCATTGACATAATACGTGTATACATCACAAAAATGATGATTAGAAATGGACGGACAGTACTAATTCAACCAGAATATTTCCATATCGTCCTAATATTTTCTCTACCACCAGACGGAGACTTTGAAATGGTCAATTGGATACCTGTGAGAAACCAAGAAGACCATCAAAAGGTCCGTGCTTGATCATCAAATCCTCGATGAACGCGAGACATTCCTCAAAGTTTGTGTACTCCGTGAAGTCCTGAAGAAAGGAAAAAAACGCAGAGAAACCGATCAGTTGATAAAATATTGACAACCCCGAAAAGCAGGGATAGAATTTTAATTTGTACAACCTTGTTGAACTGGAACCATTCATAGTAAGGAGGGTCAAAGATCCCTTCCACGTCCGACTTGCCCTGCGCCGGATAGGGTGCGTCCACGAACACAAGGTCGAGCTTTTCGATGACGGATTGAGGCCATTTGTGAACCTGCTTCTTCAGAATCTCGCCGCTTGTTCTAAATCCATGAAGGCACAAAAACCTCGGCTTCCTCGCAATAGTCAGCTCTGCTGCTTCTCCCATCTTCTGCAATTCAAATTCTCTGACTCTCTCTCTCTCTCTCCCTAATCTAGAAATTAAAGGACGATGCCAACGCGAGTCGACGAATCTTGGAGGATGCTTTTATAGAGGAAAGAACATCTAGCAGCTGTCTCTTGATGTCTTGCGTCTTGCGTCTTGCGTCTTGCCTGTGGATTATAGAACCTGAATATTTAAAGCACGTTTGAAAAGAGAAGAGGGTCGTAGATGGAAAGCGTAGTGGGAACAATCTGAGGGTGGAGGGTGAGGGAGAGGGTGGGGAATTTTGACCTGAACTACGGTTGTGGATCCGTGGGCTAATGGGCGATCGTATGATAAGAGTTGCACTGTATTAAAAGAGTGCATGGACCTTGGACACACGCTAATTTTGTTTTGACTTTTGACCCACGTGCAAAAGCTGGGAGCTCCGACCTTTCTCTCTAGAACGTCCACATTATTTGGAGTTTGAGCTACGATTATATTATCGTATTTACTTTTAATATTTTATAGACGGGACCAAATATCTGTATATAAAATATACTAATTAACAATATAGTCTTTTCTTGAATCAATATCTCTCATCTTTTAATCATTAAAATCAAGCCAGTAAAAATAAAGATGCTTGAGTGAAATACTTTTTCATAGTTTTATAAATTGAAACTGAGAATCAAACTTCTGCATTACCGCCTACATCAATTTACTGAACAAGCATAACTTCATTAGTTTTTATGTAACTTACCTAAATAACAAAAAGAAACTTATAACTATATAGATATTATAACAACGAGTGAAGCAAATAGTAACGATTTCAGATGTTTATCATTACCCTTTTTATTGTGAGGCAGATCATGGCGGTGTTCTTTTTTTCTTTTTTACCATTTTCTTTTCTTCGATTAAGATTGTTTGGATGTTACGCATTATATGGAGTCAAAGCACTAATACCTTTAAATCTCTCTTAATTCTTCTTGTGTTAGTCAATAAGAATAACATCAACACTCAGCATTAATCTTACTGCTCTATAAAATTTAGAGAAATTTAGAGAAATCCAATAATACGTAATTATATCATTAACTAATAAAAAGACAAATTCTTCTAGTGTAAGTATAAGAGTTAAAGAAGATGATCTTGTAGGTAAGTAACTCAAAGAGATAGAGATAGTAAGTTTATTATTTAAATTTAATATTTTTAATTTTTAATTTTGAAGTTAAATTAATATCAAAAATGGGTCAGATTATATAAAATATTATAATTATATATGTCTTCCTTTAACGTTGAAAGTAAACATAAAGACAACCAAAAAGATCGAGTAAATTGCACGGATGAGGAATCGAGGAATACCCAATATAATACTCTTGTCTTTATAAATCTTTTTCTAGGTAATGTCCCTATAAGTCATTTTACACATAAACGGTTAATTTTATCAAACATCTTTAAATATACAATTAATGTTATCCTTTGATCAAATCATCTATATTAATCCTCTGTTAGCTAACCGCTGATAGAATCATCTAACAATCCATGTAATCCGCTGATTGTCAAACGTGATTATAGTAGTCTTTTAGTCCCTTAATTTTTCAATCATTGAGCGTTTTCAAAATCAGCAGATTGAGTTCAATCTGTCATCCCAATCGGTTGATTACCAAATATAATTATCAGCAGTTTGACATGGTTAAACAGTTAAAAACTTTTCAATTTACCAAAAAAATGGACAAGCTATTTACCAAATAAGACTTATATCCAAATTTTTTTCATTATTTTTAATGGGTGAAGTGTAATTATTCATATAATATTTTTTCCTTATAGCTGAAAAGATATTCTTCTAAATTTTGTTAAAAGTCAATGAAACCCTTACACTGCGTGAGCTAAATAATTTTTGTAATTGCTACACTAATATAACTTTATACAATTCAAAATTTTCCGTTTTTACTCACACCAATGAATTAATACTCTATATAGTTTATACAATATATTCATATATTCAACTGCACTCTCCAGCCTTTTAAAAATTTTAGAAACTCTCTAATATGTTTAAGATATCTCTCACAGTTCATAAATGATCTATTCATACTCAAAAACAACTTAAAATAGTCATTAGAAATAAAAATTAATTGTTGTAATGGTCAATAACAATAACATTAATCAACTAGAATATCATATTAATGTACTACATTGATCAATCAGTATGGTCATAAACTTATGGCACACATGATCTAAGGACATTACTTGACCACGCTACGATACTGATCAATTACAAGAGCCTAAAATTAGTCACTTAAATCACTACATTGATCAACCAAATTTTTTGAAACAAGTTATTAAAAATTTTAAGTTTTTTTTACAAAAGATTAAATCACATTTAATTAACAAAAACATAATTTAAAACTATTTCAAAAGTTCCCCAAAAGTATTTTGATGCATCAAGAGAATTTTGTTTAAAAAATTTAAATTTTTTTCTTAATTATTATAAAATATATCTAACTTGTCCTATGTGCAAATGATCATGAAATAACTGAACCTCTAACTTATTGAAATGACCAAAATAAGATTACAAGAATGATTGCAATGATATTATTAATTTCAATATGCTTGAAAGAACTTGCTCTTTCACATATTAATTTACTAATATCGCCAATAGTAAAAATATTAATAGCAACATATTTTGTTATCATCAAAACTAAGGTTCAGAACCTTAGTCCAACAATCTCACATTTTTTTATTATGACAACATATTTAATGATATTGAAGAAAGTAATGATATAGAGTAAGATCCCTTACGTTAAAACAATATATAATGATCCTTTACATTAAAACAGTATATAATACATGTTCTCCCTTAATTCATGCATCACAAATGATTCAATTTCAATGTTTCAATGATACTATTCTCTCTATATTTTTATTAATATTATAAAATTTATATGATATATAAATCTTTAAGTATAAAAAAAATAAATTCTATCTCTTATTTTTTAAAAAGATTCTATGATATGGGCAAAGTTCTCTTCAAAACATTGTAAAATCAAGGGATAAAAATATTTTAAAGTACTTAACTTTTTGAGTTTTTTAAACTCAGTATCGAACCTTTTAAAAATTTCAGTTAAGTGATCAACATTTTATAAAGTTAGCAACTTAATTCAAAACGTCAATTTTGTAAGTATTTTGCTGATTTAGGTAACATAATCTTTCTTTTCCATAACTTGTAGGCATTTATGTGAAAAACTAATTACCAACTTATCATTCATGTAGACTAAAACACCCAACTTATAACCACTTTCGCAAATTGGGTTGAGTTTGGTAATCTACTTGAATCATTAGTTGACAATTAGTTTCCTATGCGGCTACAGGTTATGGACAAAAATGATTCCGTTAGATAAATTAGAAAATAATAAACAAAACTAACTTTTTATACTATGTTACTAACATAATAAAAGGTTGGTCACTTAATTAAAAATTTTAAAAGCTTAAGCACTAAATTGGAAAAGCATTAAAAGATTGGCCACTTTAGAATTTGTTATCCTAAAATTAAAGAGAAATTCTTATAATACTTCCCAATATCAAAGTTCAATAAAAGCAATTCTTACAGTACTTATTAATTTCAAATGTCAATCTTTCTTTCTCTCCTTATGTATATGCAACAATGCTCTTTCCCCCAAAATATGCATGTGAAGTCAATATTTTCAAATATTATCAGTATAAATGTAAATGATTACCTCTCTTTGTATATCGTTAATAGTTGCATTCTTTCCTTCCTCGCTTGGTTCTACAATTGATATTTTGATATTAATTTCCTTACCTATCTTATGAAGATACTATTAATGTTTCTCATTTGATGATATGTGCTTTACTTTGGTTATTTTCACTTGAATTCTCTTGAAACTTTTTTGAAGTTGAATATATGCTCTAATTTATTTTTTTATTTATTCATTGATTGTTCAATTGTTTCAATTATATATGCTGATTTTTTAATTGTTTCAATTAGATCTACTCACTTTATCCTTATATTAAACTTGGTATTTCCCATATTAACTTACTAATACCGTCAAGGATAAAATATTAATAGTATTATATTTTGTTATCATCGAAACTATAAATTAGAACATCATTTGGTCCAACAATAGTGTTCGAAATAGCAAAACAAAGAACAAAAAAATTACGAATACCCAACAACTAGAAAACCTAAAACTTAGGGGAATAGAAACCAAACATCTAATGAAACATTCATCATTCAGATTTAATGATTCGAAAACTTTAGAGCTCATTCACTTTTCTTAGACCTTGGTATCATAAGTTTTTTTTTTCCTTTAGGGCACTTTTCACAATCTATAAGAAATGAAATAGTCAAAAGAAAGCATATAAAAATACATAAATATAACCAACAAAAAATATTTGATAAGAGCAATGAATGAACATCCTTTTGTTTCACATAGAATTTAGTGAAGAAAAAGTATGAAAAAAATGGTATTTGTATTAATGACCCACAATATAAAGCAAAGCTTACCATCACTCATCAAAAGAAAACTAAAGGAAAAATATGGTGCAAGATACAACTGAAAATAATGAGACCTTGAAATAAAGGCCAATAAGTGTTAAATTTGCCTAAAGATGAACAAGTCAAAATCCATCGAAATGGGACCAAACTAGATATCACATTCCGGTTAACTGAACAAAACTCTAATTCTTTTATTGAACTATAAAATAACCCTTGTAGAGAGATTCTATATAATAAATAGAATAAGAGAAGGTACAAATTCTAGTTTGTTCATTATTTGTAACTCGAAACTAAGCAACACAAGAGTAAAAGGGAGAAAGAAAAAGGAAAGTGAGGGATTGTTTTTATAATCCCTTCCAGTATCTATCTCTCCCAAATATCGGTAAATGAAAAACTAAGTATAAATAACTTCAAATGAAAAAGGAAACTACAGAGAAAATAACAAATTGCTGCACACAAAAATTAAAAAAATAGTATAATTTGAGCTAGAGAATAATCCCTTAGGCAAATTTTAAGTGAGAGAGTATGAATAATGTAATAGCTAAAAAAGGAAAAAGAAATAACTAAAGTACAGAGAACTTACTAGAAAAAAGAACAACAAACTTAGCACAAAAATAACATAAACCTCAATAAACAAGGGATGAATAAGTTAGGGAACAATACTACACAAATAGATTGAGTAAAGGATTCAAAATTCTTTTGATTTTTTAATCATTTAGGGGAATTGTAATTGAAGAGAAAGTGAAACTAGAAAGAACCTAAAACCCCTCACTTTTTATCTTATAATATATTGTTTCTATAAATTAGAATGAACAACCTTAGCCCTAAAACGATGAACTTTAATTTTATTTGCAAAAGGTATACTTTTAACCATAACATTTATACCAAAATATAAGTCAAACAATTACATTTTGAAGCATTAGAAAAGAATTCTAACATTTCAAAAGCATTCAAATTTAACTTTAAATGAACAAAACCCTTGACAGAGTTATGTTTCTGTTAGTAAGAATGACAATTACCCTTTAGCTACGAGTTTAGTCTGAGTTGACTTAGTTTAGGGCCAAGTTTAGGCATTTTTTAAAAAAAATTGAGCTCGAGCTTGGTCTAGCCCAAAATCCTAAATGACTTATATACTTATTAAAATGAAACTGAATGCATCTAAATAGTCGTAGTTTGTTCCTTGTAAATTACACTTGCATATTCTTCCATTTGCAAATAGGATATCCTTTTTCTTTTTCAATTCCTTTTCCAACTGTATGCCTTTTACTAAGAGAATTTAGGTAAAAATTAAAAGTTTTGCTTCTTGATAGGCAAAAAGGGATAAGCTTTGATTACCCATTCTTTAATTAGAGATAGCCCTGCTCACTTCCTTTATTTGCTATCTTAGGCCATCTCCAACCAAGGCACCAAAACACTAAATTTAGTATTTTGGTGTGTTACTATTCATTGCACCATTTTGGTGTAAAGATTTGATGTCTTTCTTGGAGTGGATTTTTTGCACCAAAACACCAAATTTATGCGCCAAAAGTTGTATAAAGACAACTTTGTCCATTTCCTTTTTAACATATTACTTTTATATCATTTTCTCAAATTGATTTATTTACATAATTCACTAAGTAATTAAATTTAAAATATATATTACTTTACATAAAATATGTCATTACAAAGTATATATTAAAAATATATTATTTTACACAATATTTGTAAATAATATTAATTTCATATAAAGTATATATAAAATTAAGTAAGAATAATGACTTTATTTTAATTTTAATAAATAAATGAATAAATATAAATTTTGTGTAAATATAAATTAATTTAGTTAATAACTAAATTATTGTGATTGATAAATATAAATTAATTTAGTTAATAACTAAATTATTGTAATATATTCTTTGAAAAAAATTTGGTGTAAAAATTTAGTGTCGAATGGTTGGAGTAACACTAAAAATTTAGTGTAAAAAGATTCTTAGAATATACCCTTTTACACCAAATTTGGTGTAATGGTTGAAGATGGCCTTATACTAGCAAGGAGTTTAAGGGTTTGGGTTGCTAATAGTGTAAAGGTATGGGTGATGGAGAAAATTAGGAATAACCATGTCTTTTCCATTCGAAGAAGCTAGAAGCCAAGAAGCCCACTTAATTTCCAAAGCCACTTTCCTATGGCCTTTGCTCCTTTCCTCTCTTTCTTTTTCCAATCCTTATCTTTATATCTTTGGCATTCAGTTGTCTCTTTATCTTTGGCATTTGACTTTGTGAACTGAATATTGTCTTTCATGGACAAAAATGAATAGATAGGGGTCAATCTACAAAAGAGGGTGATGACATTCATGTTGGCTTTGAGCTGCCTAAAGCTTGATCAGGCTCGAACACAGGTTAAATAATCTAAACCCAGTTAGGTTTTAGGTCAAGCTTAGGCCTTAAGTATCGAGTGTCGAGTCGGGCTAAACAAGGTGGTCGATGATAAGTCCAACTGGCTTGGCCCATTTTCATCATTATCTGTTAGTTAAGTGTGATGTCACTGCTAACAAGACATCTATTTTTTATTGTTTAATATTTATATGAGTCTCAGTGCTATATGGAAGTCATATGTTGTTACGGGCTCATTCTTTTTAATTAAACATAAATTTTGTTTGGTTACGAAGTTTACTCCATGCTAATAAATCGATTTCATTAACTCATAAACCAAACAACTCATAATGTTTGCTTTTGTATATAATTTTATTTTTTAATCAAAATATTATCTTACTCATTCAATAGGCTAGGATTAGGGTAGAGCTTATTTAAGAAAGAAGATGATGGAAGAGGCAAAGTCAAAGAAGCATAAGAGGCGCTTACCCACGAAACTTAACACATGATAAAAAATGTCAGCATGAGTCACAAGCTTCAAATTAGATTCAAGGGCAATCAAAATTATCTTGCAACACAGCTGTCTTAGACTACTAATGGCAATGTCCCTTATCAATAAATTGGTCCTTATTTTGGACTATTGAACATTACTAGAAATATCAAGCAACTTTATATGGGATATAATTGTAGAAGATGACATATTTAATTGTTGATTGAGTAAGGGAACCAATATTATGAACTGAAGGCAATGACGAAGTTGGATTTGAAGTTAGTAAATGGAATGAATTAATCATCACACTTGAAGAAGGAATTTGTGATAGACTTGTGGATGAAATAATAAGCATTACTTGAGCATCTTGATGTATACAGTAGAGGATAGTGAAGCAAGAAGGCTTAATAAGAAAGTACGCCAGTTAATGTATCATATACCGTATAAGCTCCAAAAAGCAAAGAGCAAGAACTCTACTATGGATTATAATAACTACATTGCACCACTAAAGATATAAGCACTAATTCTATGGTAGCACATACTTATTCATGGTCGGGAGTACTATAGTTCAATGGAAAAGAACTGTAATTCTTTTTAGTATAAAATAAAATTTTTAAAAAGTAACAATTGAAATTTGGATTTTTAAAAAAATAATGAAACTACTCGAAATTTGTAATTGAATTTGTTGAAATTTTAGAGAAATTGGTTGTTTTGTTTTAGGTTTAATTAAAATGAGTGGATGTTATATGACTTTTAAATAATATTGTGGGTCTCCCACAAACAATAAAAACAAAACAAAGTGTTACATTAATTAATATTAACATAACATTTAATTAATGAAAACAACATCCCATTAAAGATTCCATTACTTTTAAGTAAATTTGAATAATTTAAAATTGTTATAGGTCTTTTAACACTTTAAAACATTATATTTAATATATATTTTTAACATAGATATTAATATTAAAATATACTTTTTACGAATTTTGTTTATTTAAACTTGGTTATGTAAGTCTTCTTAATACTTCTTCATGTATCATGTTCGTCAATTTTCATTTTGTATCTTATACTTTTTGCATCTTTTTTTTCCAGCACTTTTCATGTAGTTTTTAATTGTGCAGTTTTGTCATCCATTATTTGTAGATGGGTCAGGCAATTTCTTTTGAATATTTAGTTTAGAATTTTAACTGAAACTGATGTAAAAAATTCTCAAAATACAAATAATCATTAATAAAATTAGTTATTTTATGGAAAAGCAAGATTAATTATAATGAAAATTAATTGAAAAAAGTTGCAAAACACAAAAAAGGAAATTAATTTTAAATGCCAGTAATAAAAATATGAAATTGATAATTTATTTATATCAAATATGTTTTTATCTCTTAATGTCAGATATTTCAACTTTACAAATTGTTAATAAAATTTTTTTAGAAGGTCAATGGAAGATTACGTTAATGTTGCTGTCATAAAAGCAACTGGCAACGCAACGCACGTCATATGGCTCTCATTTCTCAAAAAAAAAAAAAAAAAGGGTCAGATGACTGTTTTTACGTAACGACGCAGGAGAGAGAAGCATAAAGAGTTATTTTAGCTTTCAAGATTCAACCCATAAACTATACCAAAGTTGCCAACAATCTCCTTAAAAAGTCCCGAAAGAGCATAACTAATAGGGCTTTATGTGTCCTTTAAAAGAGATAGTCAATACCACCTCCATTCACGATCTTGTTAGAAGCAAAGGTGAAAATTATCTGTTTTCCATCACTTGCGATCTAGTGCAGATTGCCAAGTTTTGTGCTTCTGAGCCGTGGTGTTAATTTGAAGTCATATTTTTTATTTTCCTATAGATTTGTTTGTCTCCTTTTATAAATAATAAATTGCTCTTGTTGATTGATCGTAGGCTTTGAGGTTATCGTGTTAAAAAGGGGCACGTGGCTCATGATTGCGCCACGTATGCTCCTCTGTTAGCAAGTGGCATAGATGTGTTGGCAATTTGTAAGGCTATGATATATGATACGGGAAAGAATTTCTTTTTTGGGGAAGTAACTAATTTATTCATTAAAAAGGTTGACTATTATAATGAGAAATGAAATTCATCCCAAAGGTATAACATAACAGCAAACTACACATTAAGATAAAACATGTGAAGCATTACCAATTTAAGAGAAACTATTATCAAGTAGAGATAAGTGTTCCAATCTTCAATTTAAACTTGAGGTAAAATCCTATCCAGGTAAATTTGTTGAATTGTTTAAAATTTTCAAATAACATGTTGTTTCTCATCATCCAAACATAATAAACTAGCGTAACAAAATCAGCCCTAAACATCTTGCAATCTTCTTTAATTTTCCATTTTAAGATAGACATTCCAACCAAGTGAGCTTTCTATCATGAAGATCAAACAAATTGAGAAATTTTTTCCAAAACTGACTTGTGTGACAACATTTAAAAGATATGATCAAATGATTCCGGTTCAGAGGTACATAGAGGACAGTTCTTATTTAGAATCTGAAATTTAATGTTATCTTTAGTTTCCAGCTGCTAACTAGAGAATGAATGAATGAGTTTTAGTGATACTAGAACCCCAAATCAATTTACAAAAGGGAAATTTGATGAGGGTAGCAAGAATCATCATTTTACAATAAATAGTGTTAAACTTGCGTGAGTTTTGTAACTCCCATCCGACTTCATTCTGTAGCCCCTAATTTGGTAAATAATCCGACATACTATAGCAATTGGGTTAATTCCCCTTCTTGTGTGATATGACCAATACTAGTTGTTATTCTTAATAAGTTCTTGCATCATAGTGTTTTTAGGGATAAGCCTTCTAAGAGTAATGAAATATTATGTATAGCATAAAAGCTCAAGAGAAAGCCAGTTGTCAAGCCAAAATTTAGTACTTCTTCCGTCTCTAATGTAGTGCTAGATAAGAGAATGCAAGATTGACTTGGTACATAAGATTTTTTGAAAAGTATAGGAATAAGTTCTTTTCTAAGAGATGGAACAAATGCTTCTTTGTTCGACATGAAATATATGCACCCATTTCACCCAAAGGCTTTCCTTATCATGACATAGTCTCCATAACCTTTTAGCTAGTAGTACTTGGTTACCCAACCCTCCATTTTCTTTGGAAAAACAAATAACACTTCACTTAACTTTATAAATCTTCTTATCACCCATGTTTAGCCTATTCCATATGAAGTCTCTAATGTTTCTATCAATCGTTTTCAATACTCCTTTAGAAATAGCTAAGTGAGAGAACTAGTAGATGTGTAGATTATTAATAATTGAAATAACTAACTAAAGTCGACCTCCATAAGATAGGAACCTATTAGTTTAAGTAGAAATTCTATTTTGAACTTTATCAAAGAGAGGTCTACATTCAGATTCCTTCAACTTCCTAGTGGAGATAAGAATTCCCAAGTAAGTGAATGGTAAACTAGTGAATAGACAATCCCGCTTTAGTAATCACCCTTGAGGAATCATCAGGCCTCAACTTAAACAAATAAGCAGAGCTTCATTGAGGATTAAATCTGTTATGGACAGAAATTTCAAAGGACATGTTTACAAGCGACGTGGAGTATAAATGAACAGTGAGAATGTGATGCGACATTATTGAGTTTTAGCTGTAGTGATTTTTGTTGATTAAGTTGTATTGTTTTCAAATTCTTAGTTCATATCCTAATAGTTGGCTTTTAAGTCTTGCATGTAGTGAGTTCCTGTTTTATAGGAAGTAGTTATTGATTTTTTGTTTAAAAAGGATTGTATGCTAGAACTGAAGGATTAACGAGAATTTCAATAATCAATGTTACAGAGATCTGTGGGTTCTCTTTTAACGAACCCACCTATATATTCAACATAGGTTATAAAGGAAGGAAACCTCAAAAATTCTCCCTTCTATAAGAATCACATGTTGACATAGTTATTAATTGCCTAGGTAATTCGATCGCAAGTACGAGATCGTAACAAATTGTTATCAGAGCAAATAGTTATAGGCGAGTCATCTTCCAATCTACAAAAACAGTTTGAAGCCTTTCTTAAGACATACTACTAGTGCTAGTAGTAGTGATAGTAGTGGTAGTAGTAGTAGTGGTGGTGGTAAATGGTAGTTGTAGTATAATAGTGGTAGTAGTGGTAATAGGATTGGTGGTAGTAGTAGTAATCGTCACCTACTGGTTGTGGCTCAGTTGGCTGCACAGGCTGGGCATGTGGTAAGAGCTCTCAGGTTCGATTCTCATTAAACACACCTGCAGGGAGGGGCGAAGAGCCTTAACTGTAACCAAGCCTCGATCTAGATTAGTTGACCCAGTAGGTTTGGATACCGGTTGGTTTACACACAAAAAAGTAATCGTCATCGTTGTAGTCATCGTAGTAGCAGTCGTAGTGGTGGTAGTAATAGTTATTGTTATTGTTGTTGTTATAGTCGTCGTAGTAATCGTAGTAGTAGTGGTAGTAGTAGTTGCCATCATAGTAGTAGTTGTAGTAGTAGTAGACAAAAGAATTAAATAGTTGGTCGATCACGATTGAGGCCCAACCCCAAGAATGTAACATCCCGTTACCGACGTGAGGGTCATACCGGTAATTCGGATGGGTTAGCATTGAGTGCATTCATATTTGAATTTCACGTGCATTTTGCCTCTGTATCAGTGATAAATGAGTTAATTGCACATGCATACATAGTGACATGCATTCATGATTGTTC
>JANIJH010000006.1:14396787-14407152 GCA_024520975.1 Erythroxylum areolatum
GAAAATTTAATTCCAACTATTACATAATATAAAATATTCAAAGTACCAAAGAAATATATAATATGGCACTAATTTCCTAAATTATTTTATGTATAAATCAATTATGAATTAAATAATCCCTTATGTTTTATCCTAAAATTATTTTTCCTTGGGGTTAAAGTCCATAATTATTTACTAACCCAATATCATCCTTTAATGGCCCCAAGGCCCAAAAATCAATCCATAACTTAATTTTTGGGCTTGAAAGCCTTTTGGGCTTGAAAGCCTGTCTGGCGCATGCTCTGCTGCCTACGCAGAGACAACATCATTGCACGTGCCAGCGTCTGCGATTGTCCAAAGCAGTGTCTGGCGCATGCATTGCACGCGCCAGATGCTACACCATCATCTTTCTTCGACGCTGGTTTCGTTTTTTTTTCTTCCTTTTATGGATTCTTCTTAGTAAGTCCTTTTTAGAACCCTCTTTTGCGTGAACCAACAAAATGTAATCCACCATTGTCTTCTTCGGTGGTCATTACACAACACAAGACTCTTTTTTTTTATCACTCTAAACCATCCAACCTTACGAAAACCATCTTGTGTTTGGTTTCTCTTCATACCAAACTTTCAGTTGTAGATTAACATCCATGCATGACGTGTTTGGTTTTTTCTTTATACCAAAAACTAAACTTCGGTTTATATTGACATCCATGCATGATGTTTTGAGTTTATATTTTCATGTTCTCTTCTGTGTATTACACTCAATCTAAATCATGCATCCAAAACTATTATGTTTTATTGTGTGTTTTCTGTATTTCTTTCGTGAATGTCATTATAAATACAGAAGAAAAAAAACCGAACAGACAACACAATCATGCAATATTATCATCACAAATAGAACAAATAACCATGGTGTATGGCATAAAAGAATAAAGCAACATCCATGACTCTGATACCAATTGTAACTGATACCAATTGTAAAATATTTATGGATCAATGCGTACTTGTATCCATAATTGTTTTTCATGAGATGTTGATTTTCTTGAAAGAAGTTTATTTCCTCCTTCTTTCTTTTAGCGGCTTCTTTAATAGTTTAGAATCATCTATTCAATAAGTTTTTTTAACTTATATAGTATCACCAACCGACATGTCGTTTGGTAATTAGAAGAGAGAAGAAAAAGGTCTTTGACCCATTTGAGATCCATTATTTAATATCCAATAATTATTATCTTGAATGCTTTTTATATGACTCAAATCTATAAGTCATATGGGATATTAAATAGTCCAAGAGTATAAGGTGACTACAAAGAAGCTTTGAAACCGGAAGTATAATAGCTTTATAGCGTGTCATATCCACCTCTATGAAAACACGTTATTCCCGAGCTATGAAAACTATGGAATATCTTACTTGGCTAAGTATGAATAGTTTCTTCCTCGTCTTACATTATAAAATCCGATTTATCTCCTTATAATCTATGGCAACAAGTGTCAACAAAATTGTTTTCAACTCCTTTTTCCATTTTCCTGCTTTGGTGAGAGAGAGAGATAGAGAGAGAGAAGATTAGGAGCATACTTTTGTATGCGAAGAAAGTTATCCAGAAACCTGTAGGACGGGACTGAATGCAATCGATAAAAATTTATGTGGGATACTCAGGGATTTTGTAGTAATGATTGCATGTTCTGTAACCTCGGTTTGAATTTATCATAATGTGAAATCAGACTACTGCGTCAAATTATGTTTTACTTTAACTTTGTCATGACTTGTGTGAATCTCTAGGTGTTTTCGCTTCCACGCTTAACACGTATTTATAGTTCCTTCTATATTTGGTTTAAATAATGTTAAGTAAAATTTGCAGGTCCTTTCAGGATATAAATGCGGAAGCGAAATTTCAGAAGGATTTCTTAGATCAGCTGGTACTACAAATTTCGATTTTCTTTTTTACTGCTTTATATTAATTTATGCGCGCCTTCTTTACTAAAATGAACCTTTTTTCTATTCTGTTATATTTTGTTTTCTACTGTGATTTGTACATCAATGACTAATTGATGGTCGGAAAAATGTGAAGTTCAATATTTATTTCAGTCTTCAAGTGGTTTCTTCTAAAAAATAAATGCTAAGAAGGAGCTGACAATACCCTTGACATCACTCTTTTTTATTTAGATTATATGAAATAAAGACACCGGATCATTGTTTCGCAATCCACTACGTATGGAAAATATACAAGAAATACTTTCTATTTTATATACTTACTGGATGCTTGGGATAAAATAAATTTGAGAAGGAAATACTAGGTCTCTAGCTTTTGTTTGTTATTTCTTTCAGTTGCGGGAGGTTGCATTTGATAATTAGGAAAGGCAATTATATGGAGCTTGAATTTCCCTTTTTAACTCCTTGATTTGCTACTTTGCTTTGTTCCACACTAACGTGATCTCTCTAGTATATTTTCTATTATTCTCTTCAGATGTTGGCATGAAGAAATAAGCTATATATGGTCAAGACAGTATACTGGTTCTCAATTTGTTGAACATCATTTGAAAGGAATTAATGTGCTATTGAGCAACATAGTGTTACTATCTTCTGCTATAGTCATAGAAATAGGAAATAATATGGACTCGTGATTTTTTCCTTTGCAGTATGTGGGATGTTATTGATAAAAATTGTGGTTTAATGCAAAAGGTTGCAATTGCCTACTAAGAGGTCTTGATTTTGTGGTGTAACAGCAAATGACAATGATTAAAGCTCAAGCAGGAGTGAAGAATAACACAAGGAAGTTGAATCAGAGCATCATAAAGAGCGGTGCTAATCATGTTGTCCATGTAGTTGTTTTCACGTTGTTTTGTTTCTTTGTGGTGTATAAGTGGTCCAAAATATCAAGAAGATGAGGCATATTTAGGAGCAAAAGGGCCAGAAATCATGGGCTTACCTTAAACGAACAAGCATTATGGTGTGGCTTCCAGTTAGAGTATCCAGATGACATCCGAGGTTCAACGCGATTTTTTTTAAGAAAAATTTCAAATAGTATTGAACACTTTTTTTTTTTGTAAATCAGAAAACTTTATACAAATAATAAGAGGTTATGTAAGCTTGAGATTCCAACATATGAATCTCTAGACTAACAAAAGAAATCCATAAAACCTTTGGCAGATCTTCCATCCTAATTCCTAACATCAACCAGAAAATCATATACTAGACAATTGTTTACCCCAAACCTTTTAAGATTTGTCAATCTAAGCAAAAACACAATTAGACCAACAATTCCGGTTGCAATTCAGTAAGAGAATCTAACAACCTATTTCACAATCTCCATAGGCCGAGGGAGATGAACTTCGGATTATCATCACTCTCATACCTGCTAGGAGTTTTCGGGGTATTTCCTTCCATCCATAAATATAGCTATTTGATATGGTGCTAGGAATTTCCTTGCCTATTGCTCACCATGTCATCATTTCTTGTTATTTTGAACAATAAGTTGCCTGAAGTTGGTTCCACTTTATCTTGTATGGGAAAGAAAAGTGTGACTTGTTTTCTTTTTTTTTTTCTGTGGTTATTTTCTTATGTACAAAATGAAGTACCTTTCATATCTGGGGTTGTTTGGTTTCACTTCTGTTTTTAGTTGTTGTTTTTTGTTTATGTTTTTTTCTTAAAAAAACGAAAACTTGTTTGGATGAGATTTGTAATATAAAAACTGAAAGCAAAAACTTGTTTGATTGAGATTTGTAATAAAAAACTGAAAACAAAAACATGTTTGGTTTTATTATCATGTTTTTATTTTTTTTGTAATTATACTCTTATGCGTAATAATTATAATATAATACATTATATTTTTAAATTAATTAATTATCATTATAGCTAAAATTAAATATATGCAAATCAAATATTATTAAAAATTACACATTAATTGTATATAATAAAATTACATAAATTAGAAATTATATTAAGTCATTCTAATTAATAAAATATATCGACCATATTATAATTTTTTAAAACATAATAGTACTATCATTTACAAAAAAAACATAAATCAATTAGAAATAAAATATTCACTCCATTTTCACTTTTCTTAATTTGTTCTTCATTTTTAGCACAACTTTCAAATAATTCATCGCTTTGTCCATACATTCTAATATAGTTGTGTATAACACAACAAGCAATAACAATGTATTTTTATTTCTTCATATCATAACTTGGCATGTTTTTAAGTATAGGAAATCTTGCTTTTAGAACACTAAAACATCTTTCAATAACATTTCTTAATGAAGAATGCCTGTAGTTAAACAATTCCTATAGACCTTGAGATCTTCCTCTGCTTCTGTAATCTCGCAAATGATATCTTTCACTTCGATATGGTGAAAGAAATCTAGGCATATTAGTGTAGCCCGAGTCAACTAAATAGTACTTAACTAACATAGAAAGAACATAATATTAACAAAAAGAAATTAAAAATGAATCATAATTACTATGTTTATTTAAAATAATATAATACCTTATGGAAGCATAGGAAATTGATTCGCTAGATTTGTTACTATTTCCAAAAAAACTCGAGAGTCATTTGTAGTACCTTCCTATTCAACCATTACATATGTAAAAACGCATGTCAAATGAGCAACAACACATAATATTTTGGGTTGGATTAATTCTTTTGCCCCTATATGGTATTTGTTCATCTGCCGAAACATGTGTATCATCTATTGCTCTTATACAATCCTAAAAATTAAAAAATATATTAAAATAAATTTTAATCATAAGTACATAATTAAAATAGTAATTAAAGGTATGAATGTACCTGAAAATATGGAAATAATTTTGAATTACGTTGAATCTCAGGAGGTGTATTAGTAAAAGATGGTAGAGTAATGACTCTTTTTGCAAGACAATTAATTGTATATAAGACTTTTCAAAAGTACTTCAAAATTGTCCAGGTCGAATATTGAAAGCATTCTGTATTGACTCTAGTTGTCTCATTATGTCCTATAGTCATCAAGAAAATTGCTACTTGTTCCTCCATAGTTAAATGATTTGTTGCTTTTAAGTCTCCTAAACTCTTTAACTCATCACATAAGCTTAAGAAGATTATCTTTGTTATTCTTAAGTTTTCATTAATCCTTGTAAGATTCTCATTCAAAAGTTATAATATCCAATCATGACACGGTAGAGCAAAAGTTCTACATGGTTGCTTTTGTAAATAAAAATATTTGTTTTCACCCCCAACTATAGAAATAATGATTACCTTCTTCCGTTCATCATCAGAATTTGATTCAAAATCTGATAAGATATCCATGTATCTACAATGCCAACATTAAATAATTAATAAAATATTCAATCAAGTATATTTAATCATATATAGAAAAATATTCATACAAAATATAAACTTAAAATTAAGTCAAATATTCATACAAAGCATAAACTAAAAATGTTCAAAATATGGAATAGTGCTTAATATAAAAGTGTCAAACCAATAAGAATTCGATGTGTAATAACATGAAAACATAACTAAAGCGACATAATCCAATCCAACTTCCTTATTTGTGTCATCTTAAAAAAAATATCTCTGTAAAGTGGAGAATTATGTAAAGCCTTCACAATTTTTCCATATTGCACTGTTAACACCTAATTCATCTAAAGAATTTAGACATTCTATCATTATGTTAGACTCTTGAAATCTATTCTCTGCAGTGGGTGATGTTTTACTAAGTTTTTTCTCAAGTAAATCATTCTTCCTTTTTGATTGTTCACTAAGTATAAGTAAGGCTTCTTATATAATGTTAGAATGTGTCTTCTTTACCTTGTTTTTCTTAGGAGAATTCTTTCTCTTAGATGGAGAACTTTTATCTTGATCTTCTTTTCCATTATACGAGTAATCTTCATCAATATTATTTTCATGTTCCTCTTCTGTACTATTTGATGGAGATTTAGTTGATGGATGTGCATGCACACCAGTTACAGTAGTATGTCTAAAAATATGATACAAGTCTAAAAAATCCTTACAGCCTTTTTTCTTAAATTTGTGAACTATTTTATGCACCTATAATGGTGAAAAAGATATGTGAGAATGAATATTATATAATATGATATATTAATAAAACAAAAGACATTGTACCTTATGTAGATTTTCCCAACTCACTTGTAGCATTCACTTCACCAGTAAAAGAGTTGTAATCGATTCCTGTTTCTTTGAGTAAGTTCTTAAAATTCTTCAATATGACCCTTAATTCATTATACTTATTTTTCAATTGAATATCAATATACTCCTTATTGAATTTTGTTTGAAGCCCAATTTTCATATTCTTCCAACCAAATTTGGAAAAGGTAGTAGTCGTTTGATTTCCCTTCTTCACTTTTTTAACCATCAAAGAGATTAAATACATCTCTATAGTATCATTCCATACCTCATCTTTTTCATTTACTTCCATACAATCAATGTAATCATTCATATTATTCAAGCTTTCCATCACTAAATGTAATAACATTAAGTGACATCAATCACAACAATTTCTACAAAGTATTAAATGCTAAATATGGTTCAAAATAAACATGTGACAACTATAACAATTTCTAAAAAATATTTGGTGTCTAAACTTGTACAAATTGAATAATATAATTGAGATGGTACAAATGGAAAATTTTTCAACACAACACAATATTGATAGAAAAAGATAGACTTTAATGTGCTAGAATAGTGTCTTAGACCAACGTGTTCAACTTGAATTCTAAATTTTTTAATGTCAATTGATACACATCTTTGTCAACATGTATTAACATTTACAACATGAATTCATGACTACATAGTCTTTTTGTCTTCAGTTTTTTGTCATCAATATGTGATAAAAAGAAAACCTTTCTCTTTCTTATGTTTAGTAAAACGTAATGAAAGATGAAAATGGCTATATATATATATATATAATTCAACTCACGTATAAATGCATTTAATGTTTCTATTCGCCACGCTTATAAGTTACCATACAAATGCATTTTATCTTTCAATTCTCCACGCTTATAAGCTACCGTGAAGACAAGGCTTCACAATAAATGATGTGAAGACAAGAATGTCTTCACTTTTGTAAGGAATAAAGCCTCCATTAAATGCCTCCATATTCGCCATTAAATGACGTGAAGACAAGAATAGTTATAAAGCATGCTCCACTCTATGCTACATTAAAGATGTGAGGATGAGAAGAAAATAGCTAACTACTCCATTAAATGCCTCCATATGCCACATTAAATGACGTGAAGACAAGAATAGCTATAAAGTTACCTGTGCTCCACTCTTTGCTACATTAAAGACATGAGGATGAGAAGAAAATAGTTATAAAGACATAAGGACAAGGAGAAAGATTGACGTGAAGTCCAAGAACAAAACAGCTACAAAGACATGAGTAAGAAGAAAATAGCTATAGTTGTCTTCGTTTTAAATAACGTGAGGATCAAGAAAATAGCTATAAAATTCGATTTTAATAACGTTATTTCATGGCTGTGTTCTGTGTTGGTTCTTCATAAAGAATCAGATGAAGTCGTTGTTATGTTTAGTAGAGGAGGTGACGTAAAAACTGAAAAACTGAAACACATTGCACGAAAAGTCATTCTAGTTAGAAAAATTGTTGTTCAGAGGAAGAACGAGAGTGCATCATCTTCTTTATCATCACAAAAATTGCAGAAGCTTATGCTCAAAGCAGAAGTTTTACATGTTGCTTTTAGTATGTATAGCTACATCTACAATACTGTTATTTTCTTCATATATCTTTTTTTCATGGTTCTATGTTGGTTCATATCTCTCCTCCATCACGCCTAGTTTTTTTCATGCATAATTTCTCTATTTTGTTAGGGGTCTGATGTTATAGACAAGAGAAATTGCAGAAGCAACAGATAGATATGAAAACAAACCTGGAGATATTACAACAATGGTGAAGATGCAGAAGACGAAGTTGGCGCAGAGGACAGAAAAACCTGAATATGATTTGTTTTTTTGAAAAAAAAACGTTTTAAAATAGATGAAAAATTGTTTTCAGAAATCATGAAAACGTTATTTCTAGGGTCGTCTACTGAAAAATGTTCTTCATAGGGTCGTCTACCTATTCTATTTACTCCTACAAAAGTAAGATAGTTAATTCGTGATTCATTATACTTTATATGATCTAAATAGTGACTAATGACTCTTTGTGTATATGCAATTTTTTTGTCTAAATCTTCACAAATAGGACAATTCATTGTAAATCGTAAATAATATCGTCATCTATATTATCATAGTCTGAAATAGTAGGTTCTACTATATTATTGTCAAATTCGTAAATAATATCATCATTATCATGATCTATTATATAGAGAACATTAGTATTAAGGTGAAATATTTGTCTCCATAAATAATCTAAACAGATTGTGATAAAGTTTCTACTAGTATCAAAATAAAATAATAATTGATCGGAGGGAATAAACATAATGCTAAGAGTCAGAAATAACAATAAAGGTTGTAAATAAAGAAAATATTGAGCATATAATGAAAGTTGATAAATGAGAGAATATAAACAATAATTAAAGAAATAACTGAATGTTATATGAGATGTCATGCTTAGTCTATGAGAATCTGGATTTGATACTGAATTTCTAATCTATCTTGTTTATCTAAATGATAAATATAAAGAGTTTGATCTAATAAAATTCTTGCTTCTGTTAAGAGTTGAAAACATTGATGTTCTTTGGCTAATGCAATATGTTCTTTATAAAGTTGGACAAATTTTAGTTGTTCTTCTTCTAATTCTTGATAAGTTCTGATTAATTTCTTAAGTTGTCTTTTCTAATCAAAATAAGCCATATATTAATCAATGAGTTTCATAATCTTAGTTACATAAAAGCGTCTAATCTAATATAATTCGATAATACAATTCTTAATAAACTGAATCATTTCCTCTGTTTGATGCATGAGGGTTGATGCAGTGTTCTTAATACTTTGAGCTTCGTTATACAATGGATGATTTGCTGAAAGTTGATATCTGGGATCTATATAAGTATTATGAGCATGTTTATTACGAGCAATATGTTTAGAGAGTAATTCGTCAAAGGCTGCTTCTCGTTCATGAGTGATGCGAATCTGCTTATTGAGATAATACTTGCGTTGAAAGTACGAATGTGCCATGCTGATTGATGATAAAAGGATAGTAAACAGAGTAATATAATCAAAATAATCTAATGTGTGACAAGAAAATAATATAAACATTCATCTTACCTATTCTTCTTTACTCGCTTGAACACCAAACTCAGGCTAAATGCGAAGAGAGGAATGAAGGCAAAGAGAGTGTTTATTGATTAAGTTCTTGTGCCTTGGTAAGGTTTACATACTGACTATATATAGGAAAGGAAAAAAACTAAAGGCTAAAGGAAGCGGCCGACAAAACGTGACATAAAGAAAAGAAAAAGCTAAAGCAAAAGTGAAAGATTCGAAAGTAAAAGGAAAGAAAAGACACATATTTACAGGTGGATGGTCAAAAAGGACCTACATGCTTTTCTTTTTGAAACTGATGCTTATCATTTTATACCGATGATCTTATTCTTCAATAATTATAAGCCCGTCATCATCGGTAGTGCTTGTAGCATCTGGTACTTTTGAGGTAGAAGGACAATTGAGACAATGATGATCTGGATATTGTTGTATTTGTTTGCAAATTGTTTCCTTTTATGCAATGCTTAAAGGGTCAAAGAAGTCATCGAGTCTATCAAATGGTGCTTTGAACTTTTGAATAATTTGTAATCCTTCTGCTGCAATGGGAGTTTTGTATGCAGAGGTCATGAGTACTTGGGGTCCTTGATAATTGATTTTGATGGTAGTATCTTTGTCAATCCGAGTACATTGGTTATACACTCCTTCGAGACAATTCAAATTGAGTTTATTGACTAAATCCCAATTGAATTCATAACGAGGAGGTTCATCTATTGGTGGATACTGGAGATTGCTTACTCCAACTTAGAAATAGGCAATTCTTGATACTTTGATAGCTGCTTTAATGGCATCTTCTGCTTCTGCTGCTTCGAAGATTGGATAATTGTTATAAATCTTGATATACATTTCATGATCTTTGGCAAAACGATCCTTATAATTTTTAGTGCATGAATAAATCCTGATGGAAAATTTGATAAAAGCTTGAGATCTTGAATATAGATTGTATCAATTAATCCACTTTGAAATAGTAGATAGGTGGTCGATGGATCAGCTGTTGGACCCCGATCTTTTAGTGAAATTTAGAAATATTAAATGTATGAAATGAGTGTTCTGGTATATGTATTGCATGAAAGATGTTTCACGCTTAAAGGAAATTGTTGAGAAATAAGTGATTTGGTTTTGATGACCTTGATAATTGAATAGATTCGTATGGATTATGAAAGTTAAAGTAAATGAATTGATT
>JANIJH010000006.1:14490115-14500368 GCA_024520975.1 Erythroxylum areolatum
ATAGCAAACTTTGTGGCCACAGAAAACTCTTAACATAATCTACAAGTTTCATGTAGATCATTTTCTCAAATTTTTCCTAAATCAAAAGTCAACCCTCAAAGGCCAAAAGTCAAACTTTTCACAAATTTTCAATTTTTTTTACACTTTCTCTCTTTATTTCTTGATTTTCCACTCCCATTTCAATCAACTCATTCACTTGAACTTTCATAAATCATACAAATTTCCACAATTATCAAGAAACATCAAAACTCAAAATTCTTTTCTCATAATTTCCTTAAAGCATAATTACTTCCGTAATGTATATATAACACACTGATTTTCTATCATTTCTTATTTCTAAATTCCACCGAAAAATCGGGGTCCAACAACATATATCTATGAACATAATATAAATCCATTACACCATTATGGAATTTTACATAAAAAATAAGACTAATTAAAACTAATACATAGATAAGACTTCATCAAATCTTCAATCATGCAACACTTAATGTAGGATTAGGGATTGACATCATACATGTATAATTTATAAGTTCCAATCTCTTGTACAACAACCTTTAAGTTATCTCCTACATAAATCCATTATATTCTATAAGGGAGTTTTTAGAATTCCATGAAGGCATCTCTATCCTTTACTACATGGTTGGTTACTCCTAAATCTACAATCCACAAAAGATGTGATTCAATTAGAAAAATATAATAAGAGACATTTCTAAAATAGATGTATGTACAATAAGATTGTACCTTTTTTAGCTCACTACAATCACGAGCAAAATAATGCTTATTGCAATAATTAAAGCACTTAATACTTTAAAACTAGTTATCACATCAAAGATAGTTAACAATAATGTTTCTAAAGGGCTCTAACCTACTGCTGTAATGTGAAGCCCCAAACTTCTCTTGCATTAAGCTCAAACACATTTGAGCATTTGGAGTGATCCTCTTTATGCTCAACCTTTCTCCATTGACTCAAACCTTCTTCTTTTTCTTCTTCTTCTTCTCACACACTTCTCCCTTCTATCTTTACCTTATGACTACTGTACCTTCACTTTGTCCACCAGACAACTGGAAAACTCTCTACTTGTATTCTTACCCTTACAAAAAGCTCAACTTGCTTACGTAGCTTCTTCATCAGGGGCCCCTGCAGACTGACATTACCTCAAGAATCACCTCAAACATAACCTCTAAAAGCTAATATACCTCCTAGCATTAGAAGGTTTAAGTAGCAAGAGACCATAAGCCTGATGCTAAACTAAATTCTTTTCCACCAAACAGATGTCAAAAACACTTTATGGTTTCCCCTCCCATAGAAGTCTTGAAGGCTGGTGCTTATAGATGGAGTTCAACTTTGATAGACTTTTTTTCTTCGATAGAAGGGTGGCTTTTCTAGTGATGAAGCAGTGGGCACGAGGAAATTGGAGGCATCATGGTTTGTAGGACATGTTAGTGAATAGTGATAACATATTTTTCCTTATGTTCTCCTACAAAGAAGATGTTATAAAGATCCTTGAAACTAGACCTTGGCATAGAAGAAATAAAATAAAATAATATCCCAATATCAATACGCATATATAGAGGGCCTTTAGAGTATTGGACTACAAGTGGTTTAAGCTATCTTATGATTTATATTGGCAAACATATTTATATGGATCAAGCAACAGTAAAGACATCAAGAATAGACTTTATGAGGTTTTATGTCTTTGTAACCTCTATTACTCATTTATATGATACAATTTCTATTATTAAACTCAATGAATAGTTTAAAACTATGAAAGATACATTGAAAGTTACATATGTTTGGAAACCAAAGCAAGTTAACTCCAAAATGTAATGGTATCCTATTGGAAGCAGCTTTAAAACAAGTTTCTTTCGAAAGTTGGTAGAATTTGAAGAAATTAAATAGAATAATAACAACAAGACAAACATTTAAAAATATAAAAATTCAGGTTCATCTTGCTAATTCAATTGATGAGAGTGAAAATAGAAATGACCATGCAACATATATGCAAAAACAAGGCATAACTGATGGCAAAATTAGTGAGATAGATAAAGAATTTTTCTATGTCTGCTGCCAATGAAAATGATATACAAGCTACTAAGGAAACACAAAAAGAGGATTAGTGAACCTCTATCACTAGTTTGAATGATGAGGTCTTTGAAACTACAATGAAAAGACGGTCCATCAGGAAGAAAAAACCTTCTGTCTTAAATACCAAAGGATATGGAATATAGGATGAGCTAATGCTCCTTTCAAAAAATATTTTACTCAAAGAATTCATTTTAGAACACAAAAGCTTGACATCTTGGAGTTTGGGAATCTAAAATCAAATCAGGAAAATTTTATCTTTTACAATTGCTTCACTCTCACTGGAAGGAGGTCACCAATCACTCTTATCACCAAATGAAAGAATCTTATTTTAAATTAGTGGGTGTATCTACTATTAGTATCTTTGAACAAGTGATGCATGTTGAAGTTATATGTAAAGAAACCAAAAAATCACGTTTGGTTTCATTTATTTATTCTCACGTTAAAGTCTATCAAAGGTCTTAGCTTTGGGAAAAAACTCATATGGTTGGTTGTTAATATCTAGAAGTCTTGGCTATTGATTGGTGATTTAAACACCAACATCTTGCCTGAAGTAGAAGAAGGAATGAATTCTTCAAAACAACCTTGTTCTAAGTTAAGATAATGTTTCACTGACATCCAAGTTTATGATATTCCATGTGGTGGCAACTTCTTCACTTAGAACAACAAATATAATATTTCATCAGGAAAAGGCTAAATCATAGCCTAACTAACTTGGAGTGGTTCTAAGACTTTCTAAACTACTTTTCCATGTTCCCCATATCAAGCCTATCATATCACTCTCCTATCATTACTCAAACTAATTTTACAAGTATTAAAGCACCATTCAAAATTAACAATTTTCTGACTAGTTTGGTAGGTTGTGATGAAGTCATCTTAAACGGAATTAGAGCTAAGGTTTGTGGCACTAAAAAAATTATTTATGTCACAAGAATGAAGATCATTTAAAATATCCTCAAACAACTGCTCAAAGAAAATGTGGGAAACACCTAACATTTATTGTTAACTACCAAAGTGACTTTAAACTTAGTTTAAGATGAGTTGTACATGAATCCACTTCCAAAATTCTTCAGGAATTTGAAAATCTAGCAGTCTTTAATTTCTATAAGGTCATATTGTATGATTAATTTTTTTGATGAATAATATATGTTTAATTGATTATGAATTTATTTTACAACACTTAGTGATTATTGCTATGAGAATGCTTAGGATACTCATTTTAGTTGATATTTGATTTTAGGCACAATTCAAAAGTGAAAGAGCTAAAGTGAGTCAAAAGTACTATATTTGAGCCATTTTTTGAAGAATCACACTCACTTGTCTTTATGGAATAAGAAAAAGAAGATTAGAGAAAGAAGAAGACAACAAAATACAAAAAAATTGAAGAATATGAAGAATGAAGAGTGAAGAGAGCTACTCACGGCCTGCATGAGGTTGCATGGGCATGAGACACTCTTTCACGCCCATGCAAGGTATCTCACGGGCATGAGACACCTCTCACACCCGTGAGAGGGCATGCATGACCATGACACAATACCACCTCACCTATTTTTAACCTAGTTTTTAGTACAAAGCAAAAAGTGTTATGACGGCCGAGATATGAAAGTTTTGGTGTTTTCAGCTGGGAAAAGGGGGAAGCTTTGAAAGAAGATGAGAAGAAGGAGTAAAGCTCTTAATCGTGAGAGACTTATAGAAAGCTAACTTCTCAACATTGATTCGAAGGTGATATTGATGTCAACGACCCAGTTAAGCATTTTTCTTTGTATTTTTGTTTCTTTCTCTCTTTAGGAATTGATTGTGCTATCCTGTGCGTATAGATTTGGGTTTTATGTATCAATGATCATATTCTCGTTAGCATTCGATTGTTTGTGTATGAACCCATAGCTAGAATTTCAATATAACCCATAATTTTTATATTTAAGATTCATTTGTAAAGACTGATGGTTCGTAATCATTAGGAATAACATAAACTAGGTTAAATGACCTGAGCATATGAGGTTGTTGCTTAGATTGGTCTATTTTCTTAATTCGTAATGCAGTTGTTCAATTAAATCTAGAAAGCTTGTTCTAGGTTATTTGGTGGCTAGGTTTAATTAACGAACATCTATTAATTAAACACGACCAAAACTAGGATTAACAGAGTTTGTTATTAATCTACGACTAATAGTTGCTAGTGGAGGTTTGAGAACAATAAATCAATGAAGTACGCTCAACTAAGTGTAGGCCAAGATTAAGGCTATGTTTGGTTAAAGATAAGGTTTTTAATGGAATGGAATGATTTATAATGGAATAGAATGTAAATGGATGTAATATTAGAATATTGTTATTTGGGAGGAATGGAAGGGTTCATAATATAATATAATGAAATGTTGTTTAGATGAAAGGTTTACAATGTAATATAGTGTAAATTTGTTTATCATTTTACATTCCATCCTAAACCCCCCAAATTAGAGGTTTTTTATTTTTATTGTTTAGAATGGAATGAGATGTAATATGAAACCCTCCTCTTCCACCCTATTCCATTCAATTCTATTATAAACTCTCCTCCCAAACGATGGAATAATATTACATTCCATTCCATTCCATTAATAAACCTCAATCAAACATAGCCTACATCAAAAAATGGACTCCCAACGAATTCATTATTTTCAAATGTTTTCTTTAATTTGTTTTTATTACTTTAGTTTCATTTTATTTTCTTATTTCAAAACCAAATCAACCCCTAAACATATATTATTTTCATAACAAAAGCTAACCGAACACTCTCTGTAGGATCGACCTATTCTCACCACTATCATAGTTATAGGTCTAGTTTAATTTGTGTAGCATTACGACGTGCTACTAGCAATGAAACAGAGATCCATGATAGCTTGGCTCAAAGGAGGTGATAGAGACTCCTCCTTCTTTCACAAATATATGTTATCAAGGAGATGCATTAACAAAATCTTTAGTGTTATGATGGATAATCACAAGACATCTAAGTAAAAGCTTCCTACTTAAGGAAGCTTTTACTTATTTCTCAATTATTATGAATGTCTCCATAAATGATCACTCCTGATTTTAATCAGAGACATAATGAGAGAAAGCATTTTAGCTCAAGAAGTTAAGTTCTTATCCAATCCAATAACAATTTAGGAAATAGATGATGTAGTGAAATCACTTAATCATATAAAGCTCTAGGTGCGGATGGTTGTAACTTTTTTTCTTCATCAAAACCTGACCACTCACTAAGGAAATGGTAAATGATGTTATCTTATAATTCTTTAAAAAGAAGAAATTGCTTTATGAGATCAGCATGAACTTTAATACAATGATTCTGAAAAGGAGGTGAGCAGAAATACTTCAATGATTTTACGTCCATTACATACTACAGTTCAGTCTACAATATCATTTCCTACATCCAAGCCAAAGGACTAAATAAAGTCTTGATCAATCACATTGATACAACACAAGGAGCTTATATTCAAGGGAGAGTAATATGTGATAATATAATGTTAATGTAATAATTTTTTACGAGCTATTCTAAGGGAAAAGAGGGTAAAAACTATGTATTGAAAGTGGATTTGAGGAAGGCATATGAAAATATGGACTTTTCTTTTCTAGTGAACATTTTAAAAACTATAGATTTTCTTAAAGTGTTTACATAATGAATGTAACTATGCTTCAATACTCAACCTTTAATGTACTTATAAATGGAGAACCTACTATATCTTTCAAAAGTAGCAAAGGTATTAAGTAAAGGGATCTCCTTTCACCATATATTTTTGCTTTTGTTATGGAGGTTTTCAGTAGGCTTCTAAAAAGAGTAGTGGAGAGAATAAAACATTGTTATGCCAACCTGTGCTTTGCTAATGATCTAATACTATTATCTTAAGCTGAAAAGATTTTAATAACTACTCAAATAACAATAGTTAAGATGTTCACAAAGATGTCTAGGCTTGAAGTTAACCTTGTTAAGAGCTCCTTTTACATTTCTGATAAGGTTAGTGACTAGGAGTAAAAGATCATAACCACCACTGCTTTTAGCATACTTCACTTTTCAATCATATATCTTGGCATCCTAATATCAACTTCTGGACTGACTAATGGAGATTTCAAACCCTGGTTGACAAAATAGACTAAGATTTTAGGTTAAAGTATGAAAGCTCTATCTTTATCTAGAAGCGCTCAATTGATATCAGCAGTACTCAATTACATGAATGTGCATTGGGCAGGTCACTTGGCTTTTCCTCAGGCTGTGATCAAAATAACTGATAAAACTTTTAAGAAGTTTTGGGGTGTGGAAAAGGACCATAAAGCTCCTATTAAAAGGGTCGAGATCTGCACTTTTAAGAAGAATAGGGGCTTAAATATAGTTCCTTTAAAAGTCTTAAACTTGGTTATGCTCACTGAGAGGCTATAAAGACCTATAGAGGATAAACAATCCCATATGTCAAAATAGGTAAATGAATAATACATCAATATGAGGAGCATCTGGAAGGTTTATTTGTCAAAGAATTCTTTTACTATTATGAAAACCATTTTCAAAATTAGGAACAATATAAGGCCATAGATATTTAAGAAGAATGGTAATGGAATCAATACTTTCTTTTAGTTTGATACATGGCTTTCTAGTGAACCTTTGGAAATCGTTAAAGAGATATATCCTATAAGGGATATCATTCATGAAAATCAAAATGTGGCAATGGCACTTAATTTTAAGGCTGAAATTTATTTTAAGAAATTCTGATCCTAAGCTATCCAATGAGATCAACAACATTATTTTGTATGGATACAAAGAAGATACCAACTGCTAGCTATCATCCGCCAAAGGTAACTTCACCAATCTGTCTTATAAGAAATTATTTCAGGAGCATCCCCAAAGTGTTCCTTGGTATGAGAGGGTGTGGTATAATTTTTTGCTACTTAAAGCATCAATAACATTATAGAGAGTTTGTCAAAAATAGATTGCCCACCATTAATAGGCTAAAAAGTTTTATCTATCTCAAACTAGTGTGCGTTATGCAAAAATGACCAAGTGAGCGTATCACATCAATTTATTAGATGTTAGTTTTCTAATGCAACTTGGAAAATGATACTATAAAGATTTCCTCTTGTGAATCCTCCCATTAAATGGAAACATGTTGTTCTATGGCGCTCTAACATGTCACCCATCAACAAAGCTAGCAGATAGTATTTCTATATTGCTTTATCTTTCATAGTTCATGCTATTTGGGATAAAAGAAATATAAGAAATTTCAACAACATGGTACGAGGAATGGAGATCTGTTATAAAGACTTGTTCAACACAATCAAGTTGTATATCAACCTATTTATTGATAAAATCCTATTAACCTCCAATAGCATCAATATGTGGTGTTAATATTTATTACTTGCGTAGTTAAGCGTTGTACCTTTTATAATGTTTTCTACTTGATTTTAGATATCCCCATCCTAAGATGATGGGCTCGTGTATGGTTTTGTAACAATGGTGATGTTTGCCTTTCATAACTTAATTTAGTTTCATATTTTCCATAAAACAAATCAATTATCGCTTTTAATGTTCTACTTTTTAAAAGGAATTTTTTCCATGATGATTCCACTTTGTTTTCTTGGGGTCCTAAGTATAGCAGGCATTTCTTTTATCCCTTTTCCAATTAGGCCCACTATAATGCTTGCACTTCCTATTCTTAGGTCAATGTGAGCTAAAACTAATTACATATACCTCGAAGGATATTTTAAAGGCTTCAAAATTTTCTTCTTTTAGTATAAAATGCCTCATCAGATCTTCCATTATATGCATCTTCATACACTCCCAACTATTAGGAAATGAATGGATCACGTTTTGCACTTACTGCTTATTTGACAATTCATGACCAATATCATACACTTACACTTGCTAGCAGATGGTGTTGCTATATTGCATTATCTTATCTAGTTCATGCCATTTGGGATAAAAGAAATATGAGAATTTTCAACAATATGGTAAGAGGAATAGAGGTTTATTCTAAAGATTTGTTCAATGCAATCAAGCTGTATATTAACCTATTTAGTGATAAAATCCTATTAACCTCTAATATCATCAATATGTTTTGCTAATAGTTATTCTTTGTGTAGCTAACTATTGTACCTTTTATAATGTTTTCTACTTGATTCTGGATATCCCCTTCCTAGGATGATGGGCTTGTGTATGGTTTTGTAATAACTATAATGTTTGCCTTTCATAACTTAATCCAATTTCATATTTTCAAGACAAAAAACTTAATGCTTTTAATGTTACACCTCTTAAAAGGAGCTTTCCTTTTCTATATTGATTCCAATTTTCCTTCTTGAGGTCCTAAGTATAGGGGCTATTTCTTTTATCCTTTTTTCATTTGGGCCCATAATGAGGCTTAAGCTTCCTATTTATAGCACCATATGAGCTAAAACTAATATATACCTCAGAGGATATTTTAGAGGCTTCAAAACGTCATTCTTCAAGTATAAAATTTATTGTAGCATCTTCCATTAGCTTGATGTTCTCTTTGTAAGTTAGATAAATATTCATATGCTCCTAACTATAAGGAAATGAGCAGATCATGAGTTGCAATTACTACTCATTTGACAATTTGTGACTAACACCATGCAACATCACAACTTACACTTGTGCTTTCACTTGTTAGTTGATAGTGTTTTTATATTGCTTTATCTTATCTAAATCATGTCATTTTTTAATAAAAGAAACATGAGAATTTTCGACAATATGGTAGGAGGAATGGAGATCTGTTCTCAAGACTTGTTCAATGCAATCAAGTTGTATATCAACCTATTTAGTGATAAAATCCTATTAACCTCTAATACCATCAATATATGGTGCTAATATTTATTCCTTGTGTAGCTAAATGTTTTACCTTTTATTTTTTTCTACTTGATTCTGGATGTCCCCATCCTAGGATGATAGACTTGTGTATGGTTTTATAGTAATGATGATTTTTTCTTTTCATAACTTGATTCAATTTCATATTTTTGAAAAAAGCACTTAACTCTTTTAATGTTTTATTTCTTAAAAGGAGTTTTTGTTTTCCATATTGATTCCACTTTGCCTTCTTATGGTCCTAATTATAGTGGGTGTTTCTTTTATCCATTTTCCGTTTGGGCCTACTATGATGCTTACGCTTCATATTCATAGCTCCAAGTGAGCTAAAACTAATTACATATACCTTGGAGGATATTTTAGAGGCTTCAAAACATTCTTCTTCTAGTATAAAATGCCTCGTAGCATCTTCCATTGTCTTGATGTTTTCACTATAAGATGGATATTGACTTGCACTTACTGCTAATTTGACAATTCGTGACCAACTTATAACATCATGACTTACACTTGTACTTAATAGCAGATAGTGTTTCTATATTGCTTTATCTTATATAGTTCATGCCATTTAGGATAAAAGAAATATGAGAATTTTCAATAACATGGTAAGAGGAATTGAGATCTATTCTAAAGAATTATCTAATGCAATCAAGTTATATATCAACCTATTTAGTGATAAAATCCTACGAACCTCTAATATCATTAATATATAGTGCTAATAGTTATTCCTTGCTAATAGTTATTCCTTATGTAGCTAAGTGTTAGACCTTTTCTGATGTTTTCTAGTTTATTCTAGATATCCCTATCCCTATCTTAGGATGATGGGCTTATATATGGTTTTGTAACAATATGATGTTTGCCTTTCTTAACTTAATTGAATTTCACATTAAAAAATTTAATGCTTCTAATGTTCTACTTCTTAAAAGGAGTTTTCCTTTTCCATATTGATTCCACTTTGCCTTCTTAGGGTCTCAAGTATAGTGGGTATTTTTTTTATCCTTTTTCATTTGGGACCACCATGATGCTTACGTTTCCTGTTCATAGGTCTATATGAGCTAAAACTAACCGTATATGCCTCGGAGGATATTTTAGGGGCTTTAAAATGTTCTTCTTCTAGTATAAAATTCCTCGTAGCATCTTCCATTGTCTTAATTTTCTCATTATAAGTTAGATGTATATTCATATTCTCCCAAACATGATGAAATGAGTGGATGATGACTTACACTTGTTGCTCATTTGACAATTCGTTACCAACATCATGTGTAACATCCCGTTACCTATGCTAGGGCTAGAATTGTGAATTTTGAGAATTTGTGAGAAATTAGGAAAAATGCACAT
>JANIJH010000006.1:14504184-14521154 GCA_024520975.1 Erythroxylum areolatum
GTATTGTATAATTGTGTTAGTTTGGACTTTTGAGTTAAACAATACATATTTTGTGATAGTAGTTGATAATGAAATTATGTATTTTTATTTTGATATATGTCTTCATTTATTTTTATAAATAAATGGAAGGAAGCTCAAGTACTCCTGATAATTCAACCATTTCAGGAAGATACAGTGATCTAGCTTAGAATCATGTTGCATTGGTCTTCGATATGAGGAACCATATCGTTTACTTGTTTTGTAACAAGCATTTGAAAGGTGGAGGAATCATCAGATTAAAAAAACATTTAGCTGGGATTCAAACAGATTAAAAAGTGACTTGACCTACCAATTAAAAAGTGAGTCTTGATGTGAAATGACAAATGAAGACTTTGATTGAAGAGTATCAACATGAGAAAGGTAGAAGAGAGAGATTGAATTATTAAATTGGTAGTGGAAGTTCGTTTTTTGGTGTTTAGGATGATAGTGGAAATGTTGAAGGTGGTTGTGTTTCTATCCAACAGGAAGTGAGTGTTTCATCTGGACCTAATGTTAGGAAAAGAAGAAAGCAAGTGTTGAATTTTTTTGCACCACATAACTCCCGGAGCTCAAATTTTAATTCATAGTGTCTTACAATCAAAAGAAGGGACTTATAATATGGATGTGGCAATGGCTAGATGACGACATGATTCAGATATAACATTAAATGCTTTCCAGTCTTATTATTATCAGCCTATAGTAGATGCTATAGCCTCTTACGATCTAGGATACAAAGTCTTTCTATTGATGACTACAGAGGTAAAATTTTAAGCAGTTTTGTTTATAAAATTAAAAGTTATTTGGTTGAAAGAAGAATGACTTGGGCTACTTATATGTGTTCAATCATGTGTGATGGTTGGACAAATAAAAGACATGAACTTATTATTAATTTTTTGGTTTATTTTGCAAAGGATTTAATATTTTTAAAATGTATTGTTGTATTTGATCTTGTTAGGAATGCTGATACTTTATTTAAAATATTTGATGAAGTTGTGAATGAAGTAAGACTAGAAAATATTGTTTAGTTCCTTTACTGACAATGATTTCGCTTATAAAGTAACTTGAAGAAGATTACAAAGTAAGTATAATTCTTTTTTTGGACTCCTTGTGTTGCACATTGCATTAACTTAATGTTGAAAAATATAAGGGATGCTAGGTATTTTCTTATTATTGATGAGACTGTGCAGAAAGCAAAAAAATTGAACAAGTTCATCTACAATCATATATGAGTCTTGAATTTAATGAGAAAGGATTTCACTAATGATAAAATTTGTGATGTTCTGCTGTTACAAGATTTGCAACAAATTTCTTATCACTTCAGTGTTTTATTATGATGAAGAAAGAGTTGAAACAAATGCTTATAAGTGATAAGTGAGTTACATCTTAACATGCTAAGTTTAATGTTCAATTGGAGGTTTCCAGAATTATACTTGAAGAAACTTAATTTTAGTCTAAATGCCAATTTTTCATTCAAGTTTGTGAGTTTTTGGTGAGGGTATTTCGTATAGCTGATAGTAATGAAAAGATAATAATGAGTTATTTTTATGATATCATAGAGAGGGCGATAGAAGCAATTAAGGCTAATATGAAAAATAGGTCTTCTTTGTACATACCTTATATTGCAATCATCAATAAGAGATGAGAAAGATAACTTTATTCTACGTTGTTTCCACTTAAGACATTTTAAAATCCTATTATCTATTTTAGATAAGTTCTTACAAGAAAAATTTAAAGTTAATAGGAGAATATTATTAACTATTACAACAGTTATTGCCAATGAAATGATACAAGATCTCCTAAGCTCACAAGTGGACATTTATAAGTAGGTTTTTGGAGATTTTGGGATGCCAATTGCTATTCATCAAAGAGCAAAACTTAATCCAAGTATTTTTTTTCACTTTTATTATTTGTTGAAAATTAATCATTAGTTATTTTGTTTATAATGCTCCTTTTGTTGTCTTATAGCTTACAGTTTCTTGGTGTAATCAATTCAGAAGTGATGTTCCATAATTGCAATGGTTTGTGATTCGAATTCTAAGTCAATGTATGAGTGCAAAATACTTTGAATTCATCTATTCTTAGAAAAGGAATAGATTGAAACACAAAAGATTGATTGACTTGGTCTTTATTCAATACAATTTAAATTTTTGGGAAAGGTATGTTATTATCATTATTAAGTTAGATATATTTTTTAATAATTTAATTTTATTATTTACCGAGATTCTTAATAGAACAAGTAGTTCAGTAGATTCAATTTGCTTTGTTAATATTGATCTTTTCGGATTGAATTTATAAGAAATCGAGTTTGATATATGAGAATGACTTAGAAGAGATTTATCATTGACATGTCATTTGGTGCAATAAATTTGAATAATAACGAAGATAAAACTTCTCTTAATAGTGAGAATTTTGTACTAAATAATAATTGAAGTTAATGCAATTATAGTAGATATCCTGTATTCGATTGAATGAAATTCAAGTTTTATTTCTCCCCTTTTTTTAATTTTACGTATATTTGATGTACATGTTAAATTCTATATATGTAATATAATTGTAAATATTTTTATTTCAGGTTTTACTTTTAGTTAGTTTTCTGCCGCAAACTCTTGTTATAAATTATAATTGTTAGAAAATAATAGATATTTATTATTCTTTTTATTTAAAATTTTTGAGAGAATTACTATTTATTATATAATAAAATTACAATACTTCTAATATTTATATTGTTCTTAATTTTATATTTATATAATAATTAAAATATTTTTTATATTAATTATAGTTATTATTTGTACGTGAAAATAAATACAAATTGCCGTGAAACAGTAGACGTTGCTAACGAATAGGAAGATGCTGGGAAGGAGTAGCGATCTGTTTTCTGCCACCTGTTGCGAGCACCGGTGGCGTGTGGTAGGATTTTGTGCTCCAGTCATTATCATCAATCAACGAACCTGACCTTGTGACCATCATCAAACAGTTTATTCAGGCGGCTATTTGGCTATTATAAGTGTTGCACAGAAAGGATTCAGCAAACACAGATTAAAAATGGTTCAAGGTGTAACCTTGCTTGGCTACTGGGCTAGTCCTTACACCATCAGAGTTAAGTGGGCTCTGAAGCTGAAAGAGGTTGAATACGAGTACGTGGAAGAGCATCTTCCAGAAAAGAGTAATCTGCTCCTACAGTACAACCCTGTTCATGAAAAGGTTCCAGTCCTTGTCCATGGAGGTAAACCATTAGCAGAGTCTCTTGTGATCATCGAGTATATTGACGATGTGTGGAAACAACATCCACTCCTCCCTCAGGATCCCCATGAAAGGGCCGAAGCCCGCTTTTGGGCCAAATTTGCAGATGAGAAGGTATGCGTGCTACTCGACTGTGGTGGAACCTTTTGCTTTAGAATCTTTGTATTAGAGCTGAATGGCCAATGGCGGTATTACTATTATGTAAGTCAAATACTATACTACAACGGATTGCATATCCTTCCATGGCCGAATTTGAATATCAAAATGGTGGATATAGAAGTCATAATTCAAAGGGTTGGTTCCGTCACGGTTTAATGAATCTTGTGCTGAGGGTTATTAAACAGTTCATGATCAACTGATGCATAATTGTTTATTGTATTCAGTGCGTCCCTCCAATTATGCGTTCGTTTGTCACAGAAGGTGAAGAGAAAGCCACGGCTGCAAAAGAGGCTCGAGAGCATCTCAAGACTCTGGAAGGTGCACTGCAAGGGAAGCAATTCTTCGGAGGAGAAACAATAGGCTTCGTGGATGTTGCTGCTGGATGGATAGGAATCTGGGCTCGAATAGTTGAGCAGATTACAGATGTCAACTTGATAGACGAAGAGACCATGCCTCTGCTTGCTGCTTGGTTTGCGCTTTTTCTGGAACTTCCCATCGTCAAACAATGCCTGCCTCCATTGGACAGGTTGTTAGAGCACAACAGAGGCTTCCGCAAAACATTAACTGCTCCATCCACTTAGAGCTGCGTTCTCAAAACCTGGTTTGCTTCTGGAGTTCTTTGATCTCCATACATCGGAGCCTTGGTTCTAAAATATGAAACAATAAAATATTTCTTGTTACTTCATGTTTATTAAAAGCTGGTTTTTATGTAACTTAGTTATTGATAAGGTCAGTGGAATACAGATGTATGTTGCATTAAAAGATAGTGAGATCGTAACTGGGAACTCTTACTATCACCTGAACCAATAACACAATATTTTCATATTATATACAAGATATCAACATAGGATAACCGTAACGAAAGTCCAACCTTTAACTTTCTACGTTCTGTTAACACATTTGCCACCAACATATTCAAACGCATGATCACAATAATGGACACCGAAGTTGCTACAAAGAAGGCCAAAGCCAAGCCCAAGCATAAGAAGAATTGCTATAGGAGACGTGACCCTTCAGACGCAATCCAATGGATGTGCCTTCCGGAGAGTTTATATATATATATTATATATATCCTCAAGAGTAGTTAAAGACTATTTAAACCGAGTCGATAAGGGACACACAAGGTTTTATATGGTGAAAGCAGTGACATGTAATTCCTCAGCATTCAACAAATTCCTTAAAGTTCCCATAGGCAGGAACCATGTTGGCTATGAGAAAAAGTGTACCTTTAGCTATTTGGGGTTGAATGGCACAGGTAGATAATGGTTCATGGACGTATACTTGACTGCTATTGAGACAATCCTATACTTTGATGCTTGGTTTGTCTAAAACCTAGAATTAAACTCCTAAGGTATCAATTCTCTCATCATCTCCTTGCCCAGGAAGCGCAGTTATAAATCCATTTAATCTTGGTAGATCTCCATTTCATGTGAAAAATCAAAACAGCATCATTTTAGTCCTCAGGTTTGAACTTCACTTGTTTTCCTTTGGCTCCAGAATTTGCAGATTCCTCAAATTGCAACCTTAGATGCTATTCTCGTCGGTATCTGGTCCACAAACTGGGATAATAGATAACTTATAGAATTGCTTACTATCCTCCTCAACAATCCATATATGGAAGATGTCTACACTGCTGGATAGCTGGAGCAGGAGCTTCTAACAAGTGCCAAAGCCTCGTCATCCATCTCAGTATTATCCTTCTCCATCATTTTGACGGTGTCCAGAGCAGATATACCAGCTCGGATGTGCATTCTAAGAATTACTTTATACAGTGGTAAAGTTGCAATACCATGATGATGAAGAACCTTAATATAGCAATTGGCATCCTCAAGTTTCTGATGATTCTCAAGATTCTCTGCGATGGCCAGTAACATACCATGTGATGGCCTCCAATTACAATGTTGGAACCTTGCAAACGCATTTCTCATTGATCTGATAACTTTATCCATCCGTTGGGTTTTAACCCAACCCTCCATGAGAATCTCCCATGTCTTATAATTTGGGCACCCACCTTTTTCCAATGTGGAGAGGTGAAATAACTCAGCTTTTTCTATCATCCCATTCCTCATGTATGCGGCTAGAAGAACATTAGAGACTCTAATATCATACTTCCTACAGTTGGACTCCCATTCCATGAACACCCTCTCGGCCTCTACAAGGCCATCTGCCTTTATCAAGCACGTCAACAACCTTAAATAATTAGCACAAGTCATTTTCCTACTAACTCCTTTACAAGCATCCCAAAGCCTTAGAACTCCCTCTTTGTTCTTCAACGAGGAATATTGTGTCATGATGAAGAAATAGCCAAGGTGATTACAGGTAGAAAGCTTTTTTTCTGCACATCTAAGTGCTGAAAAGGCTTTCTCAAAAGCACCTGCCCTTATATACATATTGGCCAAAGTAGATAGGGTACTCCAACCCACTTGAACATTTTCATCATCCATCATTTCTCGGTAAACCACCTCTGCTTCAGCAATCCCAGCTAGCTCCTCACAAGCTCTCAGCCAAAGATTATAAGAAAGAACGTTTCTTGGTATATGATTCTGCTTCATTTGCAGAATAACAGCAGGCACTTTCTTGTACTCAGATGTAGCCATATAAAGCTTCATCATCTCGTTAAACAAATGAGGGCTGACAATCAGGCCCAACTCATTCAGATTCCTCATGAAATCTTCAGCTTTCCTAGTGTCTCTTTCTTTCACATAACCACGAAGCAGAGGGAAAGCAGCAGCCTTCCGCGAAGCAGAATCAGGTAAAACCCTGAAATACTCTTCAGCCTCTCCTAAATTGCACGTCTTGACCATCAATTCCACTCTCATGGCATGATCCACCGGTGAATAGCAGAAACTTCTATGACCGTCCATCCATTTCAAGACCTCAAGAGCGTCGTTGAAGCGACTGGACTTGAGGAGCAGTTTAGTGATGTTCCTGAGCTCGTAGATTGTGAACTTGCAGCCACTAGCCACCCATCTCTGGATTAACATAGATGGGTTTATCTCATGTTTTAATCTCAATATTTCACTCTCAAGGCTCAACCCTTTCTTGTGAACAGCCACTGTGCATATCAGTCTCCGTGAAATTCCGGCTTCCACGGAGCTGGGTACGAAATTAAGTAACAACGTTAGTAGTCAAACAAAAGATTAACAAAGGAAAATAATTACGAAGGCTCACCGTCGGGCGCCTTGTACTAGCGATCGTATCGCCATGACAGGGCAACGGCCACCGTCTCGCTTCCGTGGACGCCCTAAATTCTTAACGAAAAAGAACGGGACACGGAAAAGATATTAACTTCCAGGCTAAACGACGCCGTAATAGCGCCGTAAACGTTTAATTAATTAATTTAAGTAATTATTGGTGGTAGAAAATTCTTTTCTTGCCAAGTACGAGTGACCGACGAGACCTTCCTTTCACTTCCCTTTCTCCTCTGTTCTCGATTGCTAAGAACCGTAACTCTTCATAGCTTTTTAATTCAGACTCTAAAATGAGGAGATATGGTTGGGTAGTGGAAAAAGTAAGTCAACAACAAGCAGAATGCTTCGATTCAATTGGTGTTATGCTGTTTTGACTTCTTTCTGTTCTCTACAGTGCCGGCGGCATTTGCTGGTGGAATCAGTTGTCGATCGAGGAGCTTCGGCTCGGGCATTTGGTACATGGGGGCAAGATGTTTTGCGTGAACGATGTGAGCTATATGCATGCTGCAAATTTTGTCTGACGTTAAATAAACTTGCACTCTCGCATTATCTTATCACATGATGTTGTTTTCCTCTTGTATTTGGTAAGTTCCGAACAGTTGCAGTTTTGCGAGCGGTAAGTGGAGTGATTGTGGAAGAATTCAAATGTGGCTGATGAAAGAAAGACAAATTCATGCCTCAGGTATTGCAAAGGTTGAATACTTGATTTTTATTTCCGTCCCTTTTTCTGGGACTTTGAATTAAAAATTTTCTTGAAATTTTTGCCACAGGAACTTGTGAGGCAAAACAACCAACCTATTATGAAATTCTTGGTGTTCCTGAAAATGCCAGTCGAGATGAGATTAAAAAGGCGTTTCGTTCAGTGAGCTTTACTTTTCTGACATTGCTAGATTGGATATTTTCATTCTTTCCGTATGTCTGTTATCTTGGGAGGTATGAGAATGAGGGCAGAATGGGAGTGAGAGATGAGATGGACAAGTCCATAAGTGTCAAAGTAGAGTTTGTGATTAAATCTGCTTTCTAAAAACTATGATCCATCTTAATGTAAAGATCGTGTAATTAAGAAAAGGAAATAAATGTCTGGAAGAAAAAGGCAGTAAGCGGTGCTTATTGTCTTTTGCATGTTCAGTAACTGGGATATTGAAAGTGGCGTCACATTAAGTGTACATTGTTTATCTATCAAATCCTTTGGAGAGTCTTTCTGTTATACTCTTTTGCAGATAGTTTATACATTTGTGCAGCATTCTTATGTTTAGTGTTTTGGATCATTATATGCAGCTTGCAAAGAAGTACCATCCAGATGCAAATAAGAATAATCCCTCCGCAAAGAGGAAATTTCAACAGATTAGAGAAGCCTATGATGTCCGTACTACCCACATATTGAATTCACATTTTATTGGTTTTCTTATGCTCTTCATTCCGTCTTACTGCTCCATCAAGACTCCAAAATTATAGATTTTCTGCTACTTCAGAATGCAAATTATATGTTTGTGTGTGTGTGTGTGTGTGTGTAGAAAGCTAAAATCTGGATTAATTGTTTATATCATCTATCTCAATGATATTCATTACTTTTATGGTAATTCAGACACTGCAAGATTCTGAGAAGAGAGCACAATATGACAGTGTACGAATCACCATTTCTATGACTTTGTCAATCATTCCATATTTTTGGTTTAGTAAGTTGTAGGAACTTGCTCCGTTTCCCCTGTTGTTGGGTTCTAAACTAACTGAATTCTTGGTACTCATACTAATGAAGAAGCGGTCTGGAGGTTCAACTAATGTAGAGCATGGAGCTGATACTGCAGAGGAGTTTGGATATGGGGCTGATAGAGCATCAGAGTTTAGATATGGTGCTGGTAATGCAGGGGGTTTTAGATATTCTCACAACAGTAATTTCTCTGATTCATTCCAAAAGATATTCTCCCAGGTACTTCTTGATACAGCACTTTTGTGCTTCATGTTGATGAGATAGCTTCTATGGCGTGGCAGTTTTTTTAAATTACAGTTCATTTGGATGCTTACAGATATTTGAAGATGAAATAAATCAGTTTGCATCTGATATTCAGGTCAACCTTTTCCCTTTAATTTTTCTTTGTTTTATACTCATTGCTTCCAAACTTTAAAGCTTGTTTATATTACTTTGAAATCTTTATAGGTGGAGGTGTGGCTGTCTTTTTCTGAAGCTGCAAGGGGTTGCACCAAAAACATATCTTTTGATGCATATGTACCATGTGATTCTTGTGGTGAGTGAAATTATTACTTTCTGGGTACATAAACCTTTATGAAATCCTTAAATTCCTCTAATATGTTTGTGCATTTTTTTAAGTCCTGAGGGTTCAAATGAGAGATGATTTGTTTTTGTAGTTCACTTATCATCCATTCTGCAGATGGCCGTGGCTATCCAATTGATGCAAAAGCAATAGTTTGTCCTACATGTAGAGGTATGAGGAAAGTAAGTATTCTGAAGGTGTATGGCCATATTAATGGTGGGGTGAATCACCATTAAAGAATTATTTTATGCTCGGTTCCTCTTTATCTGGGACTCCGCAATTTTACTCCACAATTTTATGTTTGTACCTTTTCTGATATTTCAAGTTTTGAGCTAGGTCACAATTCCTCCATTTACGGCAACATGCAGCACCTGTAAAGGATCAGGCCAGGTTATCAAGGTCGAACACACAATGAAAGTTTTATCTGGTTTTTTATTTATTCTCATAAACTGTTTCTGATGAGTCGCTGTTGGGGATAGGAACACTGCATGTTGTGCAAGGGATCAGGTGTGGTTGAAGGCATCAAAGAAATCAAAGTTACAATACCAGCAGGTTGGTTGTAATTGCTCTTTTCTGATGGAACCTTGTTAAATGGGTATACCAAAAATTCCCTTGTTGATAAATTACCTATCGTAGAAGAGAATTCGTTGGATATGAAGTCAAAGAATGATGGTGAGAACTATTTTTGTTAATATCATTTTGACTAAGCAATTCTTTTCCTTCAATGACTTATGATGAGGACCTTTTCTTGCACCTGTTAACTATGTAGAATTGAAAGATTTGTGTTAGAGGTTTTGGATAATGATGCTACAAGTTTGGCTTTTCAAGTACTTGGCTTTCTGCATATCTGTTCTTTTTTCTAACTTAACTACCCCTTCGAAAAATAGAAACATGTGAAAGATTATCTAGCGTGGCGCAAGGCCAAATTGAGGTCATAAATAGAATGGAGTAACAAAAAAGCTTCTTTATTTAGGACGATTTTACATTCATATGCCACTGGCAGTATGATGTTGATGTTATGCATGACCTTTTTATTAGAAGTTCTTGTAAGTAATCTATGACATCTAATAGACACTTTGCTTTTTTCTGGATGAATTAGGTGTGGATTCTGGAGATACCATACGTGTACCAGAAGCCGGCAATGCTGGGGGACTGCGAAATCGACCTGGCAATTTGTTTATTAACATAAAGGTGCAATTTCACTTCTTAGAAACTTTTCCCTGCTCTCGTTTATTATAATCTAATATAAGTTTCTTATGAATGAATTTGATTGGAGATCATTTATCAATGTAATCTAACTTTCTTGAGACTCAAGTATCAAATAGAGAGCTGTTGGATATCCTCTTCTGCATCTAAAGCCTATTGTTTTTATATCCCATCTCAATAAATTAATCTGATATAGAGTGTTTGTTTCCATTGATGCACATGTATTTTATAGCTGCCTAACATACCAGAAGAAGATTTTAATCCCTAAGGAATGAGGTTTGGATTTGTCCTATACAATTGTCGAGGAGCATATGTTACATTTGCATCACGATATATGATGCTCCTCACTGTTCTTTTGCTGCTATGATATCAAACCTAATAACTCAAACATTTTAATCTGACTTGCTTGTCTGTTCTTATGCTATTTGGAGATTTTTGAGTCTTAAGAAAGGCTGTGTGCCCCAGATCCTAATTCCATGTACCATTATTAGATAAATAAAATCCTGATGCCTGTCTTATTGAAGTCGCATCTTCAATGACTGTTGGTATTAGTTGTTGCTCTAAGAGTTTTACCATCATCTACTCTTTGAACTAACTTTAATGTGTTATGTTTAATGTAGGTTGCTGACGATCCCGTCTTTACTAGAGATGGTGCAGATGTTTATATAGACACTAATATTAGCTTTACACAAGTGAGAACTGAACTTAAAAATTTTAATTGAATCTTTTGTCTTGAATCTTATGTTTGCTAGTTTCAAGCTCTGGCTGTTTGTACTCAGTGATATAGGATGAACAAAAGAATGCGGCTATTTGGTTAAGCACTTATAAAATGAAAATAGTTCTGCTAGAAGTTTGAATTCAGGGTTGGAAATTAAAAAATAAAATAAGGAGTTGAAATAAAGGATAGCCAGATAGATCTAGAAATCACTTAGATAATTCACACCGAAAATTTAGTCTTATCTTCTTCCTTAAACATTGATAACAGAAACATATATATAGAAAAAGGCCTGAAATCCAAATATTAATGAAATAGGAATCCCATCTAAACTTCTAAAATAAGAATAGAATATTATTCAATAAGGATCTTATTATTCCTTAAAAAATTTTGAATTAAACTAATAAGGACAAATTAAGACCAAAATAATTCTCTTGTCTAATAAAGAAAGTTAAAATAATCTTTTATTCTGCATCAACTCATAATAGAAAGTGTTTTATTATTATATCTCTCATGTCTGTCTTTGTGATGTTAAGGTGGAGGATCTTATTAAGAATTAAACCTTAAACTAATAACACCAAATTAAAATTAAAATAATTCTCCTTTTGCTAAAGAAAATTAAAATGACATTTTTAGTCTGCATCAACTCATAGTAGAAAGTTACTGGTATTATGTCTTTGTGATATTAAGTTGGACATGTTCTCTTTCCCTGTTGATTGGATTTGTGCTTGGTAATGGAATGTCCAATAGGGACAAGCTTGTAAAAATTGATTCTTGACTTAAATGTTTGTCAAATATGAAACCAAATTAGAGATGACAATAGGTCGGCGATGTCAATTTTTTTAATTTTTAAAAGTGTAAAACGCTTTTTTCTAATTTGGTCCAGGCTTGGGTTGCCTAGCCCCAAGCCTATTCAAGGCCCAAATCTTCTAAGTAAAACGGCATCGTTTTATTTAGAATAGTTGGACCTCAAGTCGGCTTGGGCATTGGTTGACCTATTGAAAACACTTGAATCTAAGCCCATAGGCTGCCCATTGCCATCCCTAAACCAAATTATTGCTTCTTGATCAAATGTTAAGAAAACCTATCTGAAGTAATTGGAGTTTTTTGGTGTATTAGTGTTTCTTTATCTTGATGGATTATTCTTAATTGTTTGTTGTGATTGTCATATTAGAGATTTCAAAATTTGACATGGAAATCATACTAGTATTATCTTAGGCCCTTCTACGGTAAAAAACAACAACAATATTCTAGTAGAAGTTTCGTTGATATGCAGGGTCTGAGAAGGTTTGGAAATACGTAGCCTTATCTCTGACGATAGAGAGTGTTTCCGATAGACTCGTATAAAAAATAAATATAAAAAAATTAATAAAAGATACATATTAAAATAATAAAGCAATAGTAATAAAAAATAAAAATAAAAATAGACAGACATAAAAGATAATAATAATAATTAATAAATAACAAAATAAAGAAATATAAATATAAAATAATTAATGCAATAAATACAAAACAAGGTAAAGAATAAAAATAAAAAATAAAAAGTAAGTAAATACGTAAAAAGAGAAAGACAAGTAAATAAATAAAAACAAACAAACCATTATAAGAAAATGTTTGAGCTAAGTAAGTAAATGTTAGGCTAAATAATTAAGAAGAAAGTACTAAATATTAAATGTATAGCTTAAATACAAGGTATAAGACTCGAATAAAAATGTTTAAAAGATTTATGAGAAAGATGACTTCTCTATTGAGATCCTTTACCCATATCCTAGTACGTTAAAATTTTCTATTAAGGGTCACATTTTTGGCAAGATTTAGCAGAGTTATATTATTCTTGATCACCTTTTCCCATTTTTTCTTAGGCTTTCTTTTTAATTCTCTTAAAGTTCTAAATTATAATCTTCTCACATCTTCTCACTAAAGCATCATGACGTCTCGTCTTAACATTTTTCAAACCACCTAAGTCCTGTTCTCTCTTAATTTTTTATTTTCTCTTACCATTACATTTTTAACTTTATCTCTTCTAGTATTGTTGCACATCTAATGGAGCATCTTCATCTTCGCCATGAATAACTTATGATTATTCATAAAAGATAGGCCAATACTCTATCCGTAGAACTACATAATAAAATTTGCCTTTAAGCTTCAATAATATCTTTTTGTCACATAAAATTCCTGATGTACTTCTCTATTTAAGTCACCCTAATCTAATATGGTGAATAATGTTTTCATTGATCTTTCTATTGCTTTGAATGATAGATCTTGAATATTTAAAACACTATTTCTTTGGTATAATTTTTGAACCAATTTTTACCTCCACATTGAAAGTCAGTCTATGACCTGAAAAGTTATAATCTGAGTACTTAGTCTTAGTTTTGCTCAATTTAAAACCCTTCGTCTCTAACGTATCCCTTTAAAAGCTAAGTAAGACGCCCTTTGTTTAGGTTTTCTAAACTTCTGTAGGTATCTCATCAGACCCTATTATCCTTTTACTCTTCTATATCCTTTAAAGCTTTTTTAATTTTTTCTCTTGTGATCTGCCAACAACAAATAAAGTTAAGATATCTCTTTGACGTGCTATGATAACTTAAAGAGATATTGTCCTCTTCGCCGTCATTAAAAAGGTTATAGAAGAATGTTGATGTCATTTTCAACTACAAGTATTCGCTCTATTTCATCTTTTATACGACATACTTAATATAAGTCTCTCACTTTCTGTTAACTTTCACCAACTTAAATATATCATTTTCTTCATCTTTAGTTTCCAGTCATTAGTATAATTTCTTGTAAGCTTTGCTTTTAGCTTTTAAGACCATCTTCTTCACCTTTTTCTTTACCAGTTTGTAACTTTCTCTATTAATTATCCTCTCTATCTTTATGGTGCTATCCAATAAAGTTTTATAGACAACCTTTTTTATCTTAACCTTTTCTTGCACATCTTCATTCTACCACAAAGACTCCATCTCATTACTCCTAGGCACTTTAGAAACACCTAAGATCTTTTTAATTGCTTTCCTTAAAAGAGATGCTACTCTTTTTCACATTTGGTTAGCATCCTCTTCTAATTTTCATTCTTCTTCATATATTACTCTATCTTTAAGTTGTTCCATCATTTCTCCTTTTATGTTCTACTATCTGACTTGGGACACCTCCTATGATCTCTCTTCTTCCTCCAACCCTTAATTATAAGATCTATAACCAACAATTTATGCTGAGTTGACAAGCAAGCATTATATATCATCTTGCAACCTTTGCAACTAGGTTGATCGTTCCACCATACGAGGAAGTAGTCAATCTGAGTTTTGTGGTTCTGCTCTTAAAAGTCAACAAGCGATCTTTGTTTTTCTTGAAAAAGTTTGAACTCTTTAATCTCTTTCACTTTAACCTTCATCCACTTTGTCTCTTGGATGAACGCTATATAAATTTTATATGTCTAAAATTTTCACTAATTCCATTGATTTCCCTGTAAAGGTCCTGATGTTCAAAAAACTATCCGTAATCTGTGAAAATCTTTTTCTCCTAGTCCCAAAACTCACTAAAAGACTAATCCTTGCTTTATTATTAGACTCCCTAATGCCAAACACAAGCTATAAAAGACAAACCCAACAAATCCCTAAATGACTCTAAGATTGCTCGAGAAAAGAAACGATGAATGATATTAAATTTCAAAATGAGCAATGCAATAAACAGATATGAAAATCACAAGTATAAACGACAGCAAGCAAATCAAAATTTAGATGGTTCAAAATTTGAACCAATAATAGCCGCCTCACACCTTACTTTGCAATTGACTAATGGCTAATGTCAGAGACTAATTTGTATGAATAAATAAAAACTAGGTTTCTGCAGAATACTAAAGCATAGTACTAGACAGTTAATATATATATATATATATGTATATATATAGATCGAAAACTATAAACCAAAAAGAACTCAAAACTTTTAATGGTTCAATGAAGACTTCAAACTGCAAACTGAATCTCAACAACTAAAGAGCAACGAATCAATCATGAGCAAACACAATTTGAAACCAATCATAATTGCATCCAATAGAAAAGAAAAATGCATGAGATACTAATTAACCAGAGAAGGGAAACAACAAAACCGATTTGATTTAAAATGCTACACACCAACTTTGTAAATTCTCGTCGTAGTTAGCATCATTCACCAGAAATTCCTCCTTTGTGGGGCTCACTTTGTATCTGCAAAAGAAGAAAGCAAAGCATAAGGTTTTGTAAATATGAACAATGTTGTAAAATGTCAATGTTTCTCTTCTTTATGTCATAGGCAATAATCCTGCTTTATGTAGATTTTCAACTGCAAAGTCTGTAATTCGAAACTGCCATTTAAATAATAGATAAAATCCTGTCTACTAACTTGCATAGCAAATTAAGGCTTACATTTTTCTTCCACAGGCAATTCTTGGTGGTAAGGTAGATGTGCCAACGTTGTCCGGGAGGACTCAAGTAAAAGTAATGTTTTATCTGTAATGATTTTTAGTTATGTCAATGTTGTTTCACTTGTTGAAATCTTGAAACAACAAAATTATTGTCATGGAAAATGCAGATACCAAAAGGGGTTCAGCCAGGACAAGTTGTGGTTTTAAGAGGAAAAGGTTGATTGGATCATATGCTAGGTCCTGTTGTGATTTACCTTTGGTAACTTCCCTTTAAAACATTCTTGCATTTTATGTTCTCACAGGACTGCCAAAGCATGGTTTTCTTGTAAATCATGGTGATCAATATGTGCGGTTTCGTGTAAATTTCCCCACGTAAGCTGCTTCTCTTCTTCACTGATTTTCTATTTCAATTTCCTTATTAGTCTGGTCCTCCTTGATTTGGTTTCAAATGTGAGCACGAGAGAACTATAATGTTATCATTTGTTGCTTTATAAAAGGCATTGTATCCATGGATGTCAGGTGTTACATGTTGGCTATACTCTGTTTGCTTCTTAGTTTGATGAGTGTGGTTCCAGAGTTTCTGTATGTGCCGTTTGATCTAAACTAAAAGCAAGAACAGTTTATACATACATGATTTTAGCAAAGAAGGAAAGCTGATAGGTTTTGGTCTTTTAATCATATGAACCCCTATTCCATACTTTCTTGTTTACTTGTTTGATATTATGAGATGGGATGATGCAAATTGCTAAAAGGCCAAAAATTCCTTGATGATTGTTAAATCATCCATCTTGAAAGTCCAAATTGGTGCTGAGTGAATAACTTCTATGTTGGATCTCATGAGTGAATAACTTCTATGTTGGATCTCATGAGTGAATAACTTCTATGTTGGATCTCAGTGTTCTCTTGGTTGTTACCTGAGTTTTTTATTATTTTCTCGTTCATGATAGTTTCATACTTTATAGCTTTTGCGGAATTTAGAGACTGACTGGAACATTTTCTGGTAGATGTTAACTAAGGTATATTTGTGTTTTAAGTGCCATAGAAAGAACTGTGCCAAATGTTTGTATGCAATAGTTTTGGAAACTAAGGATGCAGCTTGTGTATCAAAGGAACTTGAAAAATTATCCTTTTGTGATGTATTCTGGTTTTAGTGCCATAAATGAACGCCAGCGTGCTATATTAGAAGAACTTGCTAAGGAGGAGATACAAAATGAAAGTGCCACCTCATCTGAAGGAAATTGGTAAGTTTTTATTGTTCAAGATCTGTCTGTTACCTTACTCATTTTTTCTCCCTGCAACTTTTGTTCTGTAGAGGATTATACAAATTCAGTTAGGGGTCCATCTTCTCTCTAACTACAATTTATGGTTTGTAAAAGATTTTTTAGGCTACTTCCTCTGCTTCTGCTTCTTAAATCCAGTGTAGGCTTTTATTATTGCTTAATTTAACATGAGCAGCCTTAGATCAGATTTGATTCTCATTTAACTTTGGCACTCTGGTGGCAAGAGTAATGCTAATAGAATCATGTACATCTTAAAGAGTTTTAAGGAAATAGTTGAATTTGGGTAAAGAATATATTTCTGTATTTACTGGAATTGTATGATAATACAAGTATGTACAATGCTGCCTCTCGTATAGATTAGAGACCTGAAATCCTAAAACTGGATTTCCTAAAAATTAGGGATACCGGATACCTTTTACCATAATTAGGGAATAAGTATCTCCTACATTTATTGGGAGATATATCAATCATAATCTTTAAGATATAGCAGAA
>JANIJH010000006.1:14540640-14559728 GCA_024520975.1 Erythroxylum areolatum
TCTCTTCTTTTCTCTCAAACCACCAAACTCTCTTTCTCTTTCTCTCTCATTTTCATTGTTCTCTTTTGCTTATCCTCTCGTTCACGTTTTTCTTCTTCATTTATAAGCAAGACAACACTTTTTCTTCCAATTATGCCTTTAATGATTGAGAATTGTCCCATTTTTCCTTTCAAGTATGCCTTATGTCTTTTATACTTAAGTGTCTTGCCAACAGCACCCTTGAATATTCTAACATAATACTTTCTTCCAGAAGATGTCCCCCATTGTCTTAAGTTTCTAATGACATCAAATCATTCAATTCGGTTCATTGATTCGAAAGATATACTTCAAACTTTTTTGGACTGCTCTTGTCCAAATCAGTATACTATACACAACTTCTATCCGAAATTTAAACATCTTAAAAACTGAATTAGATTCCAATTTCTTCATACCATTTGTAGCTCGATGTCTCTAGTTCACTACAAATCAGGAATCATCTCATTTGGAGCTCTACCGATCCAAAAATCATCAAAATATTAAAGTATGTTTAGTGGAATAACACCAGTTCATAGTATTTAAAAACACACACACAGTACCTGTCCCACGTTTTTCACTCAATCTCTCTAACTTCATATCAAATGGCTACTATTTTTGGTGAAGATTTATATCAATGTCTTACGAGTCCAATGGTTCAAGAATCAAGTCATTTGAGTGTCTATAGAAGAAGTTATGGCCAAAAGAATCCAATCTGGTTTTATCCTCAATCATATTGAACCTATCGTGGAAAAATTGGTATAACTTTCTCTATAGATATTGTATTTAGGTGTTCTTTAGATGGTTAGAAAGAGGACTTCAATAGCTACAACTTTTATGAAGACCTAGAATACAAATTCTATCTTCTGAAGGATCAAAAATAAAACAGAAGATATAAGATGAACAGTAACCCAAAAGAAGTTTATGAACAGTAACACAGAAGATGTTTTACAATTGTCATAACTTTCTCTAAAAATGTCTGATTTAGGTTTTCTTTGGATGGTTTGAAAGAGGACTTTAAGAGCTACAACTTTCATGAGACCTCAAAGACAAATTCCATCTTTTGAAGGATTAAAAATGGAACAGAAGATATAGGATGAACTGTAACCCAGAAAAAGTTTATGAATAGTAACACAGAAGATGTTTTACAATTGTCATAAATTTTTCTATAGATGTCAGGGTGTTCTTTGAATGGTTTAAAATAAGAATGTAAGAGCTACAACTTTTATGAAGACCTCAAAGACAAATTCCATCTTCTGAAGGATCAAAAATGGAACAGAAGATATAAGATGAACAGTAACCCAAAAGAAGTTTATGAACAGTAACACAGAAGATGTTTTACAATTATCATAACTTTCTCTACAGATGTCTGATTTAGGTTTTTTTAGATGGTTTGAAAGATTACTTCAAGATCTACAAATTTTATGAAGACCTTGAAGACAAATTTCATCTTTTGAGGGATAAAAAATGAAACAAAAATATAGGATGAATAGTAACCCAAAGAAGTTTATGAACAGTAACACATAAGATGTTTTACAATTGTCATAACTTTCTCTACAGATGTCGGATTTATGTGTTCTTTAGATGGTTTGAAAGAGGATTTCAATAGCTACAACTGTATTTAGAAAACTTTGCCAAAATCTATCTAAATCAATCCCAAAATCTCCCTTAAAGTCTGAAGACGAATTTTACATTCATCCACCAAAGTACTACACTCAGTTCTTACTTCATGACAAATTTTGAGACTCTTAGAGATAGAATTGAAATTCAATATCTCCATAAGAAATGTATAAATATGTTTCTAGTTTAATCAAAACAAAGAATCTTCTCATTTGGATAACTAAAGAAAAAGTTATGGCTAACAGATCGAAGCATACTTAGTGAATATTTTCTAGATCAACCACCACTTTTGTTTCCAAATCTTTCCTTATCACAACTCATACCAAGATCACTCTTTCAACTCCTTCTACTTCTCATTTTTAATAAAATCACATTTAAACAATCATACCCAGAAGTTGTCAATGAATTCATGTACACTTAGTTTTGTATATGCAAAGATTCAAATTCACATACATGCATGCTGACATTCTGCTGGGCATGAAATGCAAATTTTTTTCCTAACTCTCACATTGCTATTCTCTTCATTTGAAATCTAGGTTCTAACCCTTAATATGGAGATGGGATGTTACAATTTCTAATACTTGAGGTTCAGTAACATGTGCCTCACCATAACTATCATTAGAATTTGGAATTTTCTTTTATCCTTTTGATTTGGATTGTGCCATTGTAAGAGAGATGGATAAGGTTTAGAAGATGAAACCATAAAGTTGGAATGTAGAGAGTCAAGAGCAGTGTTTTGAAGAACAATAAGGGGGATTAGAGGAGAGAGGTATGTTTTTAGGATACTAGGCATTTCTTGAGCGTTGATCTCTTGTGAGGATGAACGATCTTACGCTAATATAGGAAGTGTGATCATTTGTGTATCTTCTGACAGATATATATTGTAGCTCAATAGAACTTCATGCTTGTCTTTAAATGTTGTAACAACAAAACAAAGGAAATTACCTTTTTAGTATAGTTTTAATCTTGTTCTATTAAACCAAAAGGAGCCTTCAAAAACAAAAGGGCCTTCTAAATTCTAAAGAGCCTACCAAACCAAGAGAGAGTTTATAAACAAACAGAATAGAAGGAGCCTACTGAATGAATTACAAAGATAAGTAGCAAAGAATGTTCATATAGAAATAATATCAGAGAGTTTGCACATACCAAGCTCTTTCCTTAACACTCAAAATCTATCTTCAGTTAGTGGCTTGGTGAAAATGTTGGCTGCTTGATTCTCGGTATTAACATGCAAAAGATCATGACATGATCTTTAAGAAAATAATGTTTGGATTCTAGATGTTTAGCTCTAAAATGATGCACAAAATTTTTAGAAAGATTATAGCACTCGTATTATCATATAATATAGTAATATAAGAAAAGGTTAGAGAAAATTCCTGTAATTGATGCGTCATTCATAAGAATTGAACACAACAACTGGCAACTATTATATATTACTCTTCAGTCATCGAAAGCCCTGTGTAACTTTTCTTCTTGCAGGACCAAGATATTAGACATCCTTCAAGAAATTGATAGTGACCACTTGTGTTTTTCTTATTGACTTTTTTACTTGCATAATCTGCATCATAATAGCCCACATTGTTAAATGAATCAGGTTTTGGATATCATAGTCCAAAATCCATACTTTCGTGGAGATATCAAAAGATTCTTTTGATTGCTTAAAGGTGACTTTCTTTTGGATTTGATTGAAAGCGTGTGCAAAGGCATACACTAAGCATAATGTCTAGTCTTGAGCTTGTAAGATATAGTAGTAATCCAATCACCTCTATATTTTGTCTCATTCGTAACTTTGCCTCCTTGGTCTTTATCAAGTTTAGTTCTAATGTACATAGGAGTACCCATCAATTTGGCATTCTTAAAATGATATTTCTTGATGAGTTCCTTTGTGCATTTGTCTTGGTTGATGAAGATTCTTTTTTCTATTTTGTCTGTTTTGTAATCCGAGAAAGAATTAAATTCTCCCATCATGCTCATTTCAAACTCCCCTTATATTAATGTTGAGAATTCTTCATAATAGGATGGATTAGTAGCACCAAATATTATGTCATCAACATATATTTGCACTATGAGTAAATCATTTTCCTTTCTTTTAATAAATAAAACTTTATCGATTTTTCCTCTTTCAAAGTTATTCTCAAGCAAAAAGTTACTTAACCTCTTATACCGTGCTCGAAGAGCCTGCTTTACACCATACTAAGCTTTGGATAACTTCATCATGTAATCCAGATGGTTTTCATCTTCAAAACTTGGGGGTTGCTTAACAAATACTTCTTCGTTAAAGTAATCATTTAAGAATGTACTTTTAACATCAATTTGGAACAACTTGAAATTTCTATAATACTCAAAAGTAAGTAAAATTCTAATCGATTCTAATCTAGCAATAGGTGCATAAGTTTCATAAAAATAAATACCTTCTTATTGACTGCAACCTTGAGCTACAAGTCTAGCTTTGTTTCTTACCACCCCACCATTTTTGTCAAGTTTGTTTCGTAAAACCCATGAAATCCCAATGATTGACTTAATTTGAAGACGAGGTACTAAATTCCAGAATTTGTTTTTGTCAAGTTGATTCAGTTCGTCTTTCATGTCTAAAACTTAGTTTTTGTCAATAAAGGCCCTCACCAATAGTTTTTGGTTCTATTTTTGAGATAAGAGCAACAAAGTTGTTCATGAATGATGATGTTGTTCTTAGACTTTTAGAGGGGTCTCCCAAAATGTATTGATGTGTATCTGGGTCTCCTAAAATGTATTGATGTGTATCTTGACATCTCCATTCTCTTAATGTTTTTCTTTACATAGGCTCCTGCTGAGAGGAAGGAGCTTGATTTGTTCGAGCTTTAGAAGGGCCTTCTTGATTTTGTAATTCTGAAGGTATTATAGGTGTAGTTTGTATCTCAGATGTAGTTTTAGGTACTAATGGATACTTTTCATCATCTGAATCAGCTGTTGTTGTTGAAGGTAGTGCTTTGTTAAATACCACATGTATTGATTCTTCTATCTTCTGTGTTATTTTATTATATACTCTGAATCCTTTACTAGCAGTAATGTAGCCCAAGAAAATAACTTCGTCTAATCTAGCATCGAACTTTCCAAGGTTGTCTTTTCTATTGTTTAGAACGAAACACTTACAGACAAAAGCTTGAAGATAAGCAACATTTGGTTTCCCTCTTTTCCACATCTCATAGGGGGTCTTTTTCAAGATAAGTTTTATAAGACATCTGTTAGTACATAATATGTTGGGAATACTGCTTTTACCTAGTATCCATAAGGTAGTCCACTTTCACATAACATGGTCTTGGCCATATCAACCAATGTTCCGTTCTTTCTCTCTACAACTCTATTTTATTGAGACATCCTTGGACAAAAGAAGTTGTAAGTTATACCATTGCTGACACATAATTCTTTGAATTGTCTATTATCAAATTTTCCTATGTAATACCCTTTTTCTATCCGATTTTTTTTTTGCAAAACTTCTCAAATACTTCAAAAGCATCACCCTTATTTTTTAAGAAATAAACCCATGTAAATATGGAGTAATCATCTACTAATACAAAACCATAATGTTTACAACCAAAACTTTGAGTCCTAGCAAGATTGAATAAATCCATATACATAAGTTCAAGTGATTGATTAGTAGACATAATATTTTTAGGAGGAAAGCTACTTCTGATTTGTTTACCTTTTAAACAAGCCGAACAAACTTGATTGCTTTTGAACTTTAAGGTCAGTAGTCCTCTTACTAACTCATTTTCGGACAATTTTGATAGAATGCTCATACTGACATGTCCAAATCTTCTGTGCCAGATAAATGAATCCTTTCTATAGAGACAAAACACTTAACACTTTGTGGGGACACATCTTCCAGTTGAGCACAATATATATTCTGATTTCTAGGAGCAACAAACACAATATTATCATTATGAATATTGACAATTTCACAATGAGATGCATATAAAATTTTTAACCCTTGTCACAAAGATGACTTACACTCAATAAGTTTTGTTTCAAACTATTAACAAAGAGAACCGTTATCAATTAAGGTAGAGTCAAAATTACCAATTTTACCAATTCCAGTGACCTTTGCTTTATATTTATCTACAAATACAACACTACCTCCGTCTTTCCTTTCAATATAGTTGAAATGTAATATTTCACCTTTCATGTATCTTGAACAACCACTATCAACTATCCATTGATTCTCCTTTGTCTTTGTTTTGAAACATATCTGTAGAAAGCATTATTTCATTTTCGGTGCCAAACATTTTTTGGGTTTTTTTAGGTTAGTAGTTTGACCTTTCGGTCACTAAATATACATATGAGATGATTTCTTTTTACAAAAATTACAAGAATGACTAATGTGACCATGTTTACCATAGTAATTGTACAAAACAGATGAATGAAAGTTGTTATGATTTTTATCACTTAGCTGGTTCTTGTTGTCTTGGCTGTAACTACTGCTGGATTTAACAAAGAAGTTTTTGTATGGCTTGATATTATTGTTTTCATTGTATCATATTCTGACCTTACCAAAAATGCATTTATCACTACCAAGCAATGCATTAAGATTTTTCCTTTTATCAACAAAATTTTCCTCATCTTTTTCTAGAGATAAGATCTTTCCAACACTTTTCTCCTTTTCAACTTATAAAGCAGTGACTTTTTCTTGTAACTGTCTTACCTTATTAGAATCATTTTTTAGCAGTGTATTTTCCAACTTAACTTCTCTTTCTACCAAAACTTCCTTTTTAGAAATATTTTGCTTATAGTAAACCTTAAGAGACATATTCCTTATTGCCAACTTCTTATTTGCAGATTCCAATGATTTAATCTTACTCTTCAGAGATGCATCATTGCTCTTAGACTTCTCAACTTCTTTGAAATACTTCACTGTTAATCTTTTACATTGATCATACAATTCATGATATGCATGTTTTAATTCATCAACTTCAATATTAGAGTTAGAATAATATACCTTATTGTCTCCTAATCTAGCCATGAAGCACACATTGCTGACTTCTTTTGGTTCTTCTTCTTCAAAGTTTTTAGAATCTTCATCTGACCCGGCTGCAGCCATCACTTCTTTTTGAATTTTTTGTTCTCTGACTTGTCCTTTTGAAGTAGAGGACATTTTGGTCTTGTGTATCTAGGCTTCTTGCAGTGATAGCGTATGATTTAATTGTTTTGTGTATTACTATTGCTACTGTTGCCTTTTGATAGGAACTTGTTGTTTCCAACTTTCTTGTTTCCTTCTCTTTTCTTCATCAACTTCTTTGTATAGAAGTGGGCATATTTTTTAACCATAAGGTTAAACTCGTCATCATTTTCTATTTGCAACTCAGTATCACTTTCATCACTGTTTGATTCGTCAGTTGCTTTTAGTGTCATTCCTTTTTTGTAAAAGGATCCTTCATCTTGCCCAAGCTTAGTTTCATGGATCATTAGATTTCCTCGTAGCTAATCGATTGAAATAGCATCCAGATCCTTTATCGTTTCTAAAGCTACCACCTTAGGTTTCTCCATGCCTTTGATGGTGACCTTAGAATCTTCGTTATAAGCTCTTCATTGGCATAAATTTTTCCTAAGTTCTTTAAGGCTGTGATGATGTTGTTGAAGCGTCTGAAGAATTCGTCTATGGTCTCCCCCTATTTTATGCCAATAGTTTCGTATTGATATACTAAAAGACTTATTCTATGCTTTTTTACCTCATTTGTTCCTTCAAATGTAACTTGTAGTTTGTCCTACATTTCTTTTGCTGTAGAGCAGTAGGATATCTTTTCATATTCTTCTAGAAACAATGCATATATTAGGTGATGTTTTGCTTCAGCATTTAGTTGTGCATTTCTTCTATCAAAATCAATCCATACTTCTACGTTATCGAAAGTGGGAATCGTAGTTGCAACTCTAATTGCTTGTCATACTTCAACATCTACAGATTAAAGATATATAGTCATTCTCTCTTTCTAGTATAAGTAGTTGTTTCCATTCAAGTAAGGAGGCTTTGAGACGGATTGTCCTTTAAAACTTCTCAAGGCGCTTACCATGATCTATCACGTGCTGTAAAACATAATAAATGTGAAACCTCGCTTTGATATCAAATGATAAAGCAAACACATGCTAGAAGGGGGTAAATTGTGTGTGAGTTAAAAAAATTGGCAAGTTACTTTCAATTCATATAAAGATAAGGGCTATTAAAGAATAAACCAATAGGAGCATGTCAAACAATAGTAGCCTGTTAAATGACAAGAGCTTGCTAAAGTATGAATCCTATTGAAACAATAAAAAGAAAGCACTTGTTAAAATAAACGGAACCGTTAGTAAGTCGAAAACAGAAGGAACCTATTATAAAAGTGAAGGAGGCTTTTATTGAAATGAACACACACAATATAATGCGGAAATATAAAAAAATAAGGAGAGAGAAAGAAGAAGAACGCATTTGATTTATACTGATTCAGCTTACAACTCAAGCCTACATCCAGTCTCTAAATATTCAACTAGAGTGTTTCACTATAAAATCAAGTAGTAATTTAACGAGCCTCTCCAAGCACACAGGTTAATATTTTTCAAGGTTCCTTAACCTTCCACACTAGTAGTATTTCACTAGCCTCTACAAACTCTCAAATCAAAATGAAGTTTGCTCAATATGAGTTTCAGTAATCTCTCTCAACAGAATTTTACTTTCTAATGCACAAGAGAAGTTTTTACAAAGATATCGCTTTCAAGAATGTATTTGCTTTTGACAATATAGCTTTGCAAGCTTCTGTATCGTTTCATTCTTGTTTACAATTGCATTGGCTCTTCCTTAAATAGTTAATTTCTTTAACTAGCCATTGCTTCATCTTACATCTTTAGTTAATAGGATCTAAATAATTTATATGTCATTTTTGTCAAAAAAAGCTTACAATGATCATGTGGCTAATATACATCCTTCATAATTAGTAGGATCCTTTCAGATAAGCCATTTTTAATAAGGTAAATTCATAATGAAGGTTCCTGTAAGAAGGAAAACATATTTCTTGTAACTTTATTTTATTTTAGAATAAGACCAGTAATTATACAAGGAAATAAGTCCAATTTAAATTTTGAAATAATATAGTTATCATCAAAATTGTTAATCATAATCCTTGCACTAACATCCAACGTTAGGAATGAGAAAATGTTTCTAGAATTTAAAATAGAATAGAAAAGGTAGAGAAAGACATGGTTGAGCTAAAAACCATGTTCGCGTAATTTTTTCAAAGGCAAAGAGTGGAACCTAAAGCTACGACTTATATCCTATTGGAACCTACCCCTCAAAGTGAGCACCCATGTAGGAGAAGGATGAAAGCATAACTCCTACAAGATTGAGTGGGATCGAGTCTCCCACATTTGACGATGAGAGCATTAATCTATAGCTTTATCATTATGAGCAATTTTTTCAATTGGATCAAACTCCAGAAAGGATGAAGGTGAGTGTAGAAATCCTTCATATGGATAAGCGAGCTTAGGAGTGGTATCGACTATATATAAAGAACTGGAACATCCGGGAGTTGGTGGACTGGGATGAATTCACAAAGGCACTCAAGCAGCGATTCGGTGGGAAAATCTTTGACGACCTGGTGGGAGACTCTAAAGAATTAACATAGGATTGAGAAATGATGGAGTACTCTACTCAATTCAATCATCATTCAAATAAATTGTCATTGCTAGAAGAGTACTTGAGTGAATTTTTCTTTAAAGGTCTCAAACCTAAAATTGGAGTAATAGTAAGACCATATGAACCCTACTCTTTACATCAGGCGTATATGTTGGCCTGAAAGCAAGAAGCAATAGTGATGGTTAATAGGAACAATACGCTCTGTCGAGGAAACACAATAGAAAACATGAGCAACGGAGGGAATTATAGTACAACTCCAATACTACAACAAACAAAAAACAAAAATAGAAGTTCAACCATAGATGGAATACTGCCTACACCAACACCTACAGCGCATTCATTGATAGTAAAATCTTTTAAACCTTCTAAACACATTAGTAGTAAAGAGTTCGAAGATAAGCAAGCACCATGGCTCATTTTGGTCTGACGATAAGTACATTCCAGGCCACAAGTGCAAGAAAAATCAATTGTAATTTTATGTGATCTCCGAAGATGAAGACAATGCGAAGGTGGTGCCAAAAAAAGACGAGGAGGAGTATGAGGAAACTCAAAGGGAGATGAATTGTCCTAATGTTTCAATATAGGAAATGATGGGCTTGTTGGGAGATATGGAATTCAAACAGATACAGTTAGTGGGTATGCACAGAAGAAGGGTAATCCATACACTAGTTGACAATGTTAGAGCGCATAATTTTGTGCATATATTGATTATAAGGAAGAATGACTATGACGTTTAAGATATAGAGCCAATTTCTATCACAATGAGTGGGGGACTACGGTTGGAGTGTCAATAATGTTATGAAAACTTCACATAAACAATGCAAGGGACTCAATTCACTTTGAACACATTATTTCAATCATTAGGAGGGTCTGATGTCGTACTAAGAGTCCATTGGTTGGTAGGACTAAATGATGCGCTATGTAATTTCAAGGAATTGACGATGACATTCAACTAGGAAGGTCAGGTGGTGACATTGAATAGAAATAAGGAGGGAGATCATGAGTCATCTTATGCAAGGAGTTCTAGAGAACATTATAGCATTCAAAAGGATAAGATGCAATTGATATTTCCTATTGAATATCAATTGCACCATTTAAGAGAAGGATGAGTAATGGAGTGCGTTTGATGAAATCAACATGATTCTGTCAAATTTCGCAATAATTTTTCAGGAACTAAATCAACTCCCATCAGATCGAAAACATAATCATCATATTCATCTGAAAGAAGGGGTTCAAGCTATGTAGATATTTAGGAATGTAGAAGGATGTTATTAAACAATCTGTAAGAGACTTGATAAATCAAGTTTTCATTAGACATAGCTACAATTCATATGCTTCGCCCGTCTTCCTTGTCAAGAAGAAGGGCAACTTGTGGCAAATGTATATGGACTATAATGAGTTAAACAAGCACACCATCAAGGATAAATTTCCAATACTAATAATAGAGAAACTTCTGGACTAACTACACAGAGCTAGCTAGTTCACTAAGCTAGATTTAAGTTTGAGGTATCATTAGATTCAAATGTAATTCGAAGACCTCCCAAAAATGATGTTTAAAACACACAAGAGTCATTACGAGTTTCTGGTAATGTCGTTTGGGTTAGCGAAAGCACCCTTGACATTTGAGAGATTGATGAACGAATTGTTTAAACCATATTTACGGAGTTTCATCTTGGTATTTTTTTATGATATTCTGATTAATAACTGCTTCTTACAATTACATGTAGAACATATCACCATTACAATGCAATCTTTGAGAAATAATCAATTATTTTTACATGGAAGTAAATGTGATTTTGGACCATGGCAGTTAAGTATCCAGGCTACACCATCTCAAAAAGGGGCTTGGGACAGATGCAAGGAAAGTGAGGACAATTGAAGAATGGCCAGAACTGAAGAACCTTAAAGAACTCAAAAGGTTTTTAGGGATCGCAAGATATTGCCAGAGATTCATGAAAGGCTATGGGTTGATTACAATACCACTAAGTTATTAAAGAAGGAGAGATAACTCAATAGGAATGGCAATGGGAAGAAAAGATAGCATTCGGAAAACTGAAAGAAGCAATCATAACTGCACCAGTACTAATAGTCGTCGACTTCTCAAAATCATTTGTAATAGAAACGAATGACAGTAGATTAGGCATAAGGCTGTGTTACAATAAGAGGATCATTTTATTACTTTCCTTAGCAAAACACTAGCTTAGAGACATCAAGGGTTATCGGAATATGAAAAAGAATTTTTTGCAGTGATAAAAGTAATTAAACATTAGCATCATTACCTGAGTTTCAAACCCTTAATTGTAAGAACTAATAACAGAAGTTCAAAATACTTGTTGGAGCAATGCTTATTGACCCCTTTCCAAAAATCATGGCTTCTGAAACTACTAGGCTATAACTTCAAAGCTCAATATCATATTGGGAAAGAGAATGTGATAGCAGATCCTCTTTTGAGAATCACCAATGGAGAGTTATTGACGTTATTAGTAACTCAAATGCAAGGAGGCTTATTGGAGAACATTGAGGAAACTTAAGAGATGGGTCATATGTTACAAGATATAATTAAGAAGGTAGAGTTTGGAGTTATCAATTCGAACACTTATAAATGGAAAGAAAGGCTACTAAGGTGTAAGGGAAGACTTACGGTGGGAGAAAATAAGGCATTTCGGGAGCAGATAATTAGAGTTAGTCATGATTATGTGAAGGGGGGCTATGCGGGAGAGCTAGTAACTATAAAAAATTTGCAAAACACATTATACTAAAAAGGAATGGCAAGAGATATTCAGAATTATGTGAAGAAGTGTATGAATTGTCAAAAGAACAAATACGATAATTCAGCTTATCCGGGACTCTTACAACTAATTAAAATTCCAGAAGGTAGCTGGAAGGAGATCATTATAGACTTCATCAAGGGACTATCCATGTTGAAGGGGAAATCTGTTATTCTGGCAGTTGTTGATCGTTTCATGATGTACGCTCCCTATAAAACATTCGTATTATATGAGAGATATTGCAGAACTATTTTTCAACCATCTTTTTAAGTTGCATTGTATGCTAGAATCCATCATCAGCGCAAGAGATCCTACATTTCTAAGCAGATTCTGGCAGGAATTATTTTGATTACAAGGTTCAATTTGAAGTATTCTGCTACCTACCATCCACAGACCGACGGTCAAATAGAGGTTGTTAATAAAGTTCTGGAAACTTACTTGCACTATTTTTTATAGTGAGACACCACAACGATGGGGTGAGTGGGTGTCATTGGTCAAGTGGTGGTATATTACGACATATCACTCAGCTATCAATACAACTCCTTTTGAAGTTTTATATAGGTATCCTCCGTCGGTTTACACCCAAATATATTACAGGAGACTCAAGGATAGTGGAAGTGGATCAAGCTCTTAAGGATAGATAAGCATGTTAAATGTAACAAAATTTCATTTACAGAGGGCATAGAACATGATGAAGCAATATGTCGATTCAAAAAGATCGGAAGCTGTGTTAGGAAGAAGAGGAAATCAGAAACTATTAACATTATACTACAGTCTCTACAAAATCCTTTAATATATGGAAATGGTAACTTACAAGCTGGAGATAGCCCAAGGAGCTTCTATTCATCCAGTTTTCCTTATGTCTCAGCTGAAGAAGGCTTATATGGGGTGTTGGGTTTTCTACTGATTTTCTGTTATCTTTTCAACAAAAGAACTAAACAGAAATTGTTATTTTGCAGATATCAACTTGCAGAAAAATAAAAGAGACAAGATATACTTGGTTCGATAGTGTAAAACTATCTACATCCAAGGTTCCCACTTGACAGTACTAATGCAGAAGAAAGTGAAGAGTAAGATACAAAGATTGAGTGTTCTTGGAACACCTGCAAGGAGAGCCTCTCAAACTCACCAGTACCTAGAACAGGTTGGTACTCTAGCACTCTTTAATCTTTTTCCCTCTCACTATTTTTGCACTCCCAAATACTGAAAAATACAATGTAATGAAGACTGAAATTTTTCTGTGTGTTGCTCTGTTCTGTGACTGAAGCTTCTGTCTCCTTTTATAGTTGCTGAAATGAAGATGCTGAAATGAAGAAGAAGGTCTTCGGATGAGGTGGCTTGAATCAGCTCTATTGCATGTGGCTCCCACGTGAGTCACTTATCCCCTTCATCCTTTGGTCTGCGTTTTGTGTTGATAATGCTGCGTTTCATGTCTTGTAAGTATTAACCATAACAGTGTATTAAACATGACTTGAAACGACTGCAGATTGAGTTGTACTCCTAACATGCATAAAACGACTATGTATTGACTTTAAAGACTTCAGGCATGTATGTAAGCTTTTGTTTCCACGTGTGTAGGCTTTAGCTTTATTTCTTGTCTTCAGCTGAAAGAACCTTCGAGTAAGCTTTCTCCTCCTCCTCTCTTCGACAACTCTTCAGACACAAACACATATTTCTTCTGTCTTCAATTCTTCTTGCATTCTTGTAGTATCCGAGTTGAAATGTTGGAGTATACGTGATTTCTGTCACATGGGGTAAGTCAAAACTCCAACGAACATATTTTAGTAGCTGTGTTAGGAAGGAGGATGGTTAAGAGAAACAAATGTTCCATCACTCAGTTATTAATTCAGTGGTCAGACGGTGGAAATGTGACCGCATCATGGGAGTACCTCTTCAAACTCCAAAAATGGTTTCCATAAAGTTAACTTAGTGGACAAGGATGTAAAGGGGAAGGGGATTGTTGCAGAAATTTACGAAGACATTGGAGCCATAAAAAAAGTTTAAAGTAACTAATAAAAACATTAGCATTATTATTATACATGCCAGCAACTATTATAGTCCTCCTGAGATAATAAGAGTAAGTCTAGCAGCATAAGATAGAAATCGATTTTGCCAAGCAGTTATTCTAGATTTAATCCTTTCTATGAGAGGCAAGCAATCATGATATTTTAGCTTGGAAGATGTGATTGGTACACCCAGGTAGCAAAAAGGTGTTGAATTAACATTAAGCCCAACCACTCTTCTTACTTTAGCAATATTCATGACATTTGCAGATATATAGAGGCTACTCTTAGCATAGTTAAGTTTTAGACCTGACCAGTTCTAAAAAATGTTCAGAACATTCATCAATAGATTGATAGAATAAGGATCAGTCCTACATAGAAGCATAAGATCATATATATGCATTAGATGAGTCAGGTTGATCGCACTATATTGGTAATGAAATTGAAATCTTTGATTGTGTGAGATCAACTTACTTATCGGTCTTGACAAGCATTCCATTACTAGAGTGAATAAATAAAGAAATATGGGACCCATTAGCAAATTTGAAAAGTTTGCTTAGAATACAATTTACAAGAACACTCAAAAAGGGGGTCTAGATACAAGTCATTATCTAATTAACAAATATATGAGGTAATTGTAAAGCTTTAAGGCACATCTATATGAACCTTCAACTAACCGTATCGAAAGCTTTGAAGAAATCAATTTTGAGTAGCCAGCTTTTGAGGATTTTACCTGAGTTATAGTCCTTTAAAGAGAAGTATCTTATCGCCTATGTTTCTGTCAGGGATGAAAGCCCCCTATGCAGAATTAATGATTCCCGAGATAGCCACTTTGAGTCTCTCTGCTAGAAGTTTGGAGATTACTTTATAAATAGTGTTGCAGCAAGAAATGGGTCTAAAGTCATTCGTCCTCGAAGGAGTTTGCTTTTTAGATACGAAGCAGATGAAAGTATGATTAATCTCTTGAAGCATTTTAGAGGAGGCAAAGAATTCTAATACTACTTCCGTAAAGAGCTTGCAAGTAACTTCCCATGATTTCTGAAAAAAGAGTGTAGTAAATCTATCAGACCCAGGCGATTTTGAAGGATGGAGGCTAAACAGTACCCTCTTATGTCATACTCAGTGAATGGAGATACCATATAATCTTTGAAATCTTGAGCAACAGTACAATTAAAAAATCGTAAACCATTTGGACTTGGCTCAATTGTACCAACAATTCCCATAAGCTGCATAAAGTAGTTTTTGGCAAGCTCCTACAAGCTATTTAGATCAGTATGTTCCATCCCATTACCATCGTAAAGCGTAGAAATTTTGTTAACATTTCTCCTAACAAGTAAGGAAGAGTGGAAATTTCTGATGATGGAGTCCCCCTCTTTCAACCAATGAATCTAAGCCTATTGTTTGAGGATGGAATTATAAAGACTGAGGGCATTGTGGTACTCTTGTAGTTTTCTTACTTCTACTAGTCTATATTTTATGTTATGAGGTGAGTCATAACAATTTTTATGTGCTTGAACCAACCTCTCCTTAAGAGCATTTAAATTCTGATTTCTCCCATGCATGAAGTTTTTAAGGGCAGCTTTCACCATTTTTAATTTCTGCATCACCTGATAGGATTTAAAACCCTCTACATTCCAACATTTATGGACTAGTTCTGTGAATCCATCCATCTGTACAATACCATTGAAGAACTAAAATGGAGCTTCTATTATGTTTCTTTATTCAATTCTTTACACCAACATATAAGCATGATCTGACAGTAGATTTTCTCCAAAGTGCACAGAGGCATTAGGAAATTGGGTCAAACATATTGAGTTAACAAGTGATCGATCTAATTTTTTCCAAATAAGAAGAATACTTTACTAATTATTGGTCCTCGTAAATAATCTACCTGTAGTGTTTAAATCAACCAAGTCCATACTCAATAAGAAGCTACTGAGTTCCCTTGTTAGTCCTAGATTCAACCTTCTTCCACCTTCTACGTCAGATGAGTTTACAAAGCAATTAAAATCTCCGACTACAAGCCATGAGTGCTGAATATTATGTTGTAAATAGTATAGGTCCATCCATAGTTTGCTTCTTTGAAAACCAAAGTTAGAAGCATAGACTAAGGACAAGTCAAAAACGAATTTCATACCTCGGTAATGACATTGTAAATGGATATATTGATCAGTTTCTTCAACTGCCTCTACTCCAATCATATTCGAGTTGTATAAACATATAATATGACCATTATAATGTGCATTATGAGTGGAAATAAGCTCCACTCTGCACCAAGAAACTTAGAACCTAATAGGCAAATAGGATCCTTAATTTTTGTTTCAAAAAGATCAGTAATGCAAGGCTTCATCTGCCTCACCATATCTTTTACAAGGGACTTTTTGTGAGGGTCATCGAGCCCTCTAGAATTCCAAACTAGGACTGTCATGGCTGGGGGATTTTTTGTTTTCTTCTTCCACACCGATTTTCTCCTAGGATTGTTTTTCTGCACCTGAACTATCTCATAAACTGTATGAGTGAAAGGTTCTGTTTCTGAAGTAACATCATCAGCCCCTGCATTTTCAGTAGCACTTTGGTCTGTTTTTGTGCTCAGTACGGCCCTGATAGTCTTTTATGTCTTTTCATGGAGTTCAGTTTGATCCACTGTTCTTTCATGTATAGGAGAAGTGACTACATTATCCAGAGAAGTGAATGCTCTTCAGTTAACTCAATAGTTCTAGCATAAAGTTCGGCTATTTTACCACCTTTTTAAAGCTCTAAATGCACTTTACTACTAACTTCTACTATTTCCATTGTTTTGTTCTCAAAGGGGATAGCAACTGCAAAATATTGAAAAGCCTTTTCATCTTTCTTTTCAGTTTCAATAACAAACTATGGAGAGTCTTCTACTCTCACCAAAAGCTGAGATTTATGCATCCTATTCTCTGCATCACATATTTCCATTACTTTAGTAGCTACTTTCTCATATACAACATTTCCATATGCAACGGCCATTAACTCCTCATGCCAGGCAGTTTTAAGGGTTCCACCAGTAGGGACCTATTTGTTAGAGGTGTAATTCGGCTTCTAAAGGTAAGAGACATGTAGAACAGTTTTCTCTAGTTCACCATTATCATTCAATCATAAGATAGGCAATGTAGAAGTTCTAGGTATTTCAATACATATCTTAGCATAGAAGATCCGTTCCATAGTTTCCGTTTGATAATCCATACAGAGGGGCTTTCCCAAAGAGCTAGCCAGGAACCCCAACCCCTCAATTGTCTAGAATTCCAGCAGGATTGTGAAATCGAACCCGCATTGGAAGCACGGCTATTGTTCCCCTATCAAGCTCCATACCCAACCTCTACTTTTGCAACAACATCGGTTGATCCCCAATGCACCAAGGTCCCATTTCAACCAGTTCATCAAGATTAGAAGCTTCAGAAAATTTGGATAAAAATGTACCATCCTCCATTAACATAACCTTTTCCAGTCCATTTTTGCTCCTATGTGATTTTGCCCATGCATTCACGACTAGAAACGCAGGGTGTTTAGACCAGAAGAAAACCTAGCCTTCGTGCCTACTTGGGGGAGCTCCATCAGTGGGGTGATGACACTATCTTGAATCACGTTGTGATAGTGCTTCAACATCCCTTTGTGGTGTATCTTCGGAAAGATATTCCGCTAGTATCCCATTGGACGAGACTCTGTCGATCCTTGCTCATTTTGGTTTATCTTTATGGTGTTACCGCTAGCTTTTACTATAAGAGATTCCCTGGAAAGAGAAGGGAAGTCCTCCTTTGTGAAAGAGGGTTCACCTTGCTCTATATGGGAGGCTTAAGGAAGGCCTATCAGTGAGCTAGAGGCACCTGCCACTATGAACTAGTCGAGCGTTGGGTAAGGATGGGTTAGGGATGCCAGTGAGTTTTTAACCTAATTAATATCCATACTATTCGATACTAAAAAATGAATATGGAAGTTAAAAAATAGATTTTAAATGGATATTAAAAAAGGATGTAAATATGGATTTAGATATGAGTCTAGTAATAACTCGAACCGATGAATATCTATACCCGATTCGTTTTTATTAACTCTTTTTTTTCAATACATAACTTAATATCTCACTTTACTCTTATATAATTTATGAGCTAGCATATTAATCGGTAAAATATGAATGTATTTGTTGAGCTTGCAAAGCCTTTTGAAAAGACAATCACACTGTGAATAATGTTCCACGAGCAGCGTGCTTTTTAAGAATTCAACCAGAAAACATTTCTTTAAGAACACATAAAGAAACGCTCCAGTCTTCCAAGTGCAGTGTGCTTTTAAGACTCTTCACTTTTCAATTTCACAAAGCACCCAGCAGCAGCCACCCATTCAACGTCATTTAAATATTAAAGAGTGAATATTGAATTGCTTCAACGTCATTTACCATCGAAGAGTGGGGTAAATCAAAGACCATTTATTATTTCTAATATCATCAACCACCCACGTCGTCAACCAGTAAAACGATACTCATGCATCTGTTATTCAAAGAGATAGAGACGCACCACCAAACCAAAGGTCATTGTCCCACGCCTGTTTAAAGAGCTTGTATGTTATTTGTCACTGTCAGAGACGAGTTGCTTATCAAAAATCCAGTTAATTTCGTGACAGTGAGTGAAAGTGTGGAATCGATGGAAGAAGTTAAGAAATATACAACAAAGAATTTCTCTAATCCACCTCATGAAAAAGAGGAGCTTGCAGCTATGGACTTTGGTGATCATAGTGCAACTAAAAGCAAGAAGCGTACTTCTCTTGTGTGGCTAGAGTTTACTTTGGTGACTATGAAAGGCGTTAATAAGGCTGAGTGTAAGCATTGCAAAGGGAAGCTTTCTACTAAAGGTACGAACGGGACTTCACATCTGCGTGAGCATTTGATCAAGTATTGTCCAAAGAAACATTTAAGACTTGTTGGAGGCTAGAAAACATTATTAATTGGGAGTGGGACTAAATCTGATGAGAAAAAAACATTGCAAACCTACAAATTTAGCCAGGAGTTCTCAAGAAGAGAGTTAGTTAATATGATTGTAA
>JANIJH010000006.1:14588603-14599336 GCA_024520975.1 Erythroxylum areolatum
CAAGTAATGATTTCTTAAAAGTTTTGAAATCTACCGTTTTTCCAAACAAAGCATGTTTTCTTTTTCCGATCCAACAGTGAGAAGAGGCACGGAGGTGAATGCTGGAAATTGATCGGAGCTTGCCTGAAGTACAGCTCTTTCGACCACCAAATTAGGGATTGTCCTGCTACTTTGGGAGCTCAGTCTGGTATGGGTGGGAGATCTAGGAGTGCTGCTACAGTCCAGCAGAGCAGAGGTAGTGGGGCTGGACAGAGAGGCCGAGGTAGAAGTAGAGTGAGCTCTAGGAGTCCTTCTAGGAGAACTGAGGTGCGGAGCAGCCGACTAAAGTCCCAAGCCCAAGTCTATGCTATGACCAAGCAGGAGGCTCAAGACTCACCAGATGTTGTTGTAGGTGCGCTCCTTATTTATGATTATAAGGCATTTACATTGCTAGATCCAAAATCTATGCATTCATTCATCGCACTGCATATGGCATCTAGATTGCATTGTGATAGGGAGATACTACAGTATGGGCTAGAGATGAGTACACCGATAGGTAGTACTATAATTATAGGAGAGGTTTGCAAAAGGTGTTTGGTTCAGATTGATCAAGCAGAGTTGGAGGCAGATCTTATTGTATTACAGCTGAGAGAGATAGATGTTATCCTAGGTATGGATTGACTCACTATTCATAGGGCTATGATGAACTGCTATACCAAGGAGGTAGTACTTGAATCTCCTGGTCAACCGAGGGCAGTGTTCAGAGCAATTAGTCAAGCAATGCCAACCCGGATGATATCCTTTGTGAGTGCATTGAGGTTGATGCAGGGAGGAAGTGAGGCTTATCTGGCCCACGTCATTGATACTAGAGCTGAGCAAAGTGTACAAGACATTCCCGTAGTTAGAGAGTTCCTAGATGTGTTTCCTAATGAGCTACCTGGTTTACCACCAGATCAAGAAACGGAGTTCACAATCGATCTAGTTCTGAGTGCTGCTCCTATATCTATTCCTCCATATAGGATGACACTTATAAAACTGAAGGAGTTGAAGGCTCAGCTTTAGGAATTGCTGGAAAAGGGTTTTGTTAGACCTAATGTATCACCTTGGGGAGCTCCAGTGTTGTTTGTGAAGAAGAAAGATGAGACTTTGAGGTTATGCATTGACTATAGGTAGCTGAATCGGGTGACGTGAAGAACAAGTACCCGCTACCTAGAATTGATAATTTGCTTGATCAACTGTAGGGAACTCAGGTATTCACTAAACTGGATTTGAGTTCAAAGTACAATTAGTTGGAGATAGCTGAGGCTGGTGTACCTAAGAGTGCATTTAGGAGCAGGTATAGGCACTTCGAGTTCTTAGTGATGCCGTTTGGGTTGACTAATGCTCCGGTAGATTTTATGGCCTTGATGAATAAGGTATTTCAGCCCTTCTTGGATCGATTTGTGATAGTATTCATTGATGATATCTTGGTGTATTCGAAGAGTAGAAAGGAACATGCTGAATATCTGAGAGTCATTTTACAGATCATGAGAGAGAAGCAGTTGTATGTCAAATTCAATAAGTGTGAATTTTGACTGGATCAAGTAGTGTTTCTGGGATTTATAGTGACTGGACATGGCATACAGGTAGATCCAAAGAAGATAGAGGCAATGATGAATTGAGAAGCCCCGAAAAATGTGTCTAAAATTTGAAGCTTCCTAGGATTAGGCAGATATTACCGGAGGTTTTTTGAGAGGTTTTCTCTTATCTCAGCCCCTCTGACAAAACTTTTGAGGAAGAATGTAGTATTTAGATGGAGTGAGGAGTGTCAGAAGAGCTTTGAGGAGTTGAAGCATCGGTTGACTACAGCACCGGTGTTAACTATTCCATCGGGGACTGAAGGATATGTGGTGTATAATGATGCTTCGCATCAAGGACTGGGATGTGTATTGATGCAACATGGCAAGGTGATTGCCTATGCATTGAGACAATTAAGGACTCACGAGATTAATTATCCGATACATGATTTAGAGCTAGTTGCAGTTGTCTTTGCTCTAAAGAATTGGAGACATTATTTGTATGGAGAGACTTTTCAGATATACACAAATCATAAGAGTTTGAGATATCTGCTGAGTTAGAGAGAGTTGAACTTGAGACAAAGGAAATGGATTGAGTTATTGAAGGATTATGATTGCACTATTGAGTACCACCCGGGGAAAACTAATGTAGTGGCAGATGTTTTGAGCAGAAAGTCTAATATCAATGCAGCTTAGATTCAGTTATCGAGGTTACCTAATTTGATTCATTTGAGAGCTCTGAATGTGGAGTTAAACCTGGAGCAAGATGAAGCACTGATTGCCACTTTGAAACTAAGACCGATGCTACATGATAGAATCAGGAAAGGCTAGCGAAAAGATCCTGATATAGTGAAGCTTATGGAGAAAGTGAAGGTGAATCCAGATTCTGAGTTTGAATTGAGGGATGAGACATTATGGTTGAGACAGAGGCTGTGTGTGCCTAATATGGATGACCTGAGGAAGGAGATTCTTGAGGAAGCTCATATGGTCGCCTATGCTATGCATCCTAGTACTACTAAGATTTATAACACACTAAAGCAGCATTTCTGGTAGCCAGGAATGAAGAAGCAAGTGGCGGAGTATGTTTCTAGATGTATAACTTGCCAGCAAGTCAACGATGAGCACAAGCCTCCAGTAGGAAAACTACATTCGTTGCCCATTCCGGAGTTGAAATGGGAACAGATTATAATAGACTTTATTATGGGATTACCTAAGACTCCGAGGCAGAATGATGCGATATGGGTCGTAGTGGACCGGTTGACTAAGTCGGCCCACTTCTTGCCAGTGAAAGAGAATAACACACTTGATCAGTTGGCCCGGAGATATATGAATGGGGTGGTAAGACTGCATGGGGTTCCAGTGTCCTTAGTATCGGATAGGGATCCTAGATTTACTTCAACATTTTAGAAGAGCTTGCAGTCTACTATGGGTACTAAGTTGAACTTCAGTACAACATTTCATCCTCAGACAGATAAATAGAGTGAGAGGACAATCAAGATTGTTGAGGATATGCTCAGAGCTTGTGTATTAGAGTTTAGAGGAACTTGGGATCAATATAGGGCATTGATAGAGTTTGCCTACAACAACCATTATCACAGTAGTATTGGAATGGCACTGTATGAGGCACTATATAGTAGAAAATATCGGTGCCATTATATTGGGATGAAAAGGGCTTGAGAATGGTTGAAGGCCCAGAGTTGATACAAGATACAGTAGACAAGGTGAAGTTGATCCGAAGTCGAATTAAAGCAGCACAGGATAGATAGAAGAGTTATGTGGATCAACATCGATGTGATATGGAGTACAGTGTGGGAGATAGAGTATTTCTAAGAGTATCACCTTGGAGAGGAGTTTTAAGATTCGATAAAAAGGGTAAGTTGAGCCCTAGGTACATTGGGCCTTATGAGATTATTGAGAGGATAGGACCTTTGGCCTATAAGTTTACTTTGCCGAATGAGATATCTCAATTGCATAATGTGTTTCATGTAAATATGCTCCAGAGATATTGATCGGATCCGACACATGTGATTCCGGCTCAAGAGATTGAGGTTGCTAGTAACTTAAGCTATGTTGAGGAGTCGATCAAGATTGTGGGGTCTCAGATCAAGCAATTAAGGAACCGAGTCATTCCATTGGCAAAAGTCCTTTGGAGGAACCACTCAACTGAAGAAGCAACTTGAGAAATGGAGGAGTATATGAAGAGACAATATCCCCACCTGTTTGAGCAAACAGGTAAGAATTTAGAGAACAAAATTTCTTTTAAGGAGGGGAGAGTTGTAACATCCCGTCATCTGTGGGGAGGTTAGAATAGTAAATATGAGTGATTAATGAGAGCTTAGAAATGCATTTTTCATGCTCATGCATAATGTGGCATACACATACACGTGAATAGTAAAATTTTGCACATGAAAATAATTGTACATGTATTCATGGATAATTCTGGGTATAATTATGTATAAATGTGAGTATATTGAGAAATGTTGGCCCCCAAAATTTCTTCTTAATGAATAAGTATGATTTACATTGATTATGAGGTCTTTATGAAATTTTGTGGAAATTAATTATTATGTTGATATTAGAAAGGTTATATGATATAGGTTGATTGAAATAAAGTGTAAAGGTTATAAGAATGTTCATGGAGTGTTTTTAGCAAAACACGCAAGGTTAAATGAACATAAGCCTATAAGGAAGGGTAAAAGCGCCTTTTTGGGCTCATTAAGGGTAGAAATGGAAGAAAAAAATGTAGTCTTACTTTTTAAGAAGGGGGAAACATGAATTGGGAGAGAAGAAGAAAAAAAATAAGAAAGAAAAGGAAGAGAATTTCGGTGGTTGAGAGAAAAGAAAAGAGTTGAGCTAGGGTTTCAGCATTTCTTAGTTTTAAGAGAGATTTTGAAGTGGTTCAAGAAGAGAAAAGGGAAGAGGAAGAGAAGAGCTTCTAATTGAGCCAAAGATCTCTTCATTTGGTGAAGAATTAAGATGAGCAACTGGAACTTCAACCTCTAGACGTTACCGAAACTTCCAGGTATTAACTTCGGGAGCAACTTGTGAGTAACCTAGACGATTTCTCTCAATTATTGTTTGCTTAAATTATGTTGTGAATGATAAATGAATGTGAATTGAATTGTGTTGATTTCCGGACAAAAGGTCCGATGAATGTGAAATGTGGAGTGTATATTGAAGTGCTACTTGAATGTGAATGTGAAGAACTATGTGTTTCATAATATGATCGATTGTGATGCATTCCATACATGAGTACACAATCAGATAATGACAATTGTGACTAGAGTAGCCACCGATCAGAGCTTAAATCTCAAAATGTGAAAAGAGCCTCGAGCTTAGACAGTGATTAAGAGTCTAAGACTCATTATGTAAAATGAGTCCTATATCCTCATCGGATAAAGGACAGTTATTAATAAGCTCGGTATTCAAAATGGATGCGGGACAGTTCAAGCACTCGTTCACAACAACGTAACAATGGAAAAAGAGTCTCACTAGCATTTCATATACATTTTTAACAAGTATGTGGATTGCTTGAAATGCCAAATTGATTTTCTCTTAAATGTAAATGTGATATGTGTTCATTAAGCAAAGTTGGGAATTATATGTTATGTGATTTGTTGTGTTGCATGAATTGAGTGAACCATCGATGATGGTTACCTCATTAAGTTCGCAAAACTCACCAAAATTATAACGTCATCTTTTTAGGATCAAGAGACGACTCTAGCTATTAAGAGGCTCTACTAGCCGTGTGAATTATGAATTGGCAAGAGAAGTTATGGCTCAAAGATCGGTCAACTAGAATTTTTGGATGGCTTAGATAAATTTGATATATTTTCCTCTTTCATGTAATACTTTTGTACTAAGTTGTGATGATGCATATGTAGTAAAGGTTGAAAGAAACAATATAAACTTTCAGTTTTATGCAATGAAATGAGAAAAAAGTTAGTTTTTAAAATATTTAGATTTTCTTTTGATGCTTATAAGGGATCAATGTTATGATGCCATGTAAAGTGAATGTAGTGATCGAACGTAGCGTACCGTTATTATAGGATATGTACCAGAATGACCTCCGGACGTCCCGGTGTGTGCCCTACGATAAAGGGGCACTACATTTTCTTTCACTAAAAATACAAGTTCTTGCATTGCCTCTCTCGAGAAATGCTTGATACATATACATAAATCAAAACACAAGTCGGGTGTTTTCATATTGATATACAACCAAATTGAATATGTCACAGATTTCTTCGATGATGCCTATATATTGTGCATTGCCCACATCTATTATCTTGATCATCATGCAAAGATGATCTTCTCTTTAGACATTTTCCGTTGAGTTTGGATTAGAAGTTGCTGCATGACTAGTTGTAGCTTCAAGCATTTCAGTTTCTGATGAAAGATCGTTTTTCTTCCTCGCCTTCTTGTTTTCTTGAACCTCTCCGTAGAAGTAAGAAACGAAGCCCCAAAGAGAGAGTCCAAGAGACACACCTTTCTCAGCTTGGAAATTTTCATGCAAAAAAACGACAGCTAGAACCTCTACTGCTGGAAGGAGGCACGAAGTTAGTATACCGGCGAACATAGAGGAGCCGTAGAAGACGACTCCCATTATTCCCAACGTCACAAGCTGATACACTATCGCTGTCCACACCATCACCATATAATACTTAGTTTCTCCGAGCCCAAAATTCCTTGCTTCTTCAGCAACACTCTGTTAAGCACACATAACAAACATTATTTTCAATTGTTAAAAGAAGGAGAGAGCGAGTCAAATAAAATGATATATTTTCAACAAATATTCTAAAATTGAAAATTATAATTTTTTATGACGATGAAATTATTTAGTCAATCAACATTGTTCTAACCGATGTCACCTCATATATTGTTCAATATTAAACCTCATATTTTCATCATGTAGTTGAAGTTTCTTTGCATGCTCGTCATCCCTGCCGAGTGCCGACACAACAATGTATTGTCTGGTTCTAATGCATTAAATATCTTACCTGCCAGTCGCATGCATCGTGCAATGTCTCAATTATTTACTGAATTGAGGGATACAATTTAAAAATAATATTACGCGTGCTAATGCCAGTAATGCTCGTACTTCAATGGGTAACAGATAACGTTTTAACTATTTCACTAAAAATTGTAACTTTATCCCCTTGTTTAGAAGAACGTAACCGAGGAGCAGAATTGTGTGTTTAGTATGTGACGTTTTAGGATCCCCCAGTCTCCTGTTCTAGACCATCCTGTTCCTAAGTTACATATATAAGTTAATTACTTTTCCATCAAAAGCAAGCAGAACTTATCGCTAGTTGGCAATAGAAAGAAAGTCTGCAGAGCATTAAGAAACTAATAAAGAAAGAACATTATTTCAGGAGATCATAGAGAAACCTTGAACTCGTTAGAAGCGATCATCCCTATAGTGGATAGGACGGTAGCGAACAGTCCCATGACCATTTGAATCTCCATTACAAGAGTGTATGTAATCTCTTGCCTGGATTTCCTGTATGTCAGCTCCATCAAAGGCATGGTAACACCGTATAAAAGAGCGGCAGCTAGAGCCATAATAAAGCCGACAGTATATTGTTTGCTGCTTTCGCCTTTAGGCTTGTCGCTACTTCTATGTAAAGCCAACATTCCAGACGCTAAAGTCAGCAAAAAAATGGCATTTATAGAATATGGAGTGAACTTTTGTTTGACGATCAGAAAAGCAAATGCTGCAACGAAAGCCAACTGCGAGGACATGATCAAGGAAGCTGTTGAAACAGGAAGACGACCAAAGCCATAAGAGTAGAAATAGTTGTCTACACCCATCATAAGCCCAAGAACCGTGGCGGCGAGAAATAGAGGAAGATCAATATAGAAGATGCAACCGTTGTGATTAATGGATCGTCGATAGAAGTAGCCAATAGCGAGTGGTATCAGAAGCACTGGCCAACCAACTGATTGTAGCCAACAGGTGAGCCATATGCTTGCACCACCATGTATGTAGTAGAGGCGAATAATCAATGGGCCACCGCAACCGCCGACGACAAAGAAAATGCAGCTCAGGGTTAGTAGGACTCTTTTCATGGCGGGGTTGATTATTTTTGGTGCCTTTTCGGTCACTTTCATGTTTGTTGACTCGATAATATTGTCCATCTCTGGTCGACTTAGTTTGCTCTCTGCAGCCAATCAAAATATGTAATAAAATAAATGTATGAATTGAGTAGACACGTTCTCCAACGTTATAAAATGAATAACTGAACTGGAAGTCAGTGGTAGTGCAATATATTATCAGGTTGAATAGAAAAAAGTTGAACGTTCACCTGTAGCTTTTAGAGGGTGACAGGTAGTGTATCTTCACTATGGACTTCCCAATTATGCAAGAAGTTCAGACTGAAGACTGCAGACTTCGGGGTCCAGAGGAATTAGAGAAGACAGCCGATGTGCATGAGAGCCTGTAAGGGAAGGGAAGGGAAGGGAAGGGAGAGAAACGAGGCTATCCGTGTTTTACGTTTTACACCTGCATATACACACGTGTGGGTATCTCTGAATGTATGCATATATAATGTTTTCAAAGTTAAGCGGAAAGTTAAAATAGAAAAACAAAAAGTTTAAGAATTGTTATTAAAAGATTTAAGGAGCTTTAAATTGTTTCGATAAAAAATTGAATAAATTTTAAAAAATTTAAAAAGATTAAAGAATACTATTCTTACCTATTAAAAAATTAAAACTTAATCAAAAAAAGAAGTTGAAAAATTGATTAATTTATAAAAATGACTAATTAATTAATTTTTAACAATAAATATTATTAAACTAAATCAAATCAAAAATTAAAAAATGAATAAAAAATTAACTGGCTCAAATTTTTACTATTAAATTAACTAAACTAGTTCAAATTAGGAGAAAGAAAGCCATTGTTTTCATGAATACCATGTACCAACTAATTAAATGTAACATATCAAATCGTACACAATTTTTAAAATTTAGAAAAATAATTGACATACGCAATTTTGAATCTTGAGCTTTTATTATCAAGTATTAACCCAATTACTTGATCATTATTTCCGCGACCTTTGCACTGATTATTAAAGACAATATTAATAGACAGAGAAAAGGAAGGTATAATTGAGGCAAGGACTTCAGTTTTCGCCTACCAGCCCCATAATAGTGCTTTTAGGTTGAGGGAATAGTTTTTTGGAAGTTCATATCTTTCCGATCAAGACAAAGCAATGATTTCAGTTTCCCATTTTTACAACAAGGGAAATTTGAAAGAGACAATTATTAGTTATATTATATAATTCATTAATCTACTTTCAGACTTACCAAAAAAAGACATCGTTCCTCGATAAATGTCATTAAAAGCTTTTTCCTTCTTAAATAGGAGTTTCTATCATAGAAGACCAAGACTTGTTAGATGATTTCTGTTCAAAAAAAATCGCAGGGGAAATTATTAAATTTAATTTTATAATAGAGAGATGTGTCTTTTCTATTTGTTAGAATTTAATTCTAATAAATATATGAAGTGAGAGATCTTGTATAAATTTTCACTTTACAATATTAAAAAATAAGGGTAAAAATAATTCAAAGTGTGATGATTAGAACCTATGTTTTAAAACCCGGATCAGACCGGCCGGTCTGACCGGTCTGATCGGTGACCGGTCGGTGATCCGGTCCGGTTGATCCTTCAAAACCGGCTTTAAATTGACCAAGTTTGAACCGGTCAAAACCGGTCAATTATTTTTTTATTTTCTATTTTTTGAATTTTTAAATTTTTTTTAATATTATATACAATTAAATATAATTATTGCATAATTATTACGTTACACCGGTTCAACAGGTGGTTGAACCGGTCGAATCGGTCAAATCAGTGATTAGTAAGACCATCGATTTAATGACCGGTCTAAGTTTTAAAACATAGATTAGAATTGTATATAAAAAGTCTTCAAATGATCAGTTCTCATATTTATAAGTAAAGTACTTTTGTTATTTCAAATAGTCTGAAGAAGAGATGCCGAGCAATAGGGAGAAAAAGTTACAATGAGACATGACAGGACACTGAATGTTTGTTACATTTGAGTGAATTACAATAATATCTTTTGGAAACCTCGAGGCGCAAATAAATTAGTGAAAAAAAAAGTTTAAGTAAAATCACATATTTGAACCGTTTTTATGTATTTAGTTGTTTAAAATTTAGAGTTTACCTCTTGTAAAGGATTTACTCAGTTTCAGTAGAAATTAATTTAAATATAAATAATTTAAAAATATCTTTTTATAATTGAGACCAATATTTTATAAGAAAAAGAAAAAACATCCTTTGTAAAACCGATCATGATTAAGAGGGACAAATATCAGACAGAATGTCGTGCGGCACTAACTCGTGAACCACATTCTATCTAGTCTGTAAAGAAACCCCTGAACACAAAATAAAGAAGCTCATAATTGTTGTGGATGTCCTTACATCCAATATTTGATGCAACTTTAAGAGGGCCCGTCACTAACATCAATTTGATCAATCAAGCAGATCCTGACAAAAAGATTAATACGACTTGCCAACGTGACTTTCATGGTGGGAGACACAACTAGACCCACTCTGATGGTTGCGGCTAACGGACTGTCAACGTGCACTTACTGTTCAACCTCTACCAGTCTACACGTAAAATATGATTGCTTTCAGTTTTAACGAACAGGTGTGAGCTCGAATTTGTATGTATTTCAATTAAGTTGTTTCAAGTAAGTCAAAAATACGAGCGCCAAAACCATAAGTTAAATTGCTGGATTTACAGCTTGTCCAAAAGAGTAGTAGTGTAAGATAATTATTGAATCGAATAATTTTGACATATTTATATTTATAATTGTTTTGTTTTCATAAGATGCTGATTTTTTCTATAGGAGTTTATTTATCCTCTTTTTTTTTCCTCTATGAAGCTGTTTTTTTAATGATTAAGATAATCTTTCGTAAGTTTCTAAGACTTATTTATACTTTCACCAATCATGATATCGATTCATATTGAAAGAGAAAGAAAAATGATCTTTGACTCATTTGATATTCCTTTATTTAATACTCCCTCCGTTTCATAATAAAAGCCGTTTTAGAAAAATACACGCTTATTAAGAAAATTAATAAAATTATAGATATACTCTTATTAAATATGCACCTCGGTAATTTGCAATAATTAGCATGTGAGAGAAATTGCCTTGAAATTGTGATTGTATAAT
>JANIJH010000006.1:14613689-14626191 GCA_024520975.1 Erythroxylum areolatum
AATTAATTAATTAATTCCTTATTATTATTATTATCTTATTATTGTTATTAATTTATTATTATTATTATTATTATTATAAGGATAAAAGAGTCTTCACAAAATAACTCTATTCTTGGAATAGCTAAAGACACCTTTTGATGATCTTTAGCTATTCCTAAAAGTTGAGGAATACCTAATCTTAGGATTAAGTATTCTGACATTTTTGTCTAACCAAACAAAAGAATAGGAAAGTTTTAAGAATAGACCAGGAATAGAATTCCTATTCCTGTGAACCAAACATGCCATTATTAGAATGAATTTTTATTACCAAGAAAAAAAGTTATAAATTTTACTGAAAGGGATTCCTTATAAGCAGGATTTTCGGGAATATACTGAGGAGCGCAACATATTCGAACTACAAGACGTTACTTCTGAATGTGGCCTTGGCAAAAAAAGTTCAAACACTCAGAAAAATTGTTTATGCATGTAAAACCTTCTTCCGAATCCAGAGTTGAGGGTTAAAGTTTAAGCGAAAGCCTCCGCCACGATAGTCTCGGTTGAATAATATGAGAACCTCAAACAAATAATTGAAGGGTTATAAATGAAAAAAATGGAAAGATAATGAGGAAGTATATTTACCCTAAAAAAAATTTAAACAGTTTCCAATTTACTGAGTATTATAGTTCAAATAGTAACTCAAGAAATACAAGATTTCATAATTTAAAGCGTATATACAACGGATACTAATTCATTCCCGTCGTATGTATAATTAAAAAAAGGTCACCTGTAATTAGTAGGTATATGTACTCATAATCATTAATATTATAAAAATTTTTAAATAAAATTTCTTTATTTAACAAGAAAACTCCTAATTAATGTTCATATAATTAATTAATCGTGGCTTACTATTGGCAAGGATTTTGAAAATAAGCAATGCAAGTTATTGACCTTAATTCAACTATAGTAGGTTACGACTTCAACGCAAGGATTGATCATAAGTTGTGGCGGATTTGTGATATAGCCAATCAATTGTGAATAAGCCTTTAAAGTGCGCAGAAATTTATCAGCATGGAGGATGCAATTGCAGTAAGAAAAGACACTTAATGAATCAGATAAAAGGCCTTTTCCGTCAAGTTGTTGTCTATCTTCCTTTTGGGATATTGATTGTGAGAAAAGATAACATCGATTATCAGTTGAAGACTCGTGTCCTAATTACTGATTATGTTTACTTTTGGGATCGATTATCATTTGAAGACTCGTGTCCTAATTACTGATGATGTTTACTTTTGGGATCGATTATCATTTGAAGACTAGACTCGTGCCCAAATTACTGATGATGTCTACTTTTGGGATCGATTATCATTTGAAGACTCGTGTCATAATTATTGATGACGTTTACTTTTGGATTATGCAGACTGACTTAACCAAGACCGGTCACGCGACAAGCATACGTGAGTTGATTCGTGAGGAAAACACATAAGGATAGCACGCCTGCTGTCTGCAGAAATCCGGATTATGGGAGGCTGGGAATGTGACAAAAGAGAAAAAGAGATTTTGGTGGCTTAGAAAGTCAAATTCCACTTCGGTTAAATACCACATCGAATTTTGGTATAATATTATATTAGTATTGGTTAAAGTCGAGTATTATTTTAAGTAATTTTTTAAATTTATACATTTTAAAAATAAAAATAATTCATTAATATATTGTACTATATATTTTATAATTTTACATCAACCTTATTTTCAAAAATTATATTAATAAAAATTAAAATAACAATAATTTATTTATTTTTATTAACTTTAATTTTCATATATTATACAATTAAGAATAATACAAAGTATTTGAAATATTACAACTTCATCATATAATAAATAATAATTACATTAAAACATCAAATAAAAATAACCATAAAGATCCCTAACTCTCTAACTATTACAATTTACAACAAGAATTCATGATAAGGAAACAACTAACTAGAAGTAAAACCTAAAAAATATTATTTAATTTACTATCAATTAAATTTATATTATTTAATTATTAATAAGAATTTAAATAATTTAATTTAATATTATATATTAATAAATTAAAATTAATTACTACTAAAATTATAAATAACTTAATTTAATTTGAGATTTTATTTATTCTATAAAATTAATTTAATAAATATAATTAATTTAATAATATTTTTAAAGTATATAAATTTCAAATAAAAATTGGTTTAATAATTGAAATATATTTAAAAATAAATATCAGTTTAAAAATGACAATTTTAAATTATTTATTTTAAAAATAAAATAATTTTTATTAATAATTTATTAATAAATATTATATAAAATTATAATTAATTTTATTAAAATAATTTATTTTAAGTTGTATTTAATGTATAATTATTATTAATAATAAGCAATCTAAATTTGGAGATGCAATTGATGAGCTTTGGATTGAAGTGAAAAATCATATCAAAAGTCATCTTTAACAAAGATGCTTTAAAACACCGTTTTCCATTTCTTATTTTCTCCTCTTTCTGTATTGATTCTCCATTTACAAAATTTCTTCTCTAAACTCCACAAATTTTATAATAAGAAAACGTCATACTTTCCCTTTACAAAGATTTGATCTTTCTCTCAATCTTTTGCTTTCTCTAATTTTGTAGTTCGTTTTACAGGTGAGTATTGATTAATTTTGTTAGGAATGCGAATCTTTAAAAAGATCGTTGACTTTTGGGGCTGGCTAGGAATAACGGAGGACAGGAAGCAAAGAATCAACAAGAAATGGTGTTTAAGGAGAGCAGAATCATCAAAATCACACTCAACCTTAATTTCATCAAAAGTTTCGAGAATTTGAGCTTCCTCTTAAAGGGTTTAGCGTTCTTGTCCAAGTTGCAGTTGAAGTCCCCATCTCGTCCCTATTCTTGTACCTTGTAGCTCCTACGATGGGGAGTTTTTCTTTAATCCTCTCCAAGCCGAATTATTTTACTCGTTATTGCTTTCTCTCTTTTGTTTTTCCAAAAAATTTAGAATAGTTCGCCTATTTTTTAAAACTTACAATACCAATCAGCCGATATTTTATGAGTTGACTGTTACGATTTCATCAAAATCACCGATTCCAAGACACATTTTGTACCATTTTTTCATTAATATAATACTTTCTAATCGGTACGAAACTGCGTTCCAACTGGTTCATTAATTATATGTCCGCACTTGTTGGTGTCAGGTATAAAATATAATTGTTGCATATAAGAGCAACAATTGTCCAATCCAACAGAAGCTAAGTGGAGATACTGATTATTGCATGCATTAAATAACGTGCTATTTCTCTTCTCTTTTATACTTTTAAGAACACAACCTGTCCATGCACTTCGTGGCTAGCATTTGCGTCCTTAAATCGATATATAATAGAGCACAACCTGTTCATGCTCTTCCTGGCTGTTAGTATTTTATTTCTTAATACAATATGATTCTACGTTAATGCTTTACCACTATTAATAAAATGAAAGAAGAAATATAGCATATTCTGACGGACAAAAGCTGGGAGGAAGTGCTCAAGCTTAATTGATTTCCATCATAGTAGACAACTTGCAAATAATGAAACTTTATTACAATACAGAATCCATTAATCCAACATATGCAAGCGACAATGAGAGACTTCAGACGAAAGCTACTCATGCCAGTTGCCACCCAAACCATAGACAGCTCAATCCTAGCAATCGCAGCCAAAAGACGCAGTTTTGAAAAGCGAAAACCACGTAGCACTATACCGTATCCTCTTGATAATACATACGTTGATAATTTTTATTCGTTTGTTTTAAGTTTTATTTTTTAAAATTCAGTAATTTTTTGTACCTTTTTATAGTCTGATTTATTATTAACTAAATATATATTAATATTATATATCTAATTAACTAAAATTAATTATTACTACGAATTATGAATAATTTAATTTTACTTAATAATTTAATTTAACTTTTGTAATTAAATTTAACAATTATTAATAAATATAATTAAATTAAGATATCCTCAAACTATATAAATTTCAAATAAAATTTGATTTAATATTTAAATATAAATTTAATTTTAAATTATTTATTTTAATAAAATAAATTCATTTTATTAATAGTTTGTTGATCAATATTATATAAGAGATTAAAATAAATTTATTTAATAAAAATTATCTCTAAATTTTATATAATATATATTTATTATCAGTGATATATTAACTTTATCAACCAAACAGAAAACCAGAAGTTATGATTCTATCTAATACATACTCTTTTAATTTTTTTTTTACCGAGCCTATCTACTAACTTCTCCAAAGAAATTCAAATCATTCTTTTGCCTCTACAGATTTTAAATGGTGATTACAGTTGTGGAGTTATCTCATTGCGCATTTCATCGCGGAGGCTATATTTAAAGGATGGAACTAAACAAAGTTATTAATTAGTAATTTAGTTAGAGAAGTAATTTTGTTTAGGATAATTTAATAATGTATTAAGGAGTGATATTTAAATTTAAAAAAGTATACTTAAAGAAGGACACTAAAAAAGTTACTAACTAGTAATTTAGTATAGATAATAAATTTTGTTTAGGATGATTTAAGAATGTGTTAAAGAGTGGTATTTAAATTTAAAGAAGGACATTAAAAATTTATTAATTAGTAATTTAGTATAGATAAGTAATTTTGTTCAAGATAATTTAAGAATGTGTTAAAGAGTGATATTTAAACTTTAAAGAAATATATTTAAAGAAGGACTCTAAAAAAGTTATTAACAGGTAATTTAGTATAGCTAAACAATTTTTTAGAATAATTTAACAGTATAATAAGAAGTAATGTTTAAGTTTTAAATAATTATGTTGCAAGAAGGACACTAAAATTTAATCATACTTCAACTTTTTAAATGACTTCTTAGATTTATTCAATATTTGATAAATTTTCAATTTCATTTTCTATTTTCTATTTGAATTGATTTTCTTTAAATTTTTCAATTCTTTTTAAAGCTCTTTTTATGTTTCTTCCATATATACTTCAATTGTGTCGAGATCACAAGTTAGTTCTCCTTTTTATTGTTATTTCTTTTGTTAACTGTGGTGATTTAAGTCAAATATCATATTAAATATAAGATACATAAGAAAGACAAAGTTAAAGGGTATTTTCATTTTCAGACTTTTATCTTTTTCATGTCATCTTTCTTCTTTGGTTCATTATTTTGTGGCATATTTTTGTACAAAACTAACAAAATATTTCTCATATTTTAAGGTTAAAATTATAATCGAGAATATATAATCATCAAAAAGTCTGATCTAGCATAAAATTATTTTTCTTTTTCTCAAGCATCTGATGGGAATATCTAATATAGTTGTATGTTTTTGCAATATAATATTTAACGAGGGAGGATTTGATAGAATGAAAGAACATGTTGATGGTATTAAGGGTAATATTTCTTCTTGCAAAAAAGTACCATTTGATGTATATGAGATGATTGGAAATTATTTGTAGTAAAAAGTAAAAAAAGAAAAGGAAAATAAAGAGGCCCATGATGTATCTTTTAGAGATAATGAAGCACCATAATTATTAAATAAAGGAAAAAGGAAAGCTATTATTGACATATATTCTTATTTTTCGTCAAGAACTACTCTTAGTTCTCAACCTAGTCTAAACAATGTTTTGGTTGATAAGGATATTGTTTTACAATGTAAAACAACATGGGCTAGATAGGCTGGATCACACTGTTCTAGATAGGGTATTCCAACCCTGTTTCCTTTAATCTGGTTTATGTATTTGTGTGGACCCTACATAAATGTGTGGATAAGATTTAACAAAATATGGTTGGAATTGGTTAACTGGAATAGAGAATTTGATCTTAGGCTAGATGGTTCTATCATTTATATATTCCTTTAAATGCTTTAAATTCGCCATATGTTCAAGAAGCAATAAATGCTACAGTAATGATAGGTCTATAATTTAAGGTACCTTCTTATTATGAGATTTGTGTACCTTTGCTTCAAGATTTTAAAAAAATGTCAATTAATTGTGGATATATATAAGTCTAGTTGAGAATTAACATAATGCACTACTATGGAAAATGAGTGGACCGATCAAATATAAAGAACCTTGGTTAATTTCTTAGTTTATTATAATTATAATATTGAAACAACTTTTATCAAATATGTCAATGCTTTTGATATGGTAAAGAGTGTTAATGCTTTATCTAAATTATTTTCTGAAATTGTTGAGTAGGTTGGATTAAAGAATGTTGTATATTTTTATTACAGATAATGCAACTAATTATGTATTAGTTGGGTACTTATTATAATCAAAGTATGGACATAATTATTGGTCTCGATGAACTGCTCATTGCATAAATTTTATTTTAAAAGGTATTTATGGTATGAACCATATTTTTAGTATTTCTTCACATGAATCTAAGATCATAATTTTAAGGTATAATCATTTCACATTTTTGTCTTGGTTAAGAAAGCAAGAAGATTGGGTTGAGATCTTGTGTCTTGTTGCTACTAGGTTTGGAATTACATTTATTACTTTAAAAAGTGTTTATGAATATAAACAAATCCTTCAAAATTTTGTGACAAGTAAACATTTTCGAAGTCATAAGTTATCAAGAAGTGTGAAATAAAGAGAAGTTTGAGCTATTATTCTAGATAATAAATTTTGGGAAGCTTGTTTGATGATTTGGTGTTAAAAAAAAACTTTTCACATTTGTATCTTCTAGAAATTTTTTCTTTTTATTAAAGTTCTAATTTTTGCTCCTTATGTTAGGTTTTGCTCCCTAGGTTAGGTGATTATTAGTATTTTGTATTTGTAGTTTTATTATTTGTATTAAGTTTGTTGTATTATTAGTATTATTATTTGCGCTTTCTTTTTTTACGGTATTTATTTTGTTAACTTGCATCATTATTTTCCTGTCAATATCTGCATGTGGGTCTATCGGAAAATAGCATCTCTACTATGTAGGGGTAAGGCTGCGTACTATCAGACCTCCCTAGACCCTGTTTCATTGCTGGATTTCAAACTGGGTGTAATGATGATGATAATTGTTTGATCATTGTGAAGATTGTGGCTTCTCTTATAAGGTTGTTGAAGATATAAATATATATATGTATATATATGTATATATATATATAGATATTCTTCATAAAACAATTATAATTTTTTAAAAGGAAGCATAAGTTGCACAAGCCTTATATAGATATTCTTGACTAACGATGGGATAAGCATTTTACTCAAAGGATCCATTAAGTAACTTATTTTCTCAAGCCTTGTTCCTTATATAATGGATACATATGTACAAATAATATTATAGGTGGTTTTGTTTCAGTGATTGAATGCAAAAGTATTTTCTTTATTGAAGAGCAATCACAAGTAAAAAATGAAATTAAATTGTATCGTGAAGATTAAGAGAGTTTTCCTAAATCATCAACAAAGAGATAACTTATGATTGAAAAAATGTAGTATGGTAAGTTTTTATACTTTTAATTCATTCTTTACTTATTATTAACAAATATATATTTATTTTCATAACTATTAATTTAAAATATAAATAAGTAGTAGAGATTATTTAGTGAAAGTGCTCCAATATCTCGCTATTACATTACTCAGTCATTTAGCTTCTACATCAAGTTATGAACGTAATTAGAGCATTTTTGAACGTATTCATACAAAGAAACGAAATCATTTGAAAAATCAAAGACTTAATGTAATATGAGAATGAAGAATAGGTATTTTATAGTTTTTTATTTTTATTTTTCATTTTTATTATTGACTTTATAATTTCTCTATTATATATTCAGAGCGCTTAGTAAAAAGTGAACTTATGATCTAGTTGATATTGATTGTACTTACCATACTGAGTTTTGGATTAAAGAAGAAGAACTATCACCTGATCTTGATTATGAAGAACTTAAAAAGGTGATTTATGAAGAAAATACATTTATCACAATGAATGAATTAAGAGTATCTACTAATGATCAATTCATATCTTATATATTTTGATCATATTTAAGTTTAAAGTATAATTATTACAATTTTAAAATTGAGAATAATTTCATACATTACTAATTTGTAATTTATTTGAATGTAGTAGAAGAAGTTAATGCAAATAATTTGGATGAAAATGTGGTTTATAAGTCTTTTGGAGAATTCAGAACTTTTGACGATGATAACACACAACCTCTTTTAGAAATATAATTTTGATTTTTTTTGTTATTTTAAGTTTTATATTAGACTCAGATTTAGATTGAATTATCATATTTGGTTTCTTATTGGTTCATTATATAATAATAGACATTGATGCATATTTTATTTTTCTTACTCTTATAAGTTTTACTTCTTATTTATTATATACCGATTTTATAATAGTTTAATACTAGTTAAATCTTTAAATCTTAAACCTTTCATTTGACTGGTTCGATATTCGATCTAGTTTTAAAAACATTGTTATTTTACTCACTATGATGATCTTGTCCAACAAAGAAAAATCTTCTTGCAATTAAAGATATCACTTTCAAACTTAACTTTTCAGCTCTTAAACAGTTGATTACCCCATCGCTGGTGAGAGGGTATGCCTTGACAAAATAAGTTCAAATATTCACTGAAATTATTCAAATATAATGAGAAAATAATTCATTTATACGATCACATCAATTTTTAAAAATAAGTTATACAGTTGTGATATGTGAAAAAGGATATAGAGCTTAAGAATTAAGTATAGTTAATTATATGACAGTATTTTGATCTTATGGTAATGTTTTGTTGTAATTTTTTATAATTAGTATGACATGTGTCAGAGTGAAGAAGGGAGAACTATATGCTAGCCATTGGAATAATAAAAGTAATTGACTTTTGATCAATTAAATTCAGTGGATACCCAGTAAGTTATGAAACTCCATGAGCTTGCAATTATCTTATAACCTTCCTAAGTTCAAAGAGTCGGTGTCTCAACATTGTTATGAAATTCACAAAGGTCCTCTAAAGATTCCACAACAAGCACAATCATTTTAGAGGCCTTTTACCAAAACTGCAAAAACCTGTAACTTTGAAAAATGGAGAGGCTAAGGTGACTAGAGATACAAACAAGGAATTATAAGAAAAAAAAGGAGAAAAAGGATATACTTTTGGTGTGATGAAATACTTATCCTTGGTCATAAGTGCATAAGAGGAAATTGCGCATGTATATATATATATATATATATATATCGTAAAAGATAGTGATGAAGTTGACGAAGATAAAGTAGCAAAAGAGGTGGATCAAAAATACATCTTGCCATTTGAACATGTGAAAATCCTAGTTGAAGAAAAATTAAGAATTGAATCTAACATAATATGTAAAAAATGTTGGATGATAAATGATAGAAGTTTTATGGTAGACGTAATAGTTATTATTATTACGGATGGTGACATGGCTCCTTTTTTTTTTTTGGAAGATGTAATATGCAACTAAAGGAAAGGTATGATAGAGTTTGAGTGAAAAAGAAGGGTAATTAAGTGGCAAAATGGCCAAAGGGAGTAGTTATAACCTCTTTTAAATAGGTAACTAGGTTAATAGAGGGATTTAACAAATTTTATCACTTTTATTTGTTGCCAAAAGGTGATCAGATGCAAAAAATTACCATAATGTATATATCAAATGATAAGAGATGGAATTGATAAAAGTAGAGTTATTAAAGAATTTTTAAGATACTCTTGATGTATTATTGAAGAAATACATGGTTGTTTTGTAAAATTAAATGGTTTGCCACCATCAAGAATACATGACTATGATATTGTGTTGAAGGAGGTAACATAAGTGACTAACTTAAGACCATATCAATAGAGTTATGGTTGGCTCAAGAAATACCCAAGTAATAGATCATTTAATTGAGTAAAGGTCTTTTTCCATTCCTTATTATATTAGCAAGGAAGAAAGAAAAAATTTGAAGATTGTAAGTTAAAAATAATAATGTAGACAAAATATGCAGGATAAATTTCTTATTCCTTTAATAGATGAGATATTATATAAACTAATGGAATTGGTTATTTTTCTAAAATAAATTAAAGATTGAATACCTTTAAATAAAGGTATTGGTGGAGGATATATATAAAATAGTCTCTAGAACATATAAGGTTATTATGAATTGATAATATGCCTTTTGAATTAACTAATGATCTTCTTATATTACTAAATGTCTATATCTAAAAAAGTTTATTTTAATATTTTATGATATATAATGTATAATAAATTTATCGAAAACATTTGAAGCGTTTACCAAAAATCTTACAAATTCTTAAAGAACAATATTTATATGTCAAGGACCAACATGTGAAAAGAATGCTCTCAACTCTCTTTAAATTCCTTTATACCCCAATTTTCCTAAACCTGGCTCCCTTGATTTCAATGCTCATTTTGGTAAGACACCTCTATTTCCCTTCCTCCTGCTAATTCTCATCAGGTTCATTTTTACCATTATAGGAAAATATTCTCTTAACAATCTTTCCACTTAATAATTTAATAACTTAGCGGAAACTAGTTCTGATCCTAATTTATTGAGTTTATATCTAGTTTTTCCTCCTCCAAACCTTCAACAATCCTTCTAAAATTCCTCTGTCAACTTCAGAATCCTTGCCCTTAGTTGAGGCTAGTGATCTAGCTTCCCCCTCTCTTATTGCTTCTCTCATCAAAATTCTCTTGCTTAGAGTTAAGAAATGGAACTCAAATTTAGTTGGTTATATTATGATAAAAAAGATTATCATTTCCTATTTTCCAACAATGGGTATTTGTAAATTGGAAAAAGTTTAGCCTTAAAAAGGTTTCATAAGTGAAGATGAGTTATTCATCTTTAATATTACAACCTTAGAGAACGTTCAAAAGATTCAGAAAATTACTCTTTGACATATTTATGATAGACCCCTATTTGTCACTAAAGGGTTCCCTAGCATTTCACTGAACAAAAATCATATAAGAACTATACTAATTTGGTTCAATAGATATGGGGTTTCTTAAGAATGTTGGTTTGTTGAGGGGTAAAGTTACATTTCAAGCTCCTTGGGGAAACTTATTAGTCTTGATAAGAACACAGGCAATTTAGAAAGGATAAGCTATGTTAAAGTTAGTGTAGAAGTTGATTTGATAGTAAACTCCTAAACTTTATTAAGATTAAGGGACTAAACTAAGAAAATCTTTAAAGACTCTTTCAAAATCTCCTACGTATACTTTTGGAGGCATAAGAAAAAGGAGATAATGTAGGTGTGGAAAGCTAAGAATAAGGAAGCATAATATCTTGTAGAAGTAAAACCTACTCTTTTTGCTCCATTAACTACGATTTGAATAAAAGATGTTATGGTTCCATCAAAATAGATAGAACCCTAAGTTCTCATTTTAGCCTTTTAGAACCCCTTTAGCCCTCCACCCATAGAAGCAGTCAAGGTGGGGGAGGATATTCCAACTTAGGTAACTAATAACTCTCAAGGAAGTGTATCAGTGGATATGGAGACTTCGCTTACCAACAAATCTTCTCCTTCAAAGACCTTACAACCTGGTTAATGTAGTAAAGGCCTAAGTCTATGCAACAATTACTCCCTTTCAATGCCTAATTTAGGTAGGAAAGCTAGGAAGAAAAAGCTTGCTTTCCCTCCTCCCTTTTAAACTTACTTATATGGAATGTTACAGGCATAAACTTATTAAGTAATAATAAACCTCATTTTTGAGTATTATTTGAAACTACACTCAAGTTAAATCAATTATAAAAGGGATTTAGTTTTTGCATAAGGACTGGATAACAATTAGCAATGATAGGGCTCCATTTAATGGGAGGATAGTTATCTATTTGGATCTGCTATGTTTATTGTTAGAAACTAAAAATGTTTTGACTAGTTTTTGCATCGTGACATCCTTTTGAAACAATCTCAAGCTCTTATCTGTATCTTTATTATCTATGCCTCTAATCTAGAATTTCAAAGAAGGTAGCTATAGGAGTACCTAAGATAGATAGGAAACAACATCTGTAGTCCTTTGCTCATTGCATATGACTTTAATTGTATTCTTTCACCAATGGCAATGTAAGGCATTAGGAGGAATCCTAATCCTAACCTCGAGGAGCTAGCTCAACTTACTAAAGACTTGGATTTGTCTAATCTAAACTACTTAGGGAAATTCTATACCTGGAATAAGAAACAATTTGGTAAATAATTCTAACAAAAGAAGTTGGATAGACATATGTTGAACTTTATATGGATGTCTCAATTTCCTCTTAACCATGCAAATTCTAGGAATTAGCTCACTTCGGATCAATCCCCAATTTGCATCAACAGAGGATAAAAGGAAATTTCCTTTTAGGTTATATAATTCACTACTAAAGCACTTTGACTTTATTGATGCTTTAAATATGGGACTAATATTTGACCTTAATGGTTTGTTTCCTTATTGGTTTGGACCGGGAGCCTCACCGGCCAGGTATTGTCCCCTTTGGTCACACCCACATCCCGTAGGGGGGCGCTGCGCATCCCGTGGGGGCAGCGGGAGTCGAACCTGTG
>JANIJH010000006.1:14659888-14673652 GCA_024520975.1 Erythroxylum areolatum
TTGATTCCACCAGGTTGCATTCCCTTATCAACATATTGCACCTAGAATGCATAGGAAAGAAATTTGAGAGCACAAGCATTGGAATTTTTCTAGCATTAGGGTGCATGCAGACTTCTATCCGTATAAGGGCAATTTCAAAAAAAAGTTTTCCACTTCTTGTCATTAGAAACCACCCCCTGAGACCCAAGGTGGATTATAAATATAATTACAGCAACATAAACTTAATATGATTTTTGAACAAATAACTCCATTGCTCCATACCATTTGTTTCAATACCTTGTCAAAGCTAACTTTAGTAGCTACTGAAGGGATCATTGGTTGACCATTTTCAAAGAAAATCATGGGTGACTTTACAGGATAAAATTTCGAAGGAGCCCACCACCTACCATTAAGTAAACAGAGAAAACAAACATCAATGATAAAAGGAACTCAAGTCCTGAACCGGTTATGCATATACAAAATTGACCATATGACACCAAATCAAAGACATCAAACTCCAAATAAATCCAGGGGATATAAAGTTATTGAAAATAATTATGTCACTTACAAAGGGCATGACTGATAAACATCTAGCCAAATAGATTGGCAACTAGGCCGAATCAAAATTAGCTCGTATGTGCATGGTATAAAATTAGAACACCATGGGTTTACATGTTCAGCACCTAAGCAACTAGCGACCTAGAAACACATGTGGCCATCATGTGGAAAAAATAATGCAGCACAAGAACTAATAGAAGTTGTCAATATTGGCAAAACATCCAGAAAAATTAGCTATTACGCATCCAAATACGCAATATTACCAATGTCCTATGTTGAAGATCAAAATGTCATGCAAGCTAAGAGCACCTACCCATGTGCCATCCAAAATGTCAACATCAACTCTATAACCATCCTTATACCACCACTAGCACTGGCTGACCAACTAGAATAAGACCAGAACATGTCTCAGTTGCAACTGGCAATGTTCTTACAATGGTAAAAGCTCACATCAAATTATCTTCACTACGAAAAGTGTAGCTTTTAAATTTGAAATCAGAAAAATCTAAGATGCAAATATTGCAATTCATAAAACCAATAAACAGAAAATATCTTCATACTATTAGGAGTCCTAGGATGCCAATTTTTAACAAGAAGCATTTAGATCCTTGTGTCTGCATTCAAATCCACAGGATTCTAAATCAAAATTACATAACGTAAGTTTGTATTCTGATTTCAAAAGCTTTAACATATGATTGCAAGCAAGTAATGCTCCAAGATGGAAATAGGAAAGGCTAACTGTAATATAGCAAACAAAAGTGCATACAATTTTCATTTGCATCAACAGAAGCAGTGAAGTTCCAAATGATGTTAACCACCGTTTCATTAAATAATATTTGATCATGAACTAAGAAATTATTTAAACATGCCATTGCAATTCACATTAATAGTATCTTTATCTTCAGAAATCCACAAGCAAGAACCGTTAAAGTATAAAACCTACACATATATTCAACATATCACCAAAATCTCAGTACCAGTTCACTTTTACCAGTCTCTACAAACCTTTGAAAAGCATTCCAAAGAGATGGGTCAAACTTAAGGTCCTTCCTTTACACTGAATAGCAATAAAGAGAAGAAAAAACAAAAGAAATAGAAATAGAGCATGGTGAAAGTACCGATGTTGGTGTCTCTGTAGGTAAGTAAGAAGACGTGTGGATTAAACGCCGGTAGATCACAATCCTTAGGCTACCACTACCATTTGTTGATCTCTTCAGCATTAGACTTATTGTTGGCTATACAATTCTAGCCTTTAAAGCAAGTGTTGTCATACCTCTTGCATCTCGGGTCCGGTTCGTAAATCCATGATCCATTGGAGAAGTTGCAGGTGTCAGAGAATAGAGATGAGTGGTGGTGTGGTTAGAACTAGGGTTAAAAGTGAAGGGTTTGCTTAGAGAGAGGGCCTTTTAGAGAGATAAAGGAGGAAAGCGGAGATGAAGTAGAGGAGAGAGAGTAAAGGAAAGCGTGGGATTTTCCTGAGTTGGTGGTCTCTTGTAGCCATGGCGGTACCTAAGACTTTGTGAGCTTAGGCTTCTTAGTGGAGGAAAAAGGAGTGGCGCTGCTAGAGGCCTCACATTTGGGTGGGAAGAAGGCAGAGAGAAGAAACTAGAGAAAAACCGGGGAAGAAGAAACATCAGAGAAGAAAGTGGGAAATGAACGCGCGAGATGAAATTTTAAATATTAAGTAAACAAAAGGCAAAACTTCAACCACGATGTTTTATTTAACAAAACGTCGCGGTTTCTATTTTGTGACATTTTAATAATAAAAAATTGCAAAAAGTATTACAAATCTGCAACGTTTTTATAAAACATCGCCAAAAATTTGAAAAAAAGTCACGAAAAGTCTTTACAATCTGCAACATTTTATTAATAAAACATCGTGAATTGTATTAATTTGTTGTGGTGAATCCTTATTTTATATTTGATGGGTTGTTAAAAGAGGAACTCTGGATTTAACTTTTTAACTATTTTAAAGTAATGTCAGATTACTTTAGATTCAAGTGTTTTACGTGAATTTGATTATGCTATCAGAACCATGTAGCTCTTTCATTTAGCCGAAAGAGCAACATTTAACTTGTCAATAACATAATGCCTAATTGTTTGTATTATACAAGTATTTACTCATACAGTTACCAACCTATCAAGAGCAAACAAGAAAAATACCACAAAAAAATTGATAACTTGAGAGCTATGAAATCGCAATTTTCATATATATATATATATATATATATATATATATATATAACAAATTAGAATCCTAAAAATCTTTTACCTCTTCAAGCATTAAATATTTTGATGTACCTAACCACATATGTAATTATAGGAAACTTGCATGATAACAGGGCCATGTGATCGGAATTGAAGATGCAACTATTAATTCAAACTCAACGTTAAATATATTCATCATATTAAGTGTTTATTTATGTTTGTTTGTCAACATTAAAGATGGAAATATAAGAAGTAATTTAAGATTATGTGGAAAATTTAAGAGTACTAATATCTATTCTCTGTCTAAGTTGACAATACATAAAGGTATCCAGCAACAAAGTTAACATTTTGCGATATTGAAATGGCCTAGCGAGAAACGAAAAAAATTAAACAACGCACGTAATTTAAAGAAATTTGAGAATCTATTCGTGGAGAAAGCTTAAAGTTAACTAAATATAAGAGTATAATGGGTTGAATATCTTATACAAGATTTAGGAGGCCTATTTATAAGTTTGATAAAGCAATCTTAGTTCAAAGAAAGATAAGAAACTAAGAGCAAGTAAGAAACTAAAAAAAAATAGGAACCTAAAAATAAGTCGAAAACTTATAAAATAGAAAACAAAATAAGTGGAAAACTTATATAAATAGGAAACCAACTCAAATGGGAAACTTATAGAAATAAGAAACATATTTTAATAGATATTTCGTGTCAATCCTCTCTATTTGAAAAAAAAATTGTCCTTAAGTACTCTAACAAATCAAGATACAAGGACACATTAGAGGGAAAGTCCACCATTAATATTTTAAGTTCTAATTCAGTAATAGTAATGAAAGCCCACACCTCTAATTTAGAAGTTTTAGGCTAAAAATTATTCTGTTGTGAGTGAAGCACAAATTCTATTTACCTTTCTCCAACTTGTACACATTCTCTCATCCATCATACTGTAACATCAAAATGTCAAGACCTTCCTAGTAATAAGTGACAAGCATCCACATCCACAACATTAAAATAAATCTCATTTTGATATTGACCGATAGAAAATGGTACCTTACAATGCCCAATCATTTGAAACTTTTATGCCAATTTAATTCACATAAGGATCCATGTGCTTCTCATTTGCAACCTTAGCTAATTCACTACATCTTTGCTAATGATTTTCTCGCAGCTTCCACGATCAATAATCACATCAAACAAATGATGTATAATGGAGCAATGAATTTGAAATAGTTGATGTTGGTTTTATCTTCTTGTTTTAGTGCCAATAATAACTTATGAATTATATAATTCTCATGCTCATCATTTCTTCCTTCTAGCTTTCATGCTCTTTATCATCACCATTAAGTCCATAAATAATGAAATCATCATCCTCTTTGAGCTCCATAATATTTACTTTTCACTGGGAACATTGGTTTGAAAAATGTCTCTTTTCTCCACACCAATATCATACTCTAGGTTGAGCTTGGCATAGGAAGGAGCCTTGATTTATAATTTCTATGCTTATAAAGATTATTAGTTTTAACTGCAAGTGCATGGTGTAGTTGTAGCTAGTACTAGCAAATATGAGTCGATTCCACGAGGATTGTAAGTACTAGTATTAACCATTTTCCTATTATCTAATTGTTAAATCAGATTATAGATTTAATTAAAAATTAAAGTAAATAAACTAAACTAAGATTGACATAATAATGACCTCGACAGAGGAAAAATACCATGAAAAGTCAATATCAAGTAAATAGTACCCAAGTGATAAATCCTCTTAAAAATTCTTATATACTTACCCTTTATTATGCAATTAAACAATTGATTATTGGACCGTGAAAATTCTTATCTTATATTAATATCTTTCTCAAGATTATTTACAACTAACCCGCAGTTGATTTCTAGTTAAAACCGGTAGAATTGCATTATTGATTTGTGAATTTTGCTATTAAATTTGACCATAATCTAGAGAATTTATGTTGACCTAATTCTAGTTTTGCATGCTACTCCTTTCAATTATGGTATATCTATTCACAGAAAAAGATTCTCAATCTTATTCATATGAAATCAGATAATGGACTAATATTCGAAATATATTAGTTCAATAATATAACATATAATTGAATCACAATAAATCAATCAATAAAATTGCATTGAATAAAAGACTAAATCATATTATCATCACAAATTAGGGTTCGTCACACCTAGAAACTAATAAAGTTAGTTCCTACACATAGAAAATAAAAACAATAACAAATATTCAGAAGAACAAATAGAAATAAAAGAAATCATATTCTAAATCTCCCTTTTGTGTATAATGAATCTTTTTGCAATTTAGATTGAATGATGCTATTTATCAAATCTGGTGACATAATACTCATGCTTTCCTCGTCTTATATTTAAAACTACCTCTTCTTTGTGTTTCTTAAGACTAAAAAATGCTCTAAAACTTGCCTCCTAATTTGCCTTCGATGACGTCCTTTTCTATAAAACTAAGGCTTTTGAGATATATATGATCACTTATACAGTCATGGGCACAGAGACTTATACAGGTAACATACATAGCCATAAACAATATTTATGAATTTTCACATATTTATAGTGACTTATGCGGTCACTGTACACGACCGTGTATCTTTAGGTTGCTTCAAATCTCAATCGAATTTTTCTCTTTTTGGTGATAGAAAACAATTGTCACCTACAATTGCACTTGAAGTGAATTAAGTATCAAAAATACGATAAAATTATTAAATAACAAACTAAAAAATTAAATATGGGTATATAAACATAATCAAATAAGCATTTATCAAACATCCCCACACTTAGGCTTTTGTTTCTCCTTAAGCAAATCATAATCTACGCCATTAATCTTACAAACATACATCCCTTATTATCGTCAACTTGTCCATTCATACTCTAAATCATCACATTGTATTAGTAAAATTAGCATGCAATTAGATTCGAGTTATCTTAGAATGAACCTTCATAAGTCAATATCAATAATAACCACATTGATGATCTTTTTGAAGTTAAAGGCATAAATTTTCACATTCTCACCAAGGATTCACTCAATGCACTTAAAGTATTTAGGATGAAAAATATGAGAACTCTTAAATCAATACATAGAAGAATTCTTAACCATAAGCTTGCAATAATATCATATCTCCACCAGTTATAAGTAAACTAGAAACAAGTCAAAAGGTCTTGATCTAAGGTTTTAATAAGGCTTAGGTAAGTTATGATAAAGAAAATAAAAAGGGTGATAAAATTGAAGGAGACTTATAAGAAACAAAATTACAAGAAACTTAGTTTTTAACAATATAGGTCCCTTACATTTTAAGTCCATTGGTACTATAACTTTAACTTTTTTTTGTTTATTACTCGTAACACATTTTTTTAATGAGCATCATATACTAATAATTAAAGAACAAATGGATCTTTTCAAATTTCAAGTTTCAAGCAATCAAGTAAACGCAAATAACCTTAAGGATTTAAGAAAGATAAGGTAAGGGCTAATAATGAGGTTATAACCAATGAAAAAGTTTAAAGTATCAAGATTGGCTACCCCTAAAGGAGAAAATATGGTGGGATAATTATTAAGAAAATAGGCTAAACAAAAGGTTGAGTCTAAATGCCTTTATCATTTCAATGCTTCTAATTTAACTAATGTGGTCTTAATGTGAATAATAAAATCAAGTTCTAGAATTATCGAATTATGCATGATAACACACATGAAAGAATAAAAGAAATTTAAAAATGACATATTTGCTTTTAAGCACAAGAGCTCACAACAAGTTCTTATATATGTAAATAATATGAAATTTTCATTCAAATTAATTATCTCATTAACGACTAACAATATGACTTTACAAAGTAAGTTTATTCTAACTTTCATCCTTTTGCATACTAATTCAATTCAATAATATAATGATCTAAAGTATTTTGGAAAGATTTTAACTAATTCATGATAAAGGTTAATAAGATTTAATAACAAAGATTATAATAAGCTTAAGAAATTTTTTCCCACACTTACAATTTTATATTATCTCCAATGTACACAATATCAGCACATCAAAATAAAAAAGTAAAAAAGGGTCAAAAATTTGTACTGCCCTGAGTAATAAGAAGTAAGAGTTCTTAATTTAATGAATGGCCCATGTGATATTAGATACAATCATCCTTTCAAAATATAAACAAAAAGGGATACAAAGATAAAAGAAATTAAAAATAAAAATAATGAAAGTGACTAAAGGATATGGAAATAAAAAATACATAAAATAAAGTCTTATGCTAACAAAAAAAAAGGGAACAATTTGAAATAAAAATGAAACCTATCCTAATTTTTGGGTTGCCTCTTAATTAGAGCTTGTTTAACGTTGTTAGCTCGATATAGCTTTCAAGCTTAAGGTGACTTTTTGTACTATTATCAAGTTCACCTCTAAGATATAACTTCAAATAATGGCCATTAACTTAAAATTACCTTTATATGGATGACTTACCTCGATTGCCCCATATGGGAATACTTTTTCCATAATAAAGAGACTAAACCATCTTGATTTAGGCTTACCAGGAAATAATATTAGGCGGGAATTGTATCGAAGAACTTGATTTCCCTCGTTAAATTATTGTGACTACTTGATCATTTGGTTATGATAATTCTTGACTCTTTCCTTGTAAATTTTGGAACTTTCATAAGCTACCAATCACCATTCTTCCAATTCACTAATTTAGAAAATTTACTTCTTGGCTACATGATGAATATCAAAATTCATGAGTCTCATAGCCTAATATGCCTTATGTTCTAATTCAATAGGTAAATGACATGCTTTTCTATAGACCAGCCTATTAGGTGTAGTGCCAATTGGTGTTTTATATGTCGTTCTATATGCCCATAGAGCATCATTTAACATGGTTGACTAGTCTTTTCTCTAGTGCTTTACAGTCCCCAAATTTTTTTTAAAATCCTTATTAATTATCTCAACTTGGCTACTAGTTTGAGTGTGATATGGGGTGGTAATCTTATGAGTGAGTTCATACTTTTTAAACACCTTTTCAAATTGCACATGACAAAAGTGCGTACTCCTACACTAAAAATTGTTCTATAAAACAAAAAAAAGTTTTCCATAAATTTTATGACAGCCCTAGTATCGTTTATAGGTAAAGCATTATTTGTGGGTAAAGCATCGTTTATAGGTAAAGCTTATGCTTCCACCTATTTAGATATATAGTCAAAAACTACTAGGATATATCTATTACCAAACGAAGTTGGGAGCAGACCCATGAAATCAATGCCTAAATATCAAACAGTTTATAAAAAAGAATGATATTTTGAGGCTTCTCATCTCAAAGAGAAATATTACCTAATGTTTGACTTCTATCACATAAAGTTAGGCAACCTTTGGTGGTCCTTAAAAATTAAAGGCAAAAAAAAATTGACTCAAGGACAATGGTATGAATACCGTTCCGTACTAGTCGAAATGTACCGTAACGACAAAAAATAAAACAATATTAAGGTTTTTGGTACCGACCTTAGGTACTGGTTGATACCGGAAGTTTTTGTTTGGTACCGTTCGGCATTCAAAATACTGGTCGCATACCGGCCGGTACTATAAGTTTTAAAAAAAGTATGGAGTGTTTTGCAAATATGAAAATTTTTTAACCTAAACCCACCCTCCGTCCATACACTCGACACTCATCTGCTACTTACCTTTTGATTTTTTTCACTTTCTCTCATAGACTCTCACTCACCGCCATTCTCTCTTTCTCATTCTTCTCTCCATCTTTAGCGGTGCTGCTCCTTCTCTGGTGACTGTCATCTTCCTCCCTGGTCTATGGCAGCATCACACCATTTTCAGCCCTCTTTGGCTCCTCCGTGTGAACATGCCACCATCTGCAACCCTCCTCCATAAGGACCATTACGCCACCACTGAGCCTCCTCCATGCCACTATTATAGCGTCATCAGCTACTCTCCTCCATGCATCTGTAGTTGCAAATCTGGAATAATACCAAATTTAAACCAGACCCAACCTAAAAACCCTAAGTTACGCAATTCTTTTGGGTTTGTTTTGAATTTTCAATTGATTTTTTCCTACTTTATTGCTCTTTTGATTATGAATCGATTAGAACTTAGAAGTTAAAAGTTAGAATTAAATTGTGAATTAGATTTATGATTTGCGTTGGGTTAGACATTGGATTGGACATTAGAGTTGAATGAAGTGATGCACAATTTTGTTTTGGTTTATTTTTGGTTTGGTTCATTGATTATGGTTTGGTTTATGTGGGATTTATGTTAAGTTTTTAATGATTGAAATGCATGACATGTGAATTTATGATGATGTGAATTGAAAGTTTAAAACAACTTAAATTAAAATTGAGAATGCAAGAATTAAATAATTAATTGACACATGTTCAAAATTTGTGGAATGGTATTTCATTTTCAGTATTTAGGTATTGGCTTTAGGTAAATAATTAATTGATTATAAAATTATGCTATTGTAAATTAATAATAAGTTGGTTGTAGTTAATGGTATTTAGGTATTGGCTTTGGGTAAATAATTAATTGAGTATAAAATATATTAAATTATTTGGTAATATATATGTATGGGCTATCATAAAAATTTATAATAGATAATGTGTGAAAGTAGTGATGTATATATATCCAAACGGAACCTTTTTTTTTCTCCAAATTATGAACATGTTGTAGGCTAAACTTCAACCACTTATACAAAGACTTATTAATGTCCATTAAAAATTATAGAAGCAACTTATATATTTAAGAACCAAATATAGAATGGTATATATAATATTATGGTTTGTTAGAAATGAAAAGAAGATTCAAAGCTTTAAATAAGAAAAAAACATTTCTAAAGAAGTTATATCCTTAACTTGATCCTCATATTATGAATATATTCTTCAACTTGATCCTTATGTTATTAATAGATGTGTATGAACAATTGTATAAGATACGTCATTCATTATTTGGTGATTATGTAAATCATACCCTTCAACTTGATCCTCATATTTGAAACTTTGAATTGAAATTGTTCAAAATTGTTTTAAATATTCAAAATTGTTGGAAATAGAAATTGTTTATGTATGTTTTGTGATTTTTGGAAATGGAAATTGTTTATGTATGTTTTATGTAATTATATTTGTTGAATAATTGAATTGTTAGTTTTTGACTTATAGTGAATTGTGTTCGATGAAATTTAATTGTGTATGATGTAATCATATAAAATGAGGTATATTATATAAGATGGACATACATATTATGTAACAAAATGATGTGTTATTTATTTTGATATATGCATTCATTTATTTTTACAGATAAATGGAAGGAAGTTTAAGTACTCCTGATCAAGCCACTTCAGGAAGATACAATGATCCAGCTTAGGCTCATGCTACATTGGTTCCCAGTATGAGGAACCATACTATTTGCTTGTTTTGTAATAAATATTTGAAAGGTGGAGGAATCACCTAATTAAAGAAACATTTAGATAAGGTTAAAGGAGATGTGGAACCTTGTAAAAATGTAAGTCATGATGTGAAGTGGCAAATGAGAATATTGCTTGAAAAATATCAACATGAGAAAGATATAAGGGAAAGGTTAAATTTTGAAATTGGTAGTGGAAGTTCATTTACTAGTTTTCGGGGTAATTATGAAAATGTTGAAGGTGGTAGTGGTAGTGTTCCATCCCAGGCCCAAGAAGAAGCACCTGGACTTAATGTGAGGAAGAGAAGAAGGTAGGTGACTAGTTTTTTTACACTACAAACAACTCCTGGAACCCAGCCTTCAATTTGTAGTGCAATGCAATCAAGAGATACAACTCACAATGTTGATATGGCAATAGCTTGATGGTGGTATGATATAGCTTCATCATTCAATACTTCTTAGTTTTATTTTTATCAACCTATGGTGGATGCAATAGCCTCTTATGGTTAGGGATACAAAGATCCTTCGATTGATGACTTAAGAGGTAAACTTTGAGTTGTTTTGTTTATAAAATTAGAAGTTATTTGGCCGAAAGAAGAGTGAATTAGGCTACTTATGGATGTTCAGTTATGAGTGATGGTTGGAAAAATAAGAGACAAGAGCTTGTTATTAATTTTTTGGTTTATTTTACAAATGGCTCAATATTTTAGAAATCTATTGATGCATTTGGCCTTATTAGGAATACTGAGACTTTGTTTGAGATATTTGATGAAGTTGTAAATGAAGTAGGGCCAGAAAACATTGTTTAGTTTATTACTAACAATAATTCCACTTATAAAGTGGCAGGAAGAAGGTTGTAAAATAAGTATATCTCTTTTTTTTTGAACTCCTTGAGTTGCCAATTTTATTGACTTAATGGTGGAGAATATAGGAGATCTTAGGTATTTTCCTATTATTGATGAGACTATACAGAAAGCTAAAAAGGTTACTAAGTTCATCTATAATCATGTATGAGTATTGAATTTAATAAGAAAGGAATTTACCAATGGTAGGAATTTGTGTCGTCCTATTGTAACAAGATTTGCAACAAATTTCTTACCACTTAGTCTTTTGTTATGATGAAGAAAGAATTAAGGCAAATGTTTACAAGTGATGAGTGGATTGCATCTCAGCATACTAGGTCTAATGCTGGAGTGGAGGTTTGTAGAATTATATTGAAAGATAGAGAATTTTGGTCTCAATGCTAATTTGTTATCCAAGTTTGTGAGTCTTTGGTGAGGTGCTTTGATTGGCTGATAGTGAAGAAAAGCCAATAGGTTATTTTTTGATGCCATGGAGAGAGTGACGGAAGCAATCAAGGCTAATCTGAAACATAGGCCTTCTTTGTACACATCGTATCTTGCAATCATTAATGAGAGAAGGAAAGATAATTTTCTTCTTCATTATTTGCAGCTGGAGTATTTTTAAATCCTAGTGTTTATTTTAGTCAAGATTTTACTAAGGAAGTTGAAGTTAATGAAGGAATTTATTTAACTATTACAACAATTGTTGGCATTGACACGATGCAAAATCTCTTAAGCTAAAAAATAGAGTTTTATCAGTTATCTTATGGGGATTTTGGAATATCGATTACTATTCGACAAAGAGGAAAACTTTCTCCAAGTATTAGTTTTTTCTTTTTTCTTATTTTTTGAAAATTAATTATCACTTTATTTGGTTTATAACACAACTTTTTTTATCTTACAACTTGCAGTTTCATGGTGGGATCAATTCAAAAATGGTGTTCCAGAATTAAAAAGGTTTCTAGTTCAGATTTTAAGTCAATGTGTGAGTGCAGCAGGCTGTGAATGAAATTGAAGCACATTTAAATTTATCCATTCTAAGAAAAGGAATAGATTGGAGAATAAAATGTTGAATGATTTGGTTTTATTCGTTACAATTTAAAGCTTTGAGAAAGGTATGTTATTATCATTATTAATTTTGTTATTTTTTAATAATTGTCTAATAATTAAATTTTATTGTCTATTGGGAGTCTTAATATCACAAGTAGTTCAATTGATCTAATTTCTATTGATAATATTGATCTTTTGGCAGATTAGGTTTCTGAAGAATCGAATTTGGTAGATGTCAATGACTTGGAAGATAATCTTGGATGGGAAAGCATTGATATATCATTTGGTACATTGTATTTAAATGATAATGATGATGAAACTCCTCTCAATGATGAGAATTTTGTACCAAATGATAACTAGAGTCAGTGTAGTGATATCTGGTATCCTCCCGTAAATGATTGAATTTCATTCTAATTTTTATTTTTCTCTTCTTTTAATTTTACTTATATTTGATGTATAATTCCCTCATCACAAAATCTTGTTATAAATTATAATAGTTTGAGAGTTAAGGATATTTATTGTTCTTTTTATTGAATGTTTTAATGTAATTATTATTTATTATATGATAAAATTGTAATATTTTAAATACTTTATATTGTTCTTAATTTTATATTTATATGATGACTGTCTTTTTTCATAGTAATTGTGGTTATTATTTATATGTGAAATATTTGAAAATTATTGTTATTTCATATTAATTGTGATTATTATTTATTATTATGATTTTTGAAGACAGGGGTGATGTAAACTTATAAAGTATACATTACAACTGTATAACATGACAATGAACTATTTTGCAATTTTTAAAAATTTTTTAGGACTATTTCATAAATTTAAAAAATTATCTGAAATAGTACTCGGTATTGACTGGTATTAGTACAGTACCGTATCAGAACCCAATTCGATACAAGGGTCAGTACGGTATTTGCAACATTGCTCAAGGATCTTTTGGGTCATCCTATTCTCACTATGGTGCCCTTCAGTAGGTCTAGTATGGCAATGTTGTAAGATCTTCTACCTCTCAGAGTGAGGTACACATCTTGTTACTATTTGGTCTGCACATATACAAAATAAATAAAGATCGTTTAAAAAATAGTCCTTTAAATTAGTAAAAAATTTCTTATTTTGTTAATAAAAAAGACCTTTTGGTAAGATCTTAGCAACTAGATAATTTGCAAAATCTACAAAGTAACGATTTTTGACCTCACTTACCTCCTCTAAATTATAAAGGCACTCTTCTAGGAATAAATATTCAATGCCTCCTTCATTCAACACCTCTAAATTTGGGTTTTCAAGGCGAGATAAATGGTATGCTTTCAAGTTTTCAACTCCTTTCTTTTCCTTAATCTCTAAATCAAATTCTTGCAGTAACAAAATCCTTCTAACTAATCTAGGTTTAGCATCTTGTTTACTTAGCAAGTATCTAAATGCAGAATGGTCAGTATAAACAACTTTAGACAAACCTAAATAAGATCTAAATTTATCAATACAAAAGCCAATATTAGCAATTCTTTCTCAATCGTATTATAATTCTCCTAAGCATAGTTGTTAAGTCAAGATGACTTTACTGATTTGTAATTTTGAAGTATAACAAAGAAAAATGAGTTCGAATAGAAAGATAACAGACGCAAAGCAGACGCAGACGCAAAGCAGACGCAGACGCAAAGCAGACGCAGACGCAAAGCAGACGCAGATGCTTAGCAGACGAAGATGC
>JANIJH010000006.1:14760782-14784601 GCA_024520975.1 Erythroxylum areolatum
TTCTTTGTTTTGCAGGGATCTCACCGTCGGAATCACAGAAAACAGCAGTCAACTCATGGACTCAAACGGCAACGCACCGTTCCGCCAGAATCCGGCTGAACCACAACCTATTAGAATGCAACCCCCATTTGGAATGCCGTAAGTTAGGAATCAACCCAAGCATGTACGTCATCAGTAAGTTCAGTTGATCAGTTCACTATATATCTTTGCCACTTTCCTACTTGTAGCGGTAGACCGGTTTTGACACTGAAGGAAAGTAAATAACGAGTAGCAAGTAGGAACAACCTTACGACCGTCATGATAATTTTGGCAGAGCCAGTTAAAAGGGAAGTTGCTACAATAAATTATGTAGCACATAATGACATAATAATAGGATATAATAGAAAACTAAAAAGAAAGTTCATATGCTTTGATGATTATTAGTCCAATAGGCCATTTTGTCAATATTCAATTATTTTATACTGTACATTATTATGATTTTAATATGAACTATAATTACTGTTATTCTATTTTGACATAAATGATTAAGATTATAATCTAATTATAAATAAATTAATAATATTTCATTTGAATAATTATCGAAATTTAAGGCTTCATTAATAAAATTAAAATTATATTATTTTCCAAAAAAGAAATTGAAATTATATATATGTTCCTTTTTTGTGGAAAAAAGTGATATTTAGAAAATGCTAAAGCGATTATTATCTCAGTTAATCATGATAGCTTCCTCTTGTTCTTCTTTTTTTCCTTTTCTCAATTACGTTAGATTCCGTTTCCTTAATCCATTGTTTTGATTTGGATAGTTTATACTCTCTTTGAAAGCATTACTTAACAAGTTGACATTCTGATTATTCTTGGTATTGTAGGAGAGAACCGAAAATCTCTACCTAAACCAGAATGGCAAAAAGTCATAAGAAATTATCGTTCTCTTATCAGAGGTGACATTGGACTTGTAAAATAATAAATTTATATTTTTGCTTTGTGTAAAATGGATTGTTTTATAGTAGTTTTACTTTGTATGAAAATAGATTGTTTTCTAATATTCTGTAGGGCAAACCACATCGGACTTTCGTATTATTTAAGTAACCATAAAAAAATATAATTTAAAATTATTAAAATTTTGTCATTTTTAATTTTTAACAAAATTATTTTTCTTAATTTCTTTTTAAAAATAATAACAAAACACATCTAGTATGAATAACACAACCGAACTAAATAAATTATGCTAACATGATGATTGAATTCAAATCCTAAACTTGAAATGAATTAATTAAACCCATTCAAACTAATAATTTATTGTAATTATTTTTAAATTATTAATTTGAGTAGAGTTTAATTAGTTTGGTAGGTCTAAGAGTTGAATCGATGTGCCATATCAATAATATTTTATTGGTTAATGTGGGATGTTCAAATCTCATATGTTACACTATTTTTTTAAACGGAGATTTAAAAGGAATTTTTCTAGAAAATAAAAGGTACAAAAATTTTTGGAGATTTTTAAAAAATAAGAAAATTATTTTAAAATTAATTAAAATCTAGGAGAGTCGTCTTGCATTAATTAACCGTATGATGTATTTATATATAAATATAATTTTATCAATATTTTATTTAAAAATTAACACAATTTTAATTATCACTAGTAGTATAAAATAGTAAAAAATGTATATTATGTATGTATATCTATATGCAATTGTTGCTTAAAATGTGTGATAAAGTGTTGAGATAACAAAAAAAAGTGTTGTTAGAAAGTTGTTTTTGATGCCATAAATAGGATATTTCGAGGCAACTAAGATAATGATATTGCTAAATGAAGATAATCTTGTAATAGTAAAGAAAAATTACTTCACAAGCATATTAAATACAAACTACAAACAAAATGATTTTGCTATTATAAAAAATCTTTAACAATTTAGAGAAAGTTACAATAGATATTGACTTATAGTAGTAAAAATGATACTTACAACAATTTGACTTTCAACAAAAGTGAAAGTTGTTGTTAGGCATGTTAATGGGAGGAGATGCCTAATCCTCTCACAAGAAAATTTGAATTTAATTAAAAATTAGATTAAATGTGAGCTACATGATTTGAATTCATATTTGAATTTGTTCAAGCCATGAGACCAAGTCAAGACTTGAACTTGTTCAAATTGCATGAAACAATTTCATTTGAAGATTTTTATTTAAAATAATATTATTTTTAATTGAGCGTTGAACCATTTGCATAACACCTTTGTTCAATCCCTTAACCCCTAACCCAACCACAAACTTGATCAATATGATCTAATCTATTTGACTTTTAATCAAACTAAACCAAATTGAACTAAATCCTAATGGGTTTAGATTACTAACTCTATATGTTATAGGCCAAATATTAATTGGTTTAGATGATTCAAAGCCACAATTTTATAATGGAATATAGCAATTGTGGAAAACATGTTTTTCCATGTTTTGTATTCCCTCTCTTTCATCTTCTAGTTTTCACTCGTCTTGTCCACCATGATCCTTGCTTTGCTTATGATTCATCCCTTTTCCTCTTTGCCTTACTTATCCTGCACCCTATCTTTCTCTCATCCTATAGCCTCTTGTTTTTCCTTTCCCTTTTTATTTTTGACTCTTCTATGTTCTTTTCCCCACCTCTCTTGCTCCTAAGGTTCTTTGTTCTGGTAACTTTGCTTGTTGTCCTCTTTTCCACTTCTTGACCATTTTCATTCCCCTTTACTTGGTCAATTGGTCCTCCCCTTCATCCGAAAGCTGGTGAGAGATTATGGATTTTAGAACTAAGGACATTTTTTTAAATATTTTTTCTTCTCCTACAATTTTTTGTTATAATTGTTTATAACTGTTGTTCCAAAACTTGCTTATTTTTCTCCCTACTTCTTTTCTTTTGTTATGTCTATCAAAACTTAGAAGCTATATTTCTTTAATATAATGACCTTTCCACCCCTTCATTTAAATTCTGAGATTTGTCCAACTCTTCTAGCCCCATCTAACCAAGCTCAAGTTTCAGGAAAGATAAGGGATAAGAACCTTAAGTTGAACCCTCGTCCTTGACTCTATTAGAAGGAAGTTGTTAGTGACAGCCTAGACACTTCTCTAAAATACTATCCCTAACTCTGGAAGGAGATGAAACCTTGTTGCACTCAGATGTGGACGTGTTGAAAGTACGTGTGAAACATTGGAACTCCACTGTGATTGGTTTGTTCATAAAAAAATGCTCTCCCTTTTAAGTTATTCAATTATGGGCATTCAAACATTGCATAATTAAATGGCTAATGGAAGTCCTTATGTCAGAAGAAAACAACTTCTTATTCAAATTGTCTACTGAATCAGAGATAAGAAGGTTACACCCATTTTGCTATAATTTTGGAAATCAGGAATCAATATGGACTAAATAAAAATTGAGATTGTCCCTATTTGGATGAACATGCACTATGTTCCCCTATAATATTAGTTCATTAAAGGATTAAGTATGCTAGCAAGTTTCATCGAGAGATCTGTATGCATAAATGAATCTAAGGAAAAGGATAGGTTATGTAAGAGTGTGGGTGGGTGGGGGTATGTGTGTAGCCATGGATAAGGAGCTTCTAGATGCAATCTTATTAATAAGACTAAGGGAAAATACTCTCTATAAGGATTTGATTATGATCACTTGTCAACGGAGACATACCTTTAAACATAAGATCTAGAAACCCACTAGAAAGAGATCTATGAAAGGTGATTATAATGAGTTGATGGGAATTAGAGACCAAGGTAAGGAAACTCAATCATAGGGCACCAATGAAGTAACATATGGTCAAAATAATTATGCAATATTGGCAGTAAGGATGAACACATCAACAAAAGAGAGAAAAGGTGCTAAAGTAGCAACCTATCCATTAGATTAGCTAACCAATGATTCAAGGGACTACCTAAAAGATAGAAATTTAAAAGGGAAAGAATTTTTTTAAGCCAGAAAAGATTCCTTCCATAATGAAAGTAATGGGAGTAGACATGAGCAGAAGTGATCCTCATAAGGAACATAAGGATGAAAAGTTAATTGTTAAGGTCCAAGCTAAAGACTTATCTTATCCTAACCCTAATAGCTAGGTGATGATGGATTTAGGAGTACTTGAAAGAAAATAGGCATGACAAAATTATCCAAGGGACCAAAATTTTCATCCTGTTAGCATATTAATCGTTGCTTGGAAATCAAAGGCATTAATTACCAAAAATGGACTAGTTTTGAAGGATTTTTTAAAGGATTTTAATCTAGACATCATAAGTATGATTCAAACAAAAATCAACCCTCAGAATTTATCTTAACTAGATGTGTTGGGCAATAATTGAGCTTTTTTATCTAACCATCAATATCACCATTTTAGTAAGATCATTTAGGGGTATGACACTTGCAAGGTAAAGGTGAATATTATTTTATATAGTGATTAGTTGATAAATTTGACTTCTTTCTTTTCACAAGAAAGTAGTTTGATAAATACAACTTTTGTTTATAGATCCAACTACACTTTGTATAGGCAAAACCTATAGGAAAATCTCAATTCAATTCATATTAATACCACAAGACCTTAGCTCATAATTGTTGATTTCAACAATACTTTATTCAGATTAGAGGTTGAAGAAAAATCCTTACTTGAGAAACTTCTCAAGTGAATTTGGGTAATATATTGAAAGGATTGAGGTTGCAGATCCAAAGGTTAAAGAATACTTCTGTACTTAGAGTAATAAGCAATACACTAGCTGACACATCTAAATGGCAGGGACATGGTTAATCAAAGACTGGATGGTGGGATTTTCATAAAGGAAAGTTGTATTTAGAGAGTCCTTTTTCTTGGACCATTCCTTGTTTATAATTCAAAGCTTGTTATATTAGAGGCTTTTTAATGTTTCTAGATTGAAGATCAACAACCCCCACCTATCTTGGATTGCCCCTATTTGCTAGGAGACTTCAATTCAGGGTTTGTCTTCCTTTAATAGAAAAGGTTTAAAAAAGTTAGGGAGTTAGTATAACAAAGATTTAACTCAGGCAGGTATAGTGGTTCTGATCAAATAAGTGTTGAGTTCCATATATATATACTGGTCATTTAACTTCTTTCAAACAAAAAGGATGGTCAAAACATTGGATTAGATTATAAGGAGATAATTATGGAATGGACTGGGTAATAGGAGAGAGCTAGCTAAAGTGGGTAATGTTATGTAAATCAAAGGTTGAAAAGGGTCTAGGGATCGTCTCATTTAGTTTATGTAACAAAATGTTGATGATGAAGAAACTGTGAAGACTCACATAGAACAATTACTCCTCATGGATTACATAGATAAACACTTATTTCTTAAATAGAAGGAGCTTATGAAAGTGAAGATTAATCCTTCTTTCTCTTGAGGGCCAACTATTGAAATTGAGGAACCTACTAGCAAACAGATTCAAATGTGTGACTAGTAATAGGGAATTATCCTCTCTTCTACATCAATTGAAACAACATTGATCATATCTTTAGGTCCAATCTTTTCCTTGATCTATTAAATCTATACCCTATTAATTCCAAAGTAAAGATGTGGGCAAATAAGGATCAATGATGTAATATACTTCACCAGTTTATGCATGAAATCCCCAATTATACTCCTAATCAAAGCAAGAGGGACAAATATAACTAGTTGGGGAACCCATAGAGTTATTTCACTAACAAGTCATGCTTGGAATGGCTAAGAGGTGTTGGGGATTTGAAAGGATGGCATAAGGTGGTTTGGAACTTCAATCTTACCCTAAGTCTTCAATTTTACTATGCCTCATGCATGGCACAACCATACATAATATTTAGAAGGAAAGAATTAATATGTGCTTCTAGAGAATGGAGAACCCGAAGCAATTGGTCTAAGAGTAGTACTTATTCTCGATAAGATATGAAGATCAGACATTGCAAGGGCATGGAGAATATAGAAAAATCATGCTACAAAGTGGGTGGGAAGTTCCTTAAAGCTAGTGTAATAAGGGCTATCAAGCTAAAATGAGAATGTGGAGAGCAATAGTTCTAAATTGAGAGGTAAATTAAATCTCAAAGCATGTAAAGAATAACTTCCTACTTACACTAACTCACAAACAATATGGGAGCCATCTCATGATAAAGGAACAACGAAACATTTATCGAAAGGTAGCTTTGAAATGATCAATGGATAACTATCAAGATGGACAGATTCCTTGGAGATATCATAGGTTCAGCTGCTGTCTATCTTAGCTTCAGTTTATTGCAACAAGGAAAAATTCAGTTGATGATGTATGCAAGTAAATAACACATTCGTCATCATATTAATTAATAGATCCTTATAATTTTTAAAAAACATAGCAACTTTATTTTTGTATATAAAAATTCTATGATAATACTTTTTGTGTATAATAAAACCTCAAAACGCTGTTTGGTGAAGGAAAACAATATTTTTTTAAAACTGTGAAATACTGAAATGTGAAAATCTAACAAAAAATTTCTCATCCCAGAACTTTTGTGTTCTTTGTCATTTCCTCATATGTCGTCTAAGTGCACCTCAAATTTTCCATTAATCGAGTAAGCTTCCCACCTACTGCAGTCATCCTTGATCGTTTATCATTATTGTCCTCTTGACAAACTTGTGGCCCACGCATCTCTACGTCTACATTCTGTGTTTGACCAATTGATTGTCTAAAATTTCGATGTAATTACTCGTTGGTAACATTTAAAAGGGGGCATTTGTGGAAAAATGTAGTTGGACAATTCGCTTGAAAGATGATACAGCCACTAGATAAGCCTGCAGGCTTAAATATCGAAGTATATAAAGAGCTTGTCAAGTTCTGCTTAATTTACGGCAACTTGAGGCAGCAGCGAGTTGCATATGAATATGATTATAGTTAATATGTTATAAGATTACAATGTGAACAATCTTAAATTCCCTGTTTGTCAATGCTAATTATACATTAAGTCTTCTAAACGTGGGGTTTTCTTTTACTTTAGATTTACGAAACACGTACATTGAAACCAATCAAAATATTATTTCATACAATGACGAGAAGGTGAAGCTAAGATGCATAGAATGGGAGTTTGAGGTCATTGTTAATTTTTGTCACGATTCAAATTTTCCGTGATAATCATATGAACTTTACTAAGAAGTAAGACCACAGCATCCTATGCTAGACCCTAAAAAGAAGGAACAGAACGTGCCTTGGAAAGCCTTGAAACTGATCTGGCAGAAGCTAGACTGAAAGTATACAGTTTTAGCATTCATTAAGTTTTAGGACTTGTCAAATAAATATAACATTTCCTTAAATAATGTGGAGAAATAGATGCATCACAAAGCGTGTAATCAATATCCACAAATAAGTTAGTGTAATAGTAAGTCAACTTCACTTTAAATAAAAGAAATAAAGTAACGTGTAACTAGTACAAGAGTTTTTCGAGTAAGCGGATGACTGAAGAGGAAAGGAAGAAGCTGTCTTTAAAGGACCTTATCTTTTGGATTTCATAACTTTTCTTTGAAAAGGAAATTTCGCTGCGTTTCTCGAGTCAAAAATCTATTATTTTAGTGAGTATTCAGCGTTGAAACTTTTATATTTATATTTTTTAAAAGGTGAAGATTAATTTGTATATAAGTCTATGCATAAAGCTTGTAAATATTGTATTAGATATTTTATTATATTCAATTGGCTTTAAGTTCCTTCCGCGAGTAAAACCTTGTATTTCCTCTAATTAAATGTGTTATTTAATTGTCTTTCGTTTCTTGCTGCGTTATAAAGTTGTAGCTTTAATGTCGTTTTCATAGAAAGAACTTTAGTTATTTTGTTTATGTTTCGAAAGAAATATTATAAGTGATTCAAACTAAATTGAATTTGTGACGGTAACTTTTGAAAAAAAAAAAAGGGTAATCAAATTGATCCTATTAATTCCCCCATATAAAAATCAATGTACTAAGAATTAGGAAGTTCGATTGGAAGTTGTATGCGAACATTAACGTGTAAAAGTGACAAATTCCAAGATGATGGATTCTGTTACCGCCTTGTATGCTCTAAGCTAGGTTTGCATGGTACTACCATCGTTTATGGAGAAACTTTATTTATTTACAGGGACTAAACCTAATACTTCTGTTATCTAATATTAAGTTCGAATCCAAGATCAAAAGTATCACGGCAATGATCCCATAACGTGACCACAAAAGAGACGACTGAAATTCAAACAAAAGATTAAGATTCCAAGTTTAAGATTAACCGAAATTTTTAATCCAAAAAATCAATTTAGTTTTATTAAAATAAAAACAGGTTTCATTTTTAATCTGAATCATTCACTGTACTAATTCGACTGCGTTTCTTGTTTTTCGAAAAGAAAATCCATGCCTGATGTAGTGCCTCAACCTGAGGGCATGCTAATATGGACAAACAACTGAAACTCGGTAGCTTTGCTATAACCTGCAGTAGACAAAGACTCGGTTGCAAATTTCATCCTAAAATTTCATTTCCTCTCATGGATTAGCTTTCTTGAATCCAACTACGGTTGGTACAAGAAAGTCTAGTTATAAGCCTCCACTTTTAATTCCCAACAATTTAAAAGTATATGTTAAATATAGACGTTTATAATAGAATACAATTTTATTCTTACTATTTTGAAACATTCAAATTGAACTATAACTTTTTTAAAATATTCAAAACAGATCCTATAGATAAAAAAAGATTAATGAAGTAACTCTTTATCAATTAAATATTATATCAATATTGATATGAAATTATTTTTATGTGTTTTAAATAAAAAATACGTCTCACTCGTTATTATAGGTACAATTTCACATCAGCCAGAGAATGGTACCTAAAACGTTGGTAACATACCAAATAACAGTCAGTACTGAATGGTACCGGTTGCGATAGGTACATGACATAATGGGATTTACTAGGAACTAAACTGCAAATTTAAAAAATTTTCAGACCAAATTGAAAAAAAATCCTAAACCTAAAGACACCACCAACTTTGTTCACTTGAATCACTTCACACACACTTCACTTTCTTCCCTCTGACTCGCCATCGCCCTCCACTCTCAGCATCCCACACCCAGTCACTCACTGACCCACTGCCCATGCATTCCTTTACTATTTGTCTGAGTGTCTTCACACTACGGGATTGTTTTCCCCACTCATTCGCTATCGCTACTTGTTGGGACTGGACTGGATCGTTGCTGACCGCTGCTCGCTAGCTGCTACTCATCTCCACCATCATTGCTCACTGTCATTGCTGCTTATCTCCACCCCTCCACCATCGTGCAGATTATAGATTGTAGAATCCAGAATCCAGAATTCCAGACTCATCTGCATTTGGTTGAAGTTAAACTGACCAGACTCAACTTAACCGAACCCAACTTGACCTGACTTGACCCAACCGACTCAAATTAACTTAGTTGCAAACTTGCAAATTTTCTTATTTTTTTGGGTGTTTTATGTTATTTGTTTATGCTCTGGATTGCATTGTGTTTTGGTTGTGTCATGTATATATTGTGAATGGTTTACAAAATATGCACTGACAATTTGAGCTTGAAAGTTGGAATTGATTATGTGAATTGTTTATAGTTCAATAATATTTAGGTATTGCAAATTTATAAAGAAATGAGATCAAAATATATTGTGTATGAATTTTGGAAGAATATTTACCTATTGTAAATTGTGTACACTTCTAGAACATGTCATATTATTTTTTATTTTAATAATCATAAAATGAGATAAAAAGATATTTTAAGATATGATTAATTATTTAGATATAAGATTTAATATATAATTAAATCAGTTAATATATGCAATTAAGTTAAGAAAATTTAATGTTTTCGCCTATTTATTTTGTTCATTGTTTTTATTAGCAAAAAAATTACAAATATTAATCTTATCTTATGACTTATGAGTAGCAATTTGGCAAATATACACGGTAAAAAATTGTATGTGAATTTATGAGAAAATACTCATTAGTTTACTCAACATAATGTGAAATTATAAGTGTTTGAAAAATTTTTGCAATGTGTATTATAATAAAGAAAAGTCATTTTTGCAATTTGTGCTATCATAAAGAAAGATGTAAAATATAGTTTATCTAGAATATGGATATGCTTATAATTTAATATTGAATTTTTATAGTTATGTAATGATATTAGATACAAAAATTTTATTTTTGAATATGAATTTATTAATTTAATTTTGATATATGTCTTTATTTATTTTTTATATAAATGAAAGGGAGTTAAAGTATTCCTAATAATTTAGTAGTTTTAGGAAGATCTGATGATTTAGTTTGGGTTCATACTAGATTAATTCCTACAATGAAGAACCATACTATTTGTAAGTATTGCAACAAGTATTTAAAAGGTAGGAGAATCACTAGATTAAAGTAGCATTTGGCTAGGATCAAAGGTGAAGTAGAGTCTTGTAAAAAAGTGAGTCAAAATATGAAATAGCAAATGAAGACTTTACTTGAAGAGTATAAGCATAAAAAAGATAGAAGACTAAGCTAAACCATGAAATTAGATATAGAAGAAGTCCTTTTTCTAGTGGTTAGGAACATAGTATGGATGTTGAAGGTAATGGTATTTCTACCTAACAAGAAGAGAATGTTGATGTGAGGAAAAGAATAAGACATGTGTCTAATTTTTTACACCATGAATAACTCTTGGAGCTCAGCCTTTAATCCGTAGTGTCTTACAATCTAAAGAAGCATCTCAGAATGTGGGCATGGCAATGGCTAGATGGTGATATAATTATGGTATATCATTTAATGCCACTCAGATTTATTATTACCAGCCTATGGTGGATGCTATTGCATCTTACAGTTCAGGATACAAGGCTCTTTCAATTGATGACTATAGAGGTAAACTTCTAAGCAGCTCTATTGATAAAATAAAGAGTTATTTGAATGAAAGAAGAATGATTTGAGCAACTTATAGATGTTCAATTACATGTGATGGTTGGACAAATAGAAGGCATAAACCCATTATCAATTATTTAGTTTATCTGCTAAGGGGATAATTTTTTAAAAGTTTACTAATGCATCTAACCTTGTTAGAAATATTGATACTCTATTTTAGATATTTGATGAGGTTGTGATTGAAATTGGGCTATAAAACATTGTTCAGTTCATTACTAACAATGAGTTTGCTTACAAAGCAGCTGGGAAAGATTGCAAAGCAAGTATAATTCTTTTTATTAGACTCCTTGTACTTCACAATGCATTAACTTGATGTTGGAAAATATAGGAGATAGTAGATATTTTTATCATTAATAGATTGTGCAAAAAGCAAAGAAAGTGATTAAATTTATCTATAATCGTGTATGCATCCTAAATTTGATAAGGAAGGATTTCACCAATGGTAGAAATTTATGTCATCCTGTTATAACAATGTTTGTGAATAATTTCTTATCACTTTAGTGTTTTATTATGAAGAAGAAGAAGTTGAGGAAAATGTTTACAAGTGATAAGTGGTCACATCATAATTTGTCAAGTTTAACGTTGGAGTTAAGGTTTCTAAACTATACTTAAAAATCATAAATTTTGGTCTCAACTTTAATTTGTAATTCGAGTTTGTGAGCCTTTAGTGAGATTACTTCATCTAGCTGATAATGATAAGAAGCTAACAATGTGTTATTTTTATGATGTCATTAAGCTAACAAAGGAAGCAATCAAAGTCAATTTAAAAAATAAATCTTCTTTATACACAAATTATTGTAGTCACCAATGAATGATGGAAGAGATAATTTTACTCTTCATTGCTTGCAGCTGGGAAATTTTTGAATCCTAGTGTCTATTTTAGACCAAAGTTTACAAAGAAAGCTAAAGTTAATAGTGAAATGTTATTAAGTGTTACAATAATTGATTTTCTTGAGATGATGCAAGATTTCATAAGCTCACATATGGAGGTTTACAGGGATGCTTCTCATGATTTTGAGATGCCCATTGCTTTATACACACACACACACACATACCTAGATTAAGCTTGTTTCTTTGACAAAAAGCAACGGGCATCTCAAAATCACAAGAAGTATCCCTATATATTGCAGTTGTTACTTGTTAGAAATTAATCATCATTTTATTTTGTTTATAATATTACTTTTCTTATCTTACAATTTCTTAGTGGAACCAATTCAGGATTGGTGTTCCAAAATTGTAAAGATTTACAATTTAAATTCTGAGTCAATGTATGAGTGTAACAGGGTGCGAAAGTAATTATAGCACATTCAGATTTATCCATTCTAAGAAAAGGAATATATTGGAACATAAAAGATTAACGACTTAGTCTTTGTTCGATACAACTTAAAGCTTTGAAGAAGGTATGATATTACTATTGTTAAGTTAAATACAATTTCTTGTAATTTCTTAATTATTTTATTTTATTTTATTACTAGACTCTTAAAAGAATAGGTAGTTTTATATATTCAATTTACCTAGACTATATCAATCTGTTAGTGGATTGAGTATCTAAGGGACTAGATTAGAAAGGAGAAAGTAACTTTAAGGCCTCGTTTGATTGACGAAAAAGTAAAGTGAATTTGGAATATGATTCTTTGGAAAATAAATCTATGGAAAGTAAAGATATTCACATGTTTGGATACTTATAAGAATTCTAATAGGAAAGTTGGGTGGATTCTTATTATAGTATTTGCTATATAACAGTATTTTATAGAGTGTAACTTAATTTTGACTTATGTTTTCAATTATATCCCTACAAATAGAATAAAAATTGAAATCGTTAAATAAGGAAAAATATGAACCTGAAGATTGCCAATTAAAACTTCTAAGTAAAAATATTCAAAATCCAAACACCGACCGATACCGGAAATTTCAAAAAATAAGGGAGATTTTTTGTAAAATTTTCAAAAATTTTTAAAATTTTCCTCCCTCTATCTTATCTCTCCTTCCCCACTTTTTTCAAAGTTTTTTAATTAGTTATTTTATTTATTTTAACATTTATAATTATTTTGAATTTTGAATTTTTAAAAAATAATAATAAATATTTTTATTACTAATAATAATTATAAATTAAATAAAAATTTAAAAAATATTTTTTATTTAAATTTATTTTAATATTTCATATCATATTTATTAATAAAATATTTTATTTTTAAAAATAAATAATTTAAAATTATTATTTATAAACTAATATTTATTATATATATTTTTAATTATTAAATCAAATTTTATTTAAAATTTATATATTTTAAAGTTGCAGAGTTGAGAGAAGGAAGGGTTAAATTGTCTAGTGTATTTTTTAGATTAAATTCCTGAGGAAAATAATCTAAATACCAAGGGAGGTGTTGGGATTTAAAATCCAAGGAAAGTGCCTCTACTTTCTCTAAATTAAGAAAGTTTTTACTTTCCTAATTACTCAAAAAAACGAACTAAACGTAATAATTTAACATTTTAAAAAAAGATTACTTTCCCCGACAACAATCCGTGTCAACCAAAGAGGGCCTAAAGATAATCTTGGATAGGAAAGTATTGACAAGCTATTTGATGAAATGAATTTGATTAATAGTGATGATGAGAATTTTGTACTAAATCAAAATTAAATTCAACACGATTTGAGTGGATATTCGATTAAATGAATTTTTAGATTTTCATTTCTCCTCTTCTTTTAATTTCACTTATATTTAATGTGTATGTTAAATTATATATATGTAATATAAATATAATTGTAAATGTTTTTATTTTAGGTTTTATTTCTAGTTAATTAATTCCTCAGCACAAATTCTTGTCATAAATTGTAATACTTAGAGTGTTATAGATTTTTATTATTCTTTTTATTTGATAGTTTGATGTAATAGTATTTGTTTTATGATGAAATTGTAATATTTTAAATGCTTTGTATTATCCTTAATTTTACATTTGTATGATCTTTTTATATTAGTTGTAGTTATTATTTCTATGTTAAATATGGGAAAAGTAATATTAATAGAAATTAATAGATTATTTTTAATTCAAAATTTTATTATTATGATTTTTAGAGGCGAGTTTGATGTTAAATTATATATTATATAGTACAATATATAGAGAGATTATTTTGTAATTTTAAAAAATTAGGACTATTTTATAAATTTAAAAAATTTACCCAAAATAGTATTTGATATTGACCGATACTAGTATAACATATTCATAACAATGGTCTCACTGCTGCAATTTTTTTTTAAATTAATCAAAAAGTAGGTCCTATTGTTACACTATTATACATTTCAAATAGTGGGTGATGGGTCTTAATTGCCTGTAGGAAGTAAGAATTATTGTTATACATTTCAGAAAGTAAGTTATACTTGATATGTAGTAGTAGAGCCTATTTTTTAATTTAAAAAAAATAATGTCACGTCATTATTGACTTGGTATTTAACTGATAGAAAATAAATTTGCTAAATTTTTCTTCTACTTAGAATCTATTTTTGAATGTTTTAAAAATGATGAGGTTCAATTTGAATGCTTTAAAATATTATGGTATATTATGTATTATGTTATAAAATTTGAGGTTCCAAATACACTTTTAGTCATTCCGAACCATTAGTTAAGCACCACAATCGTTCCTGACATTTTGGACTCGTTTGGATACCCACCAATTAGCTGTTCTTTTAGCTGATTGGTGGTTATTAGCTGTTTGACTTTTCAAACAGCTAACAACAATGTTTGGAGAGCAGCTTTTTAACGAGATTATTGAACTTAAATAGCTAAAAATGAAAACACTGCAATATATGAGTGTTTTCGTCCAACTGCTAAAATGAAATGTAACAAAATCCAACTATATCCTTTCCTATATGTATCCGCCACTAGCAGCTAAAGAAAAAAAGAGAGCATCAAACACTTCAACCCTTACTTAAATAAGGACATTCTTTCCACTTATTAGTGATGCCAGCCAGCCTTCAATTCTTCTATTTGCGTAATTGCGTAATATTTTGATGTTTAAATTGTATTCTTGATTAACTTGCAATTAAGTACTACACATGTCATATTTTTGTTAGCTTTAATATACAACAATTTCTAGTAAATAAGACAACCTAGTTGAGGTTCCTAGAAACCTACATTTTAGGAACATTATTTGTTCTTATAATTGTTTTATGCAGTTATAGGTTAGAAATAAAATGTTGACTTTAAACAAAAATGAAAATAGAAAGAGTCGTATAAATTTATCACTGATGATGAAACAGTACAAGTGAATATGACTTCTCTAAAGTCTAAATTCTTATAAGAATATTCAACGAAATACTAAGATATATAATATTTATGCCCTTATAATTTTTTTAAGTCATGTCCTCATAAGTCATTTTACACATAAACAGCTAATACTAAACAACTAATTTTATCAAACATCTTTAACAAATAGCTAATGCAATTCGCTGGTCAAATCAGCTGATATAATTAGCCATCAGCTGATTACCAAACAGGACCTTTATTAGCCTTGAACATAGTAAAAAAAATCTTTATTTTGTCTATTTTTGTTTTTTAGAGGGTCAAGAGTGGGCTTCAAAAAAACGAAAAGAGAGCTCTTTTGGATGCTCTTTATAAGGATCATGAGAGCGAACCCTATATAAATGCCCTACTTGCCCTTACCCAAACCAGGTTATTAAGTACCTTTTGCAAATAGATTGTTTCTTAACAAAAACTTATAACTACAATCTGAATAATATAGAGCATACCAAATTTTCAAAAAGATAAACAGTAATGTTTATATTTGGATAGTTAATTCCATAAATATTTATATATTTCATTTTCGAATGATCTATTGTATCTAGGTATCCTAAAATTGTTTCAAGTGGAATTAGATGCAGAAATACGATGTTAACGTATAACACAATTAAAACATCTGTGTAATTTAAATACTTTGTTTAATGATATTTAAGTTTTATACCTACATCGTAGTTGTTAGGATATATGTTTTGGCATTATTTATTAATTGGACATATAAGATATTAGTTAGATATTGACTTGAATTCAAAAGGTATTTGGATAATGGTTCAGTTATGATAAAATTCTATTTGAAGCGGAACTCTCAATATTTGAAGGATTGTGCATATCTTTTATCTACTGCAAATCTATCTCTAGCGTGAAAAGGGATAGCATGGGTTAATTGATTATTGAACAAAAACTGCAGTAAAATATCTTAGTTGAGCAGTAAAGATTGTGTTTATAAAAGTGTGGGTCCAACATGGGTGTTGCATTAATTAAAAAGAGAACTTGGTGGATTTGTAGTTGAACACTGTGTCTTGTGGTTTTGCAAAAAGTTGAAGAAGCCCACGTGGATTTCTATTGGATGGGTTCTCCACATACTTGATTCATATAGAAGATTACAAAAACACGCAAGTAAAAAGAAAACGGAGGGCAGTGTCTGCAGCAACAAAAAATGGACGTGCGTGAATTTTTGAAGGCGGATGATTCATAAGTCTTCGAAGAAAAATACTAGTTGCTGCGTATGTGAATTAACACAGCTGATTAATGTGTTTTTATATGAGGCACGATGAATTTGTTTAGTCAGCAACGATTATTAATTGATTTTCTTATGGGCTGCATATACTTTGATTGGTGAATGTGTTATCGGTGCAGTTGTAATTTCGTGTTGGTGTTTATGTGAATCATACCATTGTTATTGTGACGACTTCCAGATCTATTTAAGTGGAGCAGAACTCATAGGGAAGTTGTCTTCTTTTTCTCAAGTGTATTATTATTTTGTTCTTAGTTGATTGATCACTTGAGTTGTGTATTTCTTATCTTTATTATCAAATATTGTTGAGAAAATCCTCTGTTGAGGTTAGTATGAGACGATCGTATTATTGGGCGTGAAATTCTTTCACGGGAAGTGAGGTTGAGAGATAGTATCAAGGGTTGAGTAGTGTCGGCTTATTAAAGCCTTGAGTAAAACTATTGTACTTCGGTGAAAGTGATTAAGCTGGGTGAGGGCCCTGCAGATGTAGGCAAGGTGTGCCGAACTGCATTACCAAATTTTCAGTGTTGATTTATTTTTAGGTTCTTTTAATTTTTTTTTCTGATTTTTATTGTTTGCCAGAAACGAATAAGAAAGTTTGCGAAACAATTAACCCCGTTCGGTTTTTCAATTGGTATCAGAGCAAGGTCACCGATTCAGAACTTGGTAGCAAGTTGGTGCAGATCCTAGTTTCGCAAACATGGTTACAAGAGAGGGAGCATCAATCACCAAACTAACACTATTGGATGGATCAAATTATCCATCATTGAAGTCCCGGATGAAATTCTTTATTCAAGCTCAGAGCACGAGAGCCTGGCATTCAGTAGTACATGGTTGGACGTATCCAATGATCATTGATGATAAAGGAGAGCTAGTTCAGAAAGATCCGTCTGAATGGACAAGAGTGGAGGAAGAAAGTGCATTGGGAAATTCACAAGCAATACATGCAATATTCATTGCTGTTGACGAAGGACACTTCTCAATGATTTCAGCATGTGAAACGAAAAAAGAAGCGTGGGACATGTTGCAGACTATTCATGAAGGGTCTAAATCTATCATATCGTCAAAACTACAGATGTTACCTGTGCAGTTTGAAGAGCTGAAGATGGATGAGAATGAGACTATTGGAGATTTTCATGGAAGATTGAGAGATATAGCCAATCAAGCTCATCAACTAGGGAAGAAATACTCCAACGTGAAATTAGTAAAGAAAACGCTGAGATCACTACCTCCAAGGTTTATTCCGAAAATTGCAGCAATAGAGGAGGCCCACGACATTGATAATCTGTCATTGGAAAAAGTTATTGGAATCCTTACAAACTTCGAGATGAATCTTTTAAGAGGTAAGCAACAAAGAAGCAAAGGATTGGCACTACAGGTGAAAACTAGTAAGAGTGTGAATGACTTGGAAGATGAATTCGACGAGAATGAGGATATGGAGTTATTAACACAAGAGTTTAGTAAGTGGCTAAAGAGAATGAAAAAGGATAGACCTGAGTTTAAGCAAAATGGCAGAAGCTCATCGAACAACAACTTCAAACAAGCCAAAACTCAGAAAGAAGAAAGAAAGTTAAAGAGAATTCAATTCCATGAGTATCAAGGCTTCGGACATGTTCAAGCGGAGTGTGCTAATACCATGAAGAAGAGAAAAGGAAAATCCTATATAAGCACTTGGAGTGATAACGAATCTGGAAGTGAAGAAGAAATAGCAAACAATGCTGCATTAGTTGCATTACATAGCAAAAGTCTAGTTACTTATTTAATAGTAATTGAGAAGAAAGTAACAGACAGTAAAACAGGGAGAAAATTTGAAGATTTCGAAATCAGTTCAGCTCGGGATTCTATATCAGACTATGACAGTGACAGAAGTGGTCTTGATGATAAAAATGGAGATGTTTATGAGGATTACAAGGCTTTGTATAAAAAATAGGTGAAAATGTATAAAAAGAATGAAAAATTGAAAGAAGAGAATCTTTACCTGAAAAATACCATACAAGAATTAGAAAAGAAGCTGATGTTGACTTCGGATGAGCTTGGTGAAGCTAGGATGAAATTGGTAAATACCGAAAAGGGATTGAGGATGTTGAATGGAGGCACCGAAAAACTTGATAAACTAATTGAAACCGGTAAGGCTAGAGGGAATTTTGAAGGCCTTGGTTATAAGGGTGAGTGCCTCAAGTAAATGAGAAGAAAGATGACATATCCAAATCTGTTCGAGAAGTAGAAACATCGAAAAAAAATCGAAGATTTATACCTACATGTCATTTTTGTAGAGTTATTGGATATATAAGGCCAATATGTTATCAGTTACTGCAAATGATGTTTCATAGGGGTCATAAAAAAATATAGACACTCTTTATTAAATTTTCAACAACATCCCAAGGTATCGAAGCAAGCTTGGATTAGAAAGGGTTAAGTATAAACACAAAAACGTAGTGAAGGAAAAACAAAAAAATGCCCAAATTTGCAGTTAGTTACTACAGATAACTAGCTGTAAGTCACTTTCTGCAGTTACTTCATCTGTAGTAACTGATGAAGTAACTGTAGAAAGTGACTTACAGCTAGTTACTGCAGATGGAGTAGCTGCAGAAAGTGGTTTACAATTAGTTATTTCTGAGGAAGTAACTGCAGAAACTGAAGAACTTTCGCAGAAACTGAAGAACTTTCAGTTACTTCAGATGATAAACCAACTAAAACAATGAAAGCTCATTTGAATCGAGGTTTTTCATCTCAAATTCGAAGAAATCATCCAGCAGAAATTGTTATTGGAGATGTGAGCGAAAGAAGGAAAATAAGATAAAGAAAAAGAGTTGATTATCAAGAACTTGCAAACTACTTATGTTACACATCTTCATTTAAGCCAAAGAAAAACACCAGGTTTGAGATTCTTCGAGGGGCACAGGGACAATATGCTTTACATTTTTAAAGTTTTTTTTGTGTTGTTAAAAAAAAGAAAAAAACAAAACAAAAGAAAAGAAAAGAAAAGAAAAGATTTTTTTTGTTCTTTAGTTTTTTGTTGTTGCTATTGTCGTCTCTTTTTTAGTAGTTTGCATTGTGACTTCTATTTGGCTCTACCGAAGACTCCTCAGCTCTTTCATTGGTATGGATCTCTCCCGGGTATCTCTCTTTCCTTTAGGCATATCTTTCAGTGTATTGAATTGTGGTAAATTGTCATATTGGCGTGCTTATGATTTTTCCGCTACATCTATGGTTGATTATTATGATTATGCATTTTGATGTTGTTTTGTCCCGAGGGGAAGATATCAAATTGTTTATGGTGAATGTTCCATTCAGGGAGAGATTTTATGGTATATTTGTGACTATTCGTCGTGCTTTTTGGCATCTTTTTGTCCCATTGGGAAAATTTGGATGATTGGATAACTTGATATTCTTTGGAATTTGATGTTTGATTAAGGGGGAGTATTTGTCAATATCATCTTTATATGTCCAATTATGATTATTTATGTGAAGTTTCATATTTGTGATAAACAATGCCAAAAAGGGGGATATTGTTAGGATATATGTTTTGGCATTATTTATTAATTGGACATATAAGATAATAGTTAGATATTAACTTGAATTTAAAAGGTATTTAGATAATGGTTCAGTTGTGATAAAATTCTATTTGAAGCGGAACTCTCAATATTTGAAGGATTGTGCATATCTTCTATCTACTGCAAATCTATCTCTAGCGTGAAAAGGGATAGCATGGGTTAATTGATTATTAAACAAAAACTGCAGTAAAATATCTTAGTTGAGCAATAAAGATTGTGTTTATAAAAGTGTGGGTCCAACATGGGTGTTGCATTAATTAAAAAGAGAACTTGGTGGATTTGTAGTTGAACACTGTGTCTTGTGGTTTTGCAAAAAGTTGAAGAAGCCCACGTGGATTTCTATTGGATGGGTTCTCCACATACTTGATTCATATAGAAGATTACAAAAAAATGCAAGTAAAAAGAAAATGGAGGGTAGTGTCTGCAGCAACAAAAAATGGACGTGTGTGAATTTTTGAAGGCAGATGATTCACGCGTCTTTGAAGAAAAATACTAGTTGCTGTGTATGTTAATTAACACAGCTGATTAATGTGTTTTTATATGAGGCACGGTGAAGTTGTTTGGTCAACAATGATTATTAATTGATTTTCTTATGGGCTACGTATACTTTGGTTGGTGAATGTGTTATCGGTGCAGCTGTGATTTCGTGTTGGTGTTTATGTGAATCAGACCATTGTTATTGTGACGACTTCCAGATCCATTTCAGTGGAGCAGAACTCATAGGAAAGTTGTCTTCTTTTTCTCAAGTGTATTATTATTATTTTCTTAGTTGATTGATCACTTGAGTTGTGTATTTCTTATCTTTATTATCAAATATTGTTGAGAAAATCCTCTGTTGAGGTTAGTATGAGGGGGTCATACTATTTGGTCGGGTTGGTCGTACTAGGCCCAGGTCCAACCCTAGAATAGCTTGTGGGCCGATCGACCCATTCCCAAGATGTTGAGTTAAGCACGACAGGTATTTACTATATAAGTTCATTATCTTCTCATGATGCAAATATGATTCTACTAACCCTGATACTCTTTGTTCATAGACACAAAACCTACGACAAAGAACTGACTTAAGCATCGGAGGGGCAAGCCGGCGATCAACCCCCAGTTTTCCTTTATTGTTTTTGTAGGCATCTCCTAGTTGAAGTTAATCGAGATCATGGATCCAGGCAACGGCACCCAGCCTCAGCAAAATCAGACCGAACCAGTTGGCGCCCACCATGGGGCCAGACGTCAGGGCACCACGTCTAGAAGCATACAGATAAGTCAGGTGGCGGCAACAAATCCGGATGTAGCCACTGTCGTGACACTTGCACTATAATGAATGGGCTTGCAATTACCTGCCGCCGCCCTCCCATCGACGCATCATAATCCCCAAATCCATCCTCCACCTATCACCCAAAACCCTAGCATAGACGAACTGCCCCCATTAAACCCGAATAATCAAACACAATCTTCGCATCCGAATGACCAACCACCACCCCAAAACTGAGATCAAGAAGAGCAGAGCGTAGCCCTGGAGGATAACGCCGGAAACAACTCACACCCCTACATCCAACACCCTCTAAACACAAACCTCCTCCACAATAAATCTCCCTTACCCAAAGACAAATAGAGGAAGCGGCCGATCTATTGATTCGCCAAATCTTACAATCTCATACAGGATAACAGCAAAACCCTGCTCGGCAGATAGGTATGATAGCCGACCGCCATTCTACTAAAACTCTTGAAAAAATCGTGGACGATCGGATCAATATGGCCATGAATTCCCGTCCGGGATCAGCCATCAACACAATACAGCTCTCCTTTTATTCAGGACATCCTAGATAGCCTTCCAGTCATTAGTACTAAGATACCAATGCCAGAAAAATATACCTAAAAGACCGATCCCCTCGACTATCTTCAATACTTTCAGTCGATGATGAACCTGCATTGCATCGCTGATGTCATTCAATGTAAGGCTTTCTGTACAGCCTTTTAAGAAGGAGCCCGGCGATGGTTCAACAGTTTACCCCCAAGTTGCATCACTTGCTTTGAGGATTTTAAGTCATTATTCCTCAACCAGTTTGCCACAAGTAAACGACTGCAGAAGACTGCCTTGGAAGTGATGCAGTTGACCCAAGGAAGGAATGAAAGTTTACGGGAGTTCATCACTCGGTTTAACAATGAAGCTGTTGAAGTCCCTGACCTCACCTGCTCATCCATGTTGGCCGCCCTTATGAGCAACACGAGGGATGAAGAGTTCAAGAAGTCATTGGCCCTCGATCAGCCCAAGTCTGTTCAAAAGATAAGATATCGGGCGGATAAGTATATCTAGCTCGAGGAAGTGTTGAAAAACACAAAGCGTAGGGCAGATGACCGCTGGTCAAGTGGCAGAACAGATGATTCACACAAATGACAGAAGGATCAGTCTAGCTGGAGGAAGCCGATCGATCGAAAGGACCAACGACGAGAATCCTTCACCCCGCTCAACAGGCGGTATGCAGAAGTACTGGCAGCCATGAGAGCAAAAGGGGAATCCCTTCGAGAACCTAATAAGTTGAAAACTCCCCTAAAAAAAGAGATCCTGATTTATATTGTCGTTTCCATAGAGATGCAGGTTATGACAAGGAGGACTGTCAGGACTTAAAGCGAGAAATCGAATTCCTTATTCAAAGGGAAAAGCTGGGTAGATTTTTGAAGCACGGTACAAATGCCGAACGGGATAATGAGGGTAGGAGTGGTGGGTCTGATAACTGGCGAAAGCCTTGGAAGCAAAACAATACGAACGATGGAGTGGGGAAGAACAGGAATTCAGAGGACTGACGCGACACGAGAAGACAGTTCAGGGTAAGAGGCGACAGAAATACCAGTCAGCAAGATGACCGACCAGTTAGGGTCATAAACATGATTTCTGGTGGCAGTGCAGCAGGAGGGTCCACCGTCAGAAGAAGAAAGAGGTATGCCAGACAGGTCGCTGAAGACTTATCAACAAAGAAAAAGAGGCAAAATGATGGGGTGATCTCGTTTGACGAATCTGATCTGGAAGGTGTTAGCTGTCCTCATGATGATGCATTAGTGGTCACCTTAAATATGGATGGTAGCGAGGTAAAATGGGTAATGATTGACACAAGTAGCTCGGTCGACCTACTGTATTATGATGCATGTAAGCAGATGGAGATACCGGATGAGAGGCTATTGCAGTTGGGACCCGATCCGAAAACTGGACCCCAACTGGAAACGAAACGAAAATGGCCGAAACCAAAGCGAATTCAAATCGGATAAAACAAATCCGAAGGAGAATCGAATAACAAATTTCCGATCGACAATTGAAATTCGGAAACGAATCAATCAAATACAAATAAAAAACAAGAAATCGAAAACAAATCGAATCGAAGGGGACGGAAACATAAACGATTCTAATGGACCAAATCAAAATTTTCCGACATCCTTAACTTATATATTAGAATGGCGCACGTTGGATACCTTAAAACTAAACCAAATCGGAAAACCAGTATAAAATTTTTCTTTTCTTATTTATTCGCTTTATTCAATCTTATACAAGTCACATCCTTAAACGAAACTCACATCATAAAATTCCTCATAACCACACTATATCTTATTCTCGCTAACAAAATCATAATCTCATTCTTATCTTTCTTTTATCATAAAAAAATCAGGCAGCATAACGACTGCATTATACAACTAACCCAAACCTGCAAACTATTCAAATTACACTTCGGTATTTCTCAAGCAATAACCAGAAATCATCGGACTCCCCGTCCAGAAACCAAATCACAATATCCAGTACCCAAAATACATTCATGCACATTCATACATACACAAATCAATCCCATTTCTCAACTC
>JANIJH010000006.1:14921536-14933564 GCA_024520975.1 Erythroxylum areolatum
TAAATGGCATTGTATGATGGAAAAGGGCTTATGCCCTCTTTGATTATTGACTTCCGCATGTGTGTCTGAAAAAAAAAATCAAATTTTGAATGATTGAGTATTTTAGCACACCACCTCGCGGGGCTTAGACTCGGATATCACCATCGATGTCGGGTTCGGGTCTTGCGGGAGTGGGATGCTACAAGTTTGGTTCTATAGTATGCTCTCGTGTAAAGCACGTTTAAATAGAAACTTAAGATGGGTGTTAGGTTATAGTTTGCAGATTTTTCTTTTTTTGTATCTTCAGAAAAGATTGTTGAATCATACGATTAAGAAATTTATATTCCACACATATCCATTTCAACTAGTATTTTTGTTTTTCTGTTTGAACTGGACGAGATGAAATTCTTGTATACGATTCTCAGAGGGGGGAGTCCCTTTAGTTTACCTATCTCAATAAAGTCTATGAGTGGTTCGAAGAACATCTCAAGATTCAGGCGATTGCAGATGATATAACAAGTAAATACGTTTCTTCTCATGTCAACATATTTTATTGCTTAGGAGGAATTATGCTTACTTTTTTTTAGTACATAGCTACGGAATTTACTATGGATTTTTACTATTGTCCCATTGTTACTGAGGCTTTTGCTTCAAATGAGAAATTACGTTACTTAAAAACAAATTATAATTTTGGATACAGATAATAAGAGCCAAATTGGGTAAAGATTCAAAATCGGTTTTATATAGGACATCATTATAAGTCAGTTTTAGGCTAAGCTTTCGAAGAAAAATTTTCACTAGTGGTTTGTCTAAACTAAATCGACAAGATGAAGAATAAAGATTGTTATTTTAAATGTTGGAAAAAGATGAATGCTTAATGTTGTGAATTGTACTGATTGACATGTACTGCAAGGAACATAATTTTGTGCCTCTCTGGGGATGTAAGCAAAGGGGAGAAAGGCCTGAATGAAGCAAGAAAGAAAGAATGAAGCAAGCTTGTGAGTCAAAAGGAAAAATGGAAGTTCAAGGACTGATACTTGATACATATACATCACTTGTCCTTAGTGATCGTAGACAAGGCCTGAAAATGTTCAAAATAAATGTGTAAGAAGGATCTAATCATGAATATACTCATTTACACAACAATAATATTAGAAGTTCCAAGGAAGGAAGATCATCATATACTTCTAGTTTGTAAGTGGAAATATACTGCCCTTGTGGGCAGCTTTCTTAAAGCTTATTTGCAACTCTAACGTTGTGTATAGTTGCTGTCTCCTGTATGCAGAGACGGAACGGAACGAAAATTTGGAGATAGAACAGAACAAAAATTGGAGACAGTGAGGTGTTTGGTTGTTATGGACAGAACAGAAAAACTGTCTCCGTCTCGAGGATAGAACAAAAAAACAGTGTCAATGACGAAAATGCCGCTACAGTATAATATGATTGGAAATATGTAATTAATTGATTATTTTAAAACGGATGATTTGTATTAGTAAAAAAGTTAACAAAAATAATAATAATAACAATAAAAAATTAATATTGAATAATAATAATAATAATAGAAGAAGAAGAAGAAAAAGAAAATTAATAATAAGAAGGAATTCAATAATCACAATAATAATAACAAAATGAATTATGTATAATAACGATAATAAAAATAATAATAAGAAAATTAATAATAATAATAATAATAATAATAATAATAATAATAATAATAACAAGTACACAAATTTATAATAATAATAATAATCAATAATAATAATAACAGTAATTAATAATAATAATAATAAATAACAATAAATAATAATAATAATAATAATAATAATAATAATAATAAATAAATAAAGTAGAAAATTTATAACAATAATTAATATTAATTATAACTTATTCCTTTCTTATTTCGGGTTTATAATTTTCAAACCAAACATTGGATAAGAAATAAAATGAGAAACTTAAATATGTAATTAATAAAATGAGAAACCAAAAAATTAAATAAAAAATCCTACGAGTTAGAAATTCTAGTACATAATAATTTAATAAAACATCTAAGCATTCATGGAATTAATTACATAATAGGTTATTTATACATTCAAATAAAACATCTAAGCATTCATGGAATTAATTACATAATAGGTTAAAGATACATTCAAGCCTTATATTTTATTAACAATGTCCTTAACAATAATACCCAAAATGACTCCAATGGCAATGAGTAAAAATCCTTGACACCATGCCATTTTTTTCGTCAAAGTTGCAACTTCATTTTCTTGTTCATTTGTTGAAAGTGAAAATTGATTCGGCATTGATGAGAGTTCATTGGCGGTAGGAATAATTTCTTCATTTCGACGAGTCCGCCTATTTGGGTCCATGACATAAGCACTCTGTGCTTCAACCAAAGTCCGATATCCCTTGAATCTAGCATTAAGAAACCCCTCAGTTGCCAATTTAACATCATCCCAATTTGTAAAAATACCTACTTGACGTCCAACAAATACCATATAGAAGTTGTATCTGCTTATAGTTAAGTACCTGAAAATGAATCAAATCCTCATCATTCATACACGTACATAAATGACAAACATTAAGAAGTTAATAAACCAACCATTCATCATTAATAGTCAAGTGTAAAAACAAAGTCAACATCACAATCCCTCTTTCATAACAATGCAAATCCTAGCTTTCCTATTAAGCTACTATAAAGGTAGTAGCTCCAAAACAATGGTGAGCCAGAAAGTGACAGATCACAATGTACTAATTAAGAAATAAAACATTAAGTCAAATTTCATTATCTAACAGGTTCCTCACATAAGCCTGTTTCTGGTCTGCAGTTAAACCCCAGAAAATATTCCCAGCATGAGCATTCTTAGAGAAGATCCTTGCAGTCCTGACAACTTCTTTAATGGAGAAACCCAAATTCCCAAGCTCTTCACCTAGCTTAGCTCCTTGCAGTCCTATAATGGCATCAGCAATGATCCTAGCATTTTCTTTACTATTGTCAATGGCAAGAGCAAATGAGGCAGCAAGGTTTTCTAATACTTTGATATCCCTCGTCTTCCTTTTCCCTTTGTTTTGTTGGTTTTTGTCAGTGTTGCTGGAAGAGGCAACAGAACCAATGACATGGGCTAAAGTAGTTGGGGTAGGAGTGGCCGATAGGCCCGCTGGATCTAATTGGGCAGCAGACGCTGGTGGAGCAGCTGGTGCTTCACCTTCAGTTTCAACTGTGTCAAGCTAAGCAACAACATCTGTAGCATCTTGAGCACTTGCACCAGTGGTTCTATCTTTCCCAAAGACAAACTCAAGTCTTGGATAAAGCGGGAAAGACTTTCCAGGAGTATAATACTTATTAGGGTGTCTCTGGAAAAAACATCAGAAAACGTCAGCAAGACAAACATATTATTATTACGATACTTTTATAAACAACCAACAATTAAAAAAAAACTTCATCCATTTATCCAGCACTTGCTTGCTGTCTACCTCAACACATTGCTTGCCTTCCTTCCAACTAAACCCACTGCAGTTTAACATGTCAAAGGCTGTCTGATATTTGTCCTTCAACCTCTTGTGCTTATTTTTGACATGCCTCTTGTCAATGCCACAATCAGGAAACTTCTCAACCATCATTCTAGTAAGAAGTTGAAAAGTACCAGGCTTAAATTGCCCATCATCAACTCTGTGACCAGCAACAACTGCCTCCTCCATGAAGATCACAAATGCTTCTGTTTCATCTGAAGTCCAAATTTTTGACATTGCACCTAAACCATGCAATGCCATTCCCCAAACCATTCCAAACCATTTCCATAAATGATTAAGCAACATACATTGAAACTTTTTTTGAAATAAAGAAGACAATATAGAATTAAAGGAAACATGTAATTAAGTTAATATGTAAAAGATCAAGTTCAATAGAAGAGTAAGTAAGCACAAGAGTTAATTGAATAAATTAAACAAACAAATGGATGGGTGAATTTGAAGAATAATACAAATACAAGCTGATTACTTAGTCATCTCAAATATCATCATTTTCTTTTGAAATTTTGATTTACTTGCTAGGAGACTCATCTTTGGACACTATTTTATAATATGCATGAGTTTATCAACCTACCAGTTATAGCCCCTAGATATATAGTTAACAACACCAATCCAAGTCATCCTCCTTAATTCATGTGATATGTTGTCTATAACATATATACCTAAGCATTTTTGTAATGCTCGTATAAGCAATAAACATAAATTTGTTGATTGGACAGAATGTTTTTGGTAGTTTACGTTTAGGTGCTCCAAAGTCATGAGGAAATGATTGACTTTGACTTATAAAAAGAATAATCAGGTCCAAATACCTATGGGAAAAGGGTGGACCTCCTACCAGGAATTCTCTAGAATAAGACTTATCACATCTGTTCCATGATTGGTGTACGTAGTTCAGACGTACATCAACAGTTTAAATCCATGTATAATTTAGCACGGAGGTTGCAGGGATCGTATAACATTTGGTAGTTTATACACCTTCTCTAATTATCAAGAACAGAATCATTGAATAATCCATCACAAAATTAATGTGGCTCCATAAGTTGCTTTTTCCTATAAGTTGTGAAATGTGATATCAAAATAAGATAACAAAAAAAAATGATATCAACATAAGATAGCAGCATGTTTTGTATTATAAAATTATGTATCTGCTATGTATATGACGATTGAAGTAGATAATGATTGATAGCTAAAAGGAAGATTGTTGATCATGTATATCCAGTATATAAGTATATTTTTTTGGAGTTGAAATCATGGGTTGTTGCATATAAGTGATACTATTGTACATAAGATTAGGAAAATAATAACACAACCTTGAGGAAGCTAATCTCTTGGGTATTATTTATTAAATAGATGTTGAAATAATTCTAAGCATTCACCCATTCTGCATTTAACAGTACTCATATCATTAAATCCATAATGTTGTAGTATAGGGGGTTAAAATCATGGGAGTAGTGTAGGAATCATAAAAGTCCTACCCATTGCATGGAAGAGGCTAATTGTAATATTAAACAAGGTATTTTCTTTTATGGATTGCAGGGTGTGGGAAATACGGGCTTCTATGGTTTCTATTCTCACCCGTGTTAACTTCATATGTCTAAGGAGTTAATTCCATGAAACTTTTTTCAAAGTCAAGGTTGGAAAGAAGCTTCATTCTGCGTCTAATAGACAAAAGAAAAAAAAGCAAAGTGTTTCTTACTTTTCTTCATTATTTTATCTGACTATTTCCACTCTACCACTAGTCTAATACTTGTCTCCAACTTCTCTATAAATAAGCTTCTATGTACAACATAGAACATGCTTTCTTGATAAAGTGCTAGCAAGACATAAGCCAACTATGAGCAGAACTGATTTCAAGGGTGATGAGAGATTCACTAACAAGTTTGGAGAAGATGGATGATGGATTCAGTTAGTAAAGGTTTGATCTTTGTATGTATTTTGCATTCAAATGATCATAGGTTTAAGGTATGAGCTACACTGCTTAATAATTCAATTATGGTGTTCTATGTAATTATAACTTCACGGTTGATGAATTATAACTTAAAGTTTTTTGACATAGATATTACAAAAGTTTCACTTCTTTACTATAAGAGCACATCGAGACTTAAATTTATATTATATGATATTTTTACAAAGTTATAGAATTTAATTTATCCACTATGTAATTATATGTTGTAATTGTTGGACACTAGTTGACATTCTCCGTTAATTCAAGTGACACAACTTATGGAGGGCTATCAAGTTAACATGAGAATGTGGAAAAGCAATAATTCTAAAAGGAGAGGTGAAATGAATCTCAAAATATTCAAAGAACAGGTTCGTCCTTATAAACAGCATAGGAGCCATCTCATTACAAACCCTCAATTCAGTTACAATGAAAGCTAACCAAATTTAAACCCTCAATTCAATAAAAATAACATTAACTAAATGAAAGTTCACAATTTAATGGTTGCTTCTCCATTCATCAAACATGTTCTTAACTAAATCCTCTCTCCATTGACTCCATTCATTAGTTGTCTCAATACGATCAACAATTTGAGGCAAAGATGCATCTTCCCCAATTGGCAGATCCTCGGCTTCAAGAGGAGGAAACTCTGCTGGATCATAAGTCATATGCAACCTAATAAAGTTGTGCAGAAGGCCGTATGCAAGAATTATGTGCACATGAGTGGCTGCTGCATAAAAAGATGGATTTCTTAGGATTTTCCATCTTTTTTTCAATAAACCAAATGCACGTTCAATGACATTTCTGGCAGATGAGTGTCACTTATTATAAAGCTCTTCTGGGTTCCTAGGTGCCCTTCTATCTCTTGCTCACTCTTGAATATGGTATCTTGTGCCTCTAAAAGGGTGCAAGAAAGCCAGGACCATTGGTATAGCTAGCATCTACTAAGTAGTAATTTCCTATGAACAATTGACACTATTACTATTGTATTTGTAATCAAACATTTTTAAAAAATAGCAAATTTTTGAAAATTCTTATCTTACATACCCCTTGGAACTTGAAGTCCATTACGCCTAGTAACAGCATCATGCAGAACCCTTGAATCAGATGCTGAACCCTCCCATCCAGCAAGAACATAAACAAAGTTTAAGTTCTTATCACACACCCCTAACACATTAGTGCATATTTTCCCTCTCCTACCTCTGTATCTGGGTTTGTCTAGATGGGGAACTATTATATCTAAACAGGTCTCATCTAGAGCACCAAGGCAACCCTTTGAAAAAAATTCCAACAAAAAAGGTTCTAGTTTAGTAATTTAATAAAGCAAAATTAGACAATTTATTGTAGCTAATTAAATATACTAACCTTCAACCATTTCCATCTATTGTCTGTGCAATCCTTTGGAATTGGTATGGGCTTGATAAACAACGGATGTTGGAGCTTTAGTATAGCCTTCAACAAACTATGGAAGACCCTACTTATTGTTTTTCCAGACCTCATAAACCTAACTTGTAATACTCTATCAGATTCATTTTGTGCTAATATTCTTAGGAAGATTAATACTTTTTCTTCAATAGGAACATGGCCGGTATTCGTCAACCCACCGTGGACTTGAAGCATTTCACATAATAATGTAAATGCATTTAAGTCCATCCTTAAATCCCATTGGCTATTCCTATCACCGTCATTCAAAATCCTATCTATATTAGCTTGCCTACTTGGTACTGTCAACGCCCTACTACCTTTAGCATTTTCACTCCTCCTTAGTTTTTTTGTGTATACATACAAGCATAGCAACATCACCATTCTCATTAAGTTCAATTCCCCATTCCAAAGCTCAAACAAAGTCAGACACTTAAAGATAGCATCACGTTGCTTGTTATCCATTTTTGTAAATAAACACTGTCTGCAAAGATTTAAAAAAAAAAATTGATCATAAACAAGCCACAACCAACAATACAAGAATAAACAACAACTAAAAATTTGATTAGCAAAAACACCAAGAAAAAGAACATCACATTACATATCTCATACATAATTGGTTGCTATCAAAATTCATTACAACAAACAGTCAATGCCAAGATATACTTCAGACAACACAAGGCATAATTCAAAGTTGCCATAAAAAATCAGATACATGATACCATAATGCAGATTAAATTCAGGAAAAAGGAAATACTTGTCAAAATAAACAGAAGAAAAACTTTGGAGATATATCCTCTCACCGATCAACAACAACCTAAAGAAACAAAGACAAAAGTTAAACACTTCGAAAGGACAATGACTACTTATTTGCTTTTAAGAACAATGAATATTCCAAAATTTCATCCAAGAAAGTCAGCCACATTGTATAATGTATAATACCTTAATAAGTCAAAGAAATCACACTCATAAGAAGTTTATTATGACTATTCCACATGTATGCACCGTTAAAAGTTAATCAAAATTAAAAAAAAAAAAGAAATCCTAAAGCATTCAAACAAGTTAATAGGAAAATGAATTAAAGTCTCAACACTGGAAAAAGAATGAGCTAGTTAAGTATGTCTATTTCTTTGTTGACTCTCTTAGGCAATACAACGTGGGCAGATCAATGAATATGTAAGGCCTTAACTACTAGAGTGATGAGAGTGAGTCTTGTAGCAATGGAGAGAAATATGTTGCAATACAATTTTATTGTGTAATAATTAAAAAAGAAAAAGACCACTTACTAAAAATGAATGTTAAGTTTCTCCAAATTCTCAAAATTTAACTATAACTAAGAACGAAAGCTGATCTGATTAGACTTGAGTGGCTCACAATTACATCTTGTATAGTACATCATTGAAGTATGGTTCCTGTTTTATCTTTACCAGAAATGGAACAAGACAAGTTTCCACGAAATTGGGTAGGCACGGATGTTGGAATAGCAAGTTGCGTACAAGCTGGAGATGAAAGTTTCATAACCAATAACTCATGAACAGGCCTCGCAGATTGTGATAATGAAGACTACAAGACAATTAATTCCAATTATTCACATGGCCTGATTGAAATCCAACCTTTCCCGAGTCAAAAACTTGCAAAAGATGCTAAAGTAACCATACCAATATGTATGGACCATCCACCTAAAGAAAAGGGATTCTGCTAAGTTGTTCTTAAACTGCAAATGGCAAAAAGCCATGCCTTTTCCATTAACTTGGTAGTTGGAGGCAAAAAAGCTAATTTAGAGCTTGGAATAATATCTCAATTTGAGGTCAATGCCTACACAACGTTGCAAGCCAAAAAAAATGAACATATCTTTTTAAACACTACAATTTATAGTTAAATCTCTGTGTCTTTTTTGACTTCTCCAAAAAAAAAAAAACTGTCACCATAGTTTCACTCTCTCTCTTTCACCTCCTTTTTATACCCTTTAATCCTTCACTATATTTATAGATGTACGCATGTCTACTCTTTCCTCTGCTTCGTCTTATCCCCTTTAATCCTTTCTCTCACTCTCTCTCGCTCTCCATCTCTCAGCTTTTTCATACCAGGTTGTGGAGATTAATGGAAGCTCCAGAGAAAGTCATTACCCACATAGGTAAAGGTAAGCGAACCAAACGCCAAAAGGTTCAGTCTGCGATCCCTTTTGCCTTAACAACTAATTCCTCCGGTGGAGATGGAAGATTCATAATTGGCGATCATGAATATGTCAATAACAACAGACCCATTTACCAAACAAAAAAATAACAACAGACCCACGTATACCAAGACCCAATAGACCGAAGGTCTTCATTACTCACAAATCTCCTCCATTTTCGACCCCAAGCAAGAAAACGAAAAGAACAAGACATTGTACAACAAATTTGCACAACCAAAGAAAATTCAAGCAAGGAAGTAGCGACATTTGTCCAGCACAAAATAAAAAACTTACTTGATTGTGGAGACGATCTAATTGGGGAAGAAGGGCAGCGTGCGATAGAGAAGCGTAGAGACTTGATTGCCGAGAGAGGAGCGATTCTGTAGAGGGAGAAGGGCAGCGTGTGTGAGAGAGAACCCTAAACCTGATGACTGCTAAGAGATGAGTGTTGGGGTAATTTTGGTAGAAGGTTATTTGTTTTATTTTGGAGACGGAGATAAAAAATTTTGTCCTTCGGTATTGGAAGGAACAAAAATTTTTGTTTTTATCATCCGATGACGAAACAAAAATTACTGGGGACAGCAACCAAACATGCAAAGGGGCAGGATTTTTTTGTTTTATCACCGTCGCTACTAACGGGGACATTAACCATACACTGCGTTACTACCAGGGACGAAGGTACAACACTGGCCTCCCAAAATTTAAAAAAATTAAATTTTTTAATTTTTAATACACACACACAAACACACACACACACACACATACACACAAGGACGGAGTTATTTGGGGTTAAGTGGTACACTGGGCCCCTCAAGATTTAAAAAATTAAATATTTGAGCCCTCCTATCTTAAATTTCTGGCTTCGTCACTGCTTACTACGATGTACACAGGGTTGTTCCTAACGTTTTATTGGTCTTGGACGAAGTCCACAATAAATTAGCAATATACAAATATGTAAACTTTAAAAGTATATTTTTATTATTAAAATTTAATATCTATACATAAGTGACTTAATTTAAAAGTTCACATACTCAAAATTGCAATCGTTGTCAAAGAATTTTTATTATATTTATTAAAATTTAAAGTAAATTTAATATTATGTTAGGTTAAGTAAATATAAATAAAATAAAAAAGAATAAATTTGGTGACACTTAAATAATAATATACAAATAATAATACTTTTTTAAGAATACAATAAATTTAGGGATTTATAATAATAAAAGAAAAAGGGTTGCAAGCAGATGCACCACAAGTGTTGCAATGAATTATCACTCAAATATTCAAATATTTAGTAAGCTAAAAATACATAAAACAATAAGAGACTTTACCTTTAAATTATCACTCAGAATTCAGAACTCAAAAATCAAAATCGTGAAATTCTTTTACCTCTAATTTTTAAGATGAGTATTTTAGATTCATATGTTGATGGATCAGATCAGGTCAGGCTGGTTTAAATGGAAAAATGCTTTACGAGTTCTATGTGACAAGAAAATACCACTCAAGCTTAAAGGTAAATTTTATCGTTCAGTGATTAAGTCGGCCATGCTCTATAGAGCATAGTGTTGACCCATCAAATAAGTTTATAGTTATTAACTAATGGTGATGAAGATGAGGATGCTCCGTTGGATGTGCAACTTTACCAAAAGGAATAAGGTCAAGAATGCAATGGTGGAGGGACAAATTAAAGGTTACTAATATTGTGGACAAATTAAGAGAGATGAGGCTTATGTGGTTTGGTCATGTTAAGAGGAGACACCTATACACTCTAGTTAGAAGATGTGAAAGGATTGTACTTAGCGATTGTAAGAGAAAAATAGGGAGCTTAAGAAGAATTAGGGGGAGGTGATAAAAAATGATATGATAATGTTGGAATTTACTGAGGATATGACCCACATTTGAAAATTTTGACGTGCTAGGATTGAGATAAAAGATCCCTCATAAAGAGATCCAGATAGTCCTCTTTAATCCCTTAGGTTATGTTTGGTTGGAGGTTTATTAAGGGAATAGAATGAAATGTAATATTATTCCATCTTTGGGATGAGCGTTTATAATGGAATGTAATGAGATGGGATAGAAAATGAAGGTTTCATATTACATTCCATTTCATCCTAAATAGTAAAAATGAAAAATTTTCGATTAGGAGGGGGGTAGGGTGGCGAGGGTTTAGGATAGAATATAAAATGATAAACAACTTTATACTATATTACCTTATAAACCTTTTACCTAAACAATATTTTACTATATTACATTATGAACCCTTCAATCCCTCCAAAACAACAATTTTCTAACATTACATTTATTTACATTCTATTCTATTATAAATCATTCCATTCCATTATATTTCATTTCATTCCATTCTATTCTATTTCATTCCGTTCCACTAAAAATCTTACGTCTAACCAAACATACCCTTAACTCTTATCTCTTGGTAATTACTTATTAATATTATTATTAGTAGTATTAGTATTATTGCTCTTATCATCATCATGCTCATCATCACCATCTTTACGACTATCACTAATGATATTATTATTAGTATTCATTTTCTTATTATCCGTGTTATTTTAGAAACAGTCACTCTACTAATTAAGGATAAAGTTGTGTACTATTAGACCTCTCCAGACTCCGCACTTTAGTGTGATTTATATTATGTGTTGTTGTTGTTGTATGATTATCCGGTTGTTATGAATACTTCCCGCATTAAATGGAAAGGGGAAGGAAGTAGAAACTCCGCAAAGTTCTTCAAAGAAACAAACAGGAAGAAAAAAAGTTGAAAAAAATGTCCTAGGCCATCTGAGGAAGATACCCTCTCTGCTTAGCGTATATGAATAAGCTCTCATGTTATCGAAAGAGCTCAGAAAGGCGTTTGTGCAGGCCCTCCTCGATCCTCCAATTTTGCTATCCAAGCCTAATAGCTAATAACAGATGAAATTATTGTAAACTAAAATCTTTCTCTATCGCTGAGGCAAATTGGCTTCAAGCTT
>JANIJH010000006.1:15166412-15186673 GCA_024520975.1 Erythroxylum areolatum
ATACACAATTCAACCCCCCTTCTTGTGCATTTGTATATTGTATAATAAGTCTTGTATTAACGTGTGATTCACTTCAAGATATCCAAATAAGATGATTTTTAATTTTGATTAAACTAGAGACATATGACTACAAATTTTCTGAAGAAATCAAACTTTAATTCTATCTTTAAGAATTTCAAAATCTGGCTTAAATTTGAATACAGAGTACTGTTGTAATTTAAAGAACAGTCCAAAGTGTTTTGAGTATAACTTTTAGTATACTGAATCAAATTGTATGATCTTGGTGTCGTTAGAAGGTGATGCCTAAATACTTCATTTTCCTTGTCTTGAGGATCATACAAAATGGACCCGAATTTTTTTAAAAAAAAAGCTTAAATGATGAGTTGAGTATGAACTTAGATTCAATTTGTTTTATGGAGGTGTAAACCTAAGTTCAAATTATACCTATGTGAGTTTTGATATACGAATGATCTTGTGATGAGAATAATGGAAACAAACCCAGAATAGTCAAATTGAGTATGAATTATACATGACACATATACATATATGTAAAATTGAATGTTTATGTAATTGTGCAATTAATAATATGTGTGCAATGTGTGTATTGCATAATGTTTATTTACAGGATAGAACGTCTGCATCCAAATGTTTCCAGATCATGGAAGTTAATGCTAATCTGTAGTGTATTGTGAGTAGCCTAGATAGTCTCACTTAATTAATTATTTTTAAAAATTCTGTATTAAGTTATTTTGTGAATTTGATTGTGTTGATTCCGAACATTGAATGTTCGAGGTGTTTGATGCATGAAATACATATTGGAAATGCTCCTTGTATATGAATTTGATTGAAGTAAGTGTACTCAATAATTTTGTTGAATGCCAGACTAAGTTCCGATGATAAATGTGTTTTGAATGTGAATATGAAATCATGTGATTGATTGAAAATATGAGAATGTGATGTACTTCATTACATGAATGCATGAAAGATAAAGGTTGTTATGTTCGGATTCGCCAGTAAAAAGAGCTTAAAGCTCAACATGTGATAAGAGCCTTTGGCTCAGTTGCTATTGTACCTAGTATCTATTAAGGGATATGGGACATTATCTGATAACAGCTCGGTATCCATAAGGGATATGAGTTAGTAAAAAGATACCTGATCACAACAAAGTAATAAGTGAAAGTAAGTCTCATGAGCACTGCATAGACATCTGATAAATATGATTTAAATAGTTTAAATGTTTTCTGAATGTGATATATGATCTAAGTAAATATGAAATGTCTGCGACTCAACATGATGACAAATAAAATGATATGAATTATGCGATTATATAAATTTATATGCTATATTATATGAGTAAACCATCGAGGATGGTTAACTCACTGAGTTCGCGAAACTCACCAAAATTATAACATTATTTTTCAGGCTTAGAGAAGATCTCCAGTTAGATAAATTGGAGTCAAGCTATTGCTTTCGAGTAAGAGATAAAGGTCGGGATCAGTTCACATCTGCATTTGTATTTCTTTATTTTTGTATTAAATTGTGTATTCTGCAATTATTGTACCTGAATTATTTGAATAATTATATTTTGTAAAAACTTTCCAAATTGGAAATGTTTGTAAATGAGAATATTCAATGAGTGCAGTAACACTTGTGAATGAAAATGTTTATGAATAAAGTGGTCCAATTTGTTTATTGATTTCCTACATATGGGTGTGATGTTTCAAAAATTCGTAACGAGTTTCAATTGTTTGACTGTTCTAGCATGCCACCTTTGTAGGATATGTACTCGGATATCACATAGGATGTCGGGTAAATATCTTGTGAGAGTGGGGTGTTACATTATTGGATTCTCAAATATATTAGCAATGATTATAAATTATAGCTATAATTCATAATTATAATTACATAAATTAAAACTCCTTTTAATTTATCTTTAACTCTCTAATTAAAAAATTTATAATCATAGATCAAAATTGATAACTAGTAATATATCATGACCTCTCAAATATTTAAGAATGTCAAAGCGGCTTTGACTAACCTTTTTGTGCATAATTTTTTTTCATATAATTCAATATTTTCATCATACAATATTTCGGTTAGACATAGAGCATGAAATTAATATCTACTTTATTTTGAGTCTAATTATATTAGTTCTCCATTATTAGCTATTGATTTAATTAATAAAATTTGTAAACTATTTACAAAACATCATTTTACTTTGGTCAAGGATTTTTCAAATCAACATTAATTGAGAACAATAGAAAATTCTCCTTAAATACTTTAAGTTGATGAATTTTATGTTGATTACTTAACTACCTCCATATAGTTCATGCTACATCTAATTTGTACTAACTGAACTACCCATAATTAGAATAAGTCATAAGTATTATCAAAACATAACAATTTATATACAAGATAACTTTGAAAATCTTAAGTTAAATGATCACTTTATATAATCATCAAAATGAGAGTTTTTATAGACCTACAAGTAATGTTCCAAATGAATTTTTCATATCAAGTCAGTTCAATGAATTTGTTTTCTAACAAGTACTCACACGTTTGCTTAAATATTTTCACATTTTTGCCTATGAGATCTAATACTTTCTTCATAAGGAAAAATATAATGTGTACTAATATTTTTATGTTCTATTAATTTTCGACTTTAATAAAATAACGTTTAGGAACAATTTAGGGATAATATATAAATGCATTATATATTTCATAATTATAGTATCATTATAATTTTTTATAATGTATAATTATCCTACGAACTTTATCACATATATTAAAACATATACAAAATAATGAATATCTTTAAATTATTTTATCACTTAACTATAATTAATTAATTGGTTGTAATGCGCAAACGACTAGATGGTTTGTTCGGCATCGATTAATAGTAGAGGCAGGTCACTTGGAGTTTACAAGACAAAGCTGAGCCCTAGCTTCAACACAGAAGCTCAGCAGGGAAAACGAATTCTGTATAAATGGGCTTAGACTTGAGGCTCTAACTCAGCCCTTGAACCGAGAGCCTGGTTTGGTACTTAGAGCATATACTTCTTCCTTTGGAATAGTTGTGAAATTTAAAAAAAACTATTGCAGTAATTTTATGCTTTAAGCCAAGTGATTAGATTCAGCTCCCAATCAAGAATCTAGCCTGCAAGTTGTACCAGAAGAAAGGAAAAACAATAAGCAGGTTCCCATAAATTGGGGTCCTGATCCTCTTTCGCTTAAGACAACAAACCCTAGTGAGCCAAAACTGTTTAGCCTCTTAATTAAGCCAGATCTCGGATCTATCCCCTATGCTAATACACTACATATATGATTAATTTAATAGCCGAATCGCACATTGCATCCAGTCCAGACGGCCAGAGAGCAAGAATTTCTGGCTGCGTACTTTGCGCTCGACCCACATGCGATGCGAAGATGACTACTAGGTGAATACAAATTTGCAGGTGGTGTACGCAGACTTTGTTTTATTCGCTGATTACTTTATAAGGGCTAGCTTATTTAGGATTAGAAAACCTGACTAGGCATGACAGACTATATTTAACATGGGTGTCATCAACATTTACAAGCCGCTAGTTCAATCGTTAAGGATTAGGACAATTCTAAGAGGATAATTTCGACGTTGAGTCTTCAAAGTTGTTTATTTAACATTTTAAAGTCAAATGTAGGAAAACTCCAGGTGAAACGAACCGCGGTTGTCCTGACGCCGCCTCTCCAACTTCAGGATTCTCTTATAATTTGCGAGTGTTTAAGAAGAAACAAGAGTCGAAAAGGATTTAATTTGTGGGCCCCTTTACTGTAGCAAGAAAATACATAGTTCAATTGAAATGACACAGCAATTTGTCATTAATTGGAGGACTTGTACTATTATACAATTCTATTACAAATTTATAACTAGGGTGTCACATCATTTTGTATTTTTCACATCAACTAAAGATAAGAATTGACGGTAGCTTATATATAAAATGAGATAATAATTCAATATTATAAAATTTTGAAAATTTCGGAATTTTAAGCACCTAATTATAAGTCAAACGAATTTGATAATACACTAAAAGGAATGAATAATATTTTATCGAAATAAAATTTCAGAAAGAAGGTAGGAACACTAAATTATAATTGAGATAAAAGAGACAGAAGAAAGAAATTTAAAGTTAATGAAAAGAATGAGAGATAATCGCATTGGTGTATGATATTACAGATGATTACAAAAGTATGCCTCGTGTAGTCACATGGATTCCTGTAAATTTCCAGACCTCCCTGAACTGAACTAGGCTGTTTTGCCCGTTTTCTTCTTTCATCATACACCTCCCCATGGACCTTGCATCAGAAGCTCTGTACTATTTTATCAGCTTTTCGTCATCTTCCTCTTTTTCATCCCCAAGTGTCCGACCACATTATTACCAAATGAAACAATAGTAAGAAGCATTTTCTTTTAGGCTTTTGCACTCAAAGGACTTTTTTAACCTTTACGCACTTCCTCACAACAGTTTAGTCGAAGAAGAGGACGGTCTTTAGGTCAATAATGACGCCCTGCTCTCGACATTTTGGACCCACATTTTTCCTTCCTCTCTTTATTTATTTATTTCTATTGGTTTCGTTGTTTGAGTATGTTCTATGTTCATTTTCGAGAAGCAGTACTTACAATATCCGAGTGCCAAGAGAATCTCTCTGTCTCCTTCCCTCTCTCTTTCTCTTCTCTCTCTGCAGTCTAAATGACTTGTCTATTGTCACAATACTATCTCACGTGCAAGAAGCTTTAGCTTTTGTAGGCTTTGATTATACGTCTCTAAAGTCTCTTGGCCCTCTCTTTAGGCCTAGAGGGACTGATCAAAAGGTGAGTGTTTTGGATCTTTTGTTATGTCTTCGTTCGAGTTTCTTACACCGATACACACAATCCTCTGCTTCATTTGATAGTCCCTCCACAACTTTCAAGTCTCCTCTAGTCACCAGAGTCCATTCCCTGGTTGGTAGGTCTACAATCCTACTCCACCTCTAGCTTATGTTTGTAAACTTCTTCTAAGAGTGAGAACAAGGATCAGAATTAGGAAATACAAAGGGTCCACCTGTTTGTGTGCTTGTCCTTAACTTAGATATGGCACTAGAGGCAGTTGTGTACGCACAAGACGCATTTGGTTATGTTCATAAGGATAGTTATGGAGCAGGAGGAGGGGGAGGATCTTGGAGCTCTAACTGTGGCTTTAAACAAGATGGCAAGTCTTATCTTGGGGTTTTAGACCATAACTTTAGCAACATAGAACGACTGCAAGGTCAGCATGAGAACTGGGATTCTTCATCTCCGTCCATCATGCGACATGCTAAAGAGTGGGATCCAAATTCTTCACCTGAGACATGCAGTCTTGAAAGATCTCTCCCGGGAAAGTTGTTAATACCTGCTACAATGGAGCAAACGCCGGAGACCGATAGTGGGCGACGGAAGCGTAGACGGACAAAGAACACAAAGAACAAAGAGGAAATTGAGAACCAAAGAATGACTCACATTGCTGTTGAGCGAAACCGTAGGAAACAAATGAATGAATATCTTGCTGCTATTAGGTCTTTGATGCCTCCTTCTTATGTCCAGCGGGTCAGTAACAATCACACTCTACTGTTCCAATCATACATCTTTTGTATAGGACATCATATATGTTGACTTATTGTTCGTAAGATTTTCTCCCAACATAAATTGGGAGGAGATATAAAGAACAACTTATAACAGTCTTCTCTGAAACTTGAGGATATGCTCACTTAAATGCTGTTGAAACCTAATGATCGGTTTTGGATCTTATGACATGCAACATTTTCTTGTGTTCAGAAAATGTTTATATGTTGTTTATATTTCCAGGGAGACCAAGCGTCGATAATTGGAGGTGCCATTAATTTTGTGAAAGAGTTGGAGCAGCTATTGCGGTCCATGGAAGCTCATAAAAGGTCCAAGCAACAAGCAGACGTTAATGGCTACACTACTTCACCATTTGTCGACTTCTTCTCCTCCCCTCAGTACTCCACACGGGCAGCTCAGTCTCCGGGCTCTGTGTATAATCAGTCGACGGAGGCGGAGACTCATTGGGCTGCCGCAGACATAGAAGTGACCATGGTAGAGAGCCATGCAAATCTTAAAATACTCTCCAAGAAACGCCCCAGACAGCTCTTGAAGATGGTTGCAGGGCTTCAACGCCTGAGGCTCACTATTCTCCACCTAAACATCACGGCTCTTGATCAAGTGGTTCTTTACTCGGTTAGTGTTAAGGTTAGTTAAGACTTGATACAGTCTAATCAGTCAACTTTTTCTTCTTGACCTTTACTTTTCTCGCTTTCTTTTTGGGCCATACTTTCTTTTCACGTAGCGGAGATCCCAAGAAAATTCTGCAGTAATTAAGAATTATTACAACACATCTTAGTTAGAGATGCAAACACACTCCGCTTAATTTGTGCCTTTTGTCCTTCAAATTGATTCCATCGTTTCTGATAAAACGAAACAGGTTGAAGAAGGATGTCACCTGACTACAGTAGATGAGATTGCGGCAGCTATCAATCAAATGCTACATAGAATTGAAGAAGAGGCTGTCCTCTAGCTGATTTTAATTTTCTGGATCCTAATCTCTGTCTTTCCTAATAGTTAGTTTGTAATCTCAAAATCGAATTCCCTTACCTAGCTAAAATATGGTCTCTTTTGAGATTTATCTGCATAACAAGCTAAACAAGTTAGTTTTGTTTTTATCTATCAAGTGAGGTCTAGTCAAAACCTTGCATATATCGAGTACCAATACTCTTTAACCACTCCAGTGTCCGATGGAAAACAATGGCTATCTGACAAAAAGTTATGTAGGCATCAGCAATTATTAATTAGATGTTAATAAGAACATTGTTGTTCAAAGTTTTTAATGTTGAGAACATGACAAAGACAACAAGAAACAATTATTCCTGTATTTTTGTTTGATTGGATGATTTACCAATCAACCGGTAGCCTAAGGAATCCATTTCAGAAGATAACATTTCGGAAAGGTAGAAGAATATCCTGAACAAAGAAACTAACTCGGATTTATTCAATAATGTAATACTCCATTCAACTGCTTAAGAAAGAATCGATGCGAAACAATAATCAGTAGTGACTGATTTATAGTCTTACCAACTAATTAAGTTGAAGAAAACGTGAACAAAATTCTAAACCTCGCTTCACATGTTTTACATACGAATAATGTCTACCCACAAACAAGGTTTTGTTAAGCCCTTGGATAACCTTAATTTTCAAAAGCAAGCTTTGATGAATTTAAAGATAGTTGAATACAGGTTAAAACAATAATTAAATATGTCTCTAATAGTAATTCAGATTTATCATTGGGTTGATGCGTTCATTATTAGTTTTGTCATTCCTATTGCAATGCTATTTATCTTACTTTCAAGTTTTTTCTTATAAGATTTCTAGTTTTTTCTTTCTTTTTCTTTTTGTAGTAAATCATGATAGTTAAAGCATTTCTTGTACTTACAACTTCGTTATTCTTTATGAACAGATAGTTTTACAAAAGCCAAAAATTGTGAAATTATACTACATAGTTTGGTGAATATGCTTTTAATGGTACTTCTAACATTATTCTTTACACAACTTATGAATTGAGTTTTCTTTTTATGTGTCACCCTTTACAAATTATTGGACCCAAAATCTAATGCAGATAAGACATAGCAGAAGGAAGCAAAAATAGGAAAAAGACACAAGCTCACATTACCCTTTATAGTTCTATTATGTGCCTATTCCAATGTCATTTCGCTGAAAACTAAAGCAAAACCTATATTAAATAATTTACCATCTTTAACCCCCCCAAAAAAAAGGTTTCTACGAAAACCTTTTGCAATGGAAATATAGGTGACATGCATGCATAAGACGAATCTAGTAACCTATATAAGTGCAAACAAATTTACAAGAAAGCAAGCCAGAAACTCCGGACATTTCTGTTAGCGACAGTAATCCGATTGCGCTCATGAATTTCCTTTCAAAGGAGCTCAGCCGTTCGACAGCACCGCGTCAAACACAGAAAAGAAGAAGTGAACAATTTCACTGGCAACATCTTCAATCAGTGGGTTCCACATAGGAATCAACTATCTTAGCATGATTAATATTTTGTTCTTTATGGTCTACTCCGTGTCTTCTTCATAGTTCCACAGGAATTTCCACACCAGGCATCACCAAATAACGCTTCGAAAACGATCACTACAACAAATTGACCAGCAGCTATAAAAAATCATAACTAAAGGTATAAAAAATGTCACCTATAATTTCTAGTTACGATTTCATTTCGTCATCAAAATATTGCAAAATTTCCATAATTGAAAATTACAGGCAACATTTTTGGTAATCTTCGCTAATGATTTTTGATTATGTAGAATTATCGCCAATAGGATAGGCTACGCTTCTTTTTCTTAACTAAAAACTGTTAGCTAAGTTTTTATAATCGTAGCCAAAAGTATTTTGCTACGTTTCTGGAAATGTCGACAAGTATAATAAATGTAGCCATACTTTTTTATATACATTTTAACCAAATATTATACACTTTTGGAATAAATTATTTGCTACATTTTTAATCCATATTATTGTATATAATGTATCAATATAAATTTTATTGTTAATTTATTATAAAAATTATACAAAAATAATTGATAATTTGAAGCATTGTATATAAAAAGTAAAATATCATTGAATTTTACCAACAAAAAGAATATTCTTCATATACAAGATTTTAATTACAACTTAAAAAATTCTTATAAACAAAATAATAAATACAAAATCTAGTATATAAATTATAAATGTTGAGATTACCAAAAAGTTACAACATAACTGGAACGACAAGCTGGGTTTATCCATGTCAACAGAATTGTAATAATCCAAAAAGCTTTGTTAAACTAGACTAAAATATTGTAATTATTGAAACAATTTTTTTTACTTAAAGCAAACATCCCATAACTTTAACATTTACGACATAATCATCAGTAGTTGCATTTTCATCAATTCTATACTTTGAGAAAAAATTAAATTAAAATAATACAAATAGGAATTGAAAAAAAAGAATAAAAGATGTAATTAATATCATGCACTTTCATCTTCATTGCTATCATAATCCAAATCAAGTATTTTTCTTAATAATTTATCATGTTTGGACAATTTTGCTCGAATATGTTATAATTCAGCCTTAAGCGTCTTGTTTTCCTTTTGAAGTTGCTGAATGATTACTTTCTGTGATGAGGTTGAAACATTTGGCTTAAGGCCAAAGCTAAGACCTTTGACATAACTATAATGTGTACCATGCACGATATTGCAAATGTTTTCTACATTGACCTCATTCCTTTCAGGTATTGATCTCTGTAACAACTTTTGCATCTTATTCTAAAATTTAAAATACAAAACCAATTTTCAATCCAAATATTAATACTGACTACTACATTAACAAATAAACTTAAATGTTAAACAAAATTTTATATTTACATAGTTATTTTCTGCTTCTGACATCTACTCTTTACCTTCCTTATAATGAGTGACTTTGTATAGTGTGATTCTATCACACTCTTGTCCATGTAATTCCTTCCCACTTTATTTTATGGAAGAAAATACATGGCACAATAAATGATACAAAGTTTATTGATATAGTTATAAGTTGTAAACAAGGATCTTACATATTCATTTTGAATGACTACAAATGATTTGGACATTTGATTGTGAGGTGTTTTCATTTTTCCTCTATTAACCTTTTCCTTCTCACAATTTTCCTAAATAAAGAAAAAAGATTAGATAGTCATTTAATCATCTAACAAGATTAATAGAAGCAAATGTGAAGGGAAAGAAAACAAACCTTGACTTTAGGGTCAGCCTAATAGTCATATAAATTATTCCAATATTATGGAGACATTCGTTCGGGAACATGTATCCATACCTTATTAGAAGGAAAAGATTTATAATGCTAATGCAACTTATAACGGTGATCCTTAGTCCTTTATTTTAAGAATGAAGTCACACAGTTTGAAACACCAGGGTTCTCGATATTGATAATATTCAATTTCAACTGTGAACAATAAGTAAAAGTGTAATTATTCTTAAAATAATTAAAACAATATTGTATATAGTTAAATATATTGAAAAAGTATTGCAACTTTATCTAAATTATTTTCAAAATCTTCCTTTAAGTCCTTAACATGCTTTAAACAAGGTAATTCTATTCTCTCAATAATCCCAAAGTCAGTTGACAATTTTATTGATTGGATCTTGTCTATAGGACAACCTTGTTGAGTTTCTATCTATATTGACAACTTTTTATTCATTGCAATATCCATTTGTTGTAATTCACAACTTCTAGCATTATCTCTAAATTTTTTAATATTAACATTGGAACCTGACAACAAATCACTAAGGATAAGGAAATTTTAATAAAGATTAACAAACTTACGATCCTTCTGCACTAGACGATTCATTGTTGTTTAAGGCAGAATAAAGTTGTGTATGACTAATTTCATTGGTGGCTGAGGTAGAATGTTGTTGTTGGCTAAGAATTGACTTGATGACACCAATTGATTAATTCGATTAAAGTTACAGATCCTTCTATTCTACAATTTCCATACCTACCACCTTTTTGCCTTTGTTTATGCCAGGTGTCATTATATTGGATATCTATAAAAACAAACATAAATTTTAGTAACATTGTAACACATCCAATCATCATTATTATCATACATTCAATCATGAACAATACACATTAATATAAGTCAATCATCAATAATGCATATTAACATAAGTTAATCATCAACAATATGCATTAACATAAGTAAAACATCAACAATATGCGTTAACTTAAATTAACCATCAATATTACTCATTAACATAAGTCAATCATCAACAATACACATTAACATAAGTCAATCATCAATAATATGAATTAACATAAGTCAATCATCAATAATATGCATTAACATAAGTAAAATATCAACAATATGCATTAACATAAATTAACCATCAACAATATGCATTAACATAAGTCAATCATCAAGAATGAAAATTAACATAAGCCAATCATCATTAATCGAATTAACATAAGTCAAGCATTAACAATACCCATTAACATAAGTTAACCATCATCAATACACATTAACATAAGTCAATCATCATTAATCGCATTAACATAAGTCAATCAGCAACAATACGAATTAACATAAGTCAATAATCATTAATCACATTAATATAAGTCAAGCATCAACAAGATGTATTAACGTAAATGTTACCAATTTTACATTTGAAATGATATAAAGAATAATAAACAGAATAATAAACACCTCCAATCATTATAATTCATGATCAAGATCCTAAAATTCAAATTCAATAATTGTATTATGATTTGACTCTTTATCGCTATTATATTCAATCAAAGTATCATTATTTTCATATAATTCATCCTCAATATAATCTTCATCTCTTTGTACGACAAGATTAGCTTGTATTCCATTTGCATCTAGTATACTAGGATTAACATCTCTCTTACAGAATGATGATATATTTGTATCTTCTATTTGTAGGGCTCCATTATTAGGTCCAATTCAATATCTTGATATACTTCATCACCATCTTCACCCATCAGACCATTTTCCCTTTCACAAAAATAAAAATATTTCAGTTTTGAAACTTTTGAATAATTTTCCAATTCCTACCCAATACATTGTCATTAAGGTAGAATACTTGCTTCACTTAACTTGCAAATACAAAAGGTTTATTATCATACCATGTGTTACTAACATTAATGCTAGTAATATTGTTGTTCACTTTTATGTTCATCCCTTTGTCACCAAGATTAAACCATTTGCACTTAAATAGAACAACCTTTTTATCCTTGATGTAATATAACTTTATTATTTCTAAGATGACACCGTAGATTTTAATAAAATCACCCTTATGTTGTCTCTCAATAATAACCCCACAATTTTGTCTTCTAAGCCATGCAACCTGTATAGTTTTTCCCACATATATGAGACCCACATGTCAAAGCATATAATGTTGTCGTGGCCTTTGACAATTTACAATTATATAACCTTATCATCTATAGAAAAAAATAGAAGTTAATCTCACCTACAATTTTCATTTATCCATAATATTCTATAAATAACTTACTCGAGTCCTTAACCATTATGGGAAGTTAATCTTACGTCTTCCTTCAACATTAACAATCATTTGCTTCTAATATGATCTTTGTGCTCTCTATTTAAAAAAGTAAGACAGGTTGGACGATGTATTTAAATATGAAATAATGATGAAGAAGTAATATACATATTCCATATATAAATCGACTTCCTCATAATTGTTCATATACTAGTGGCCAATTTTAAGTTCATCTTTAGTTAATTCTACATATTTTCCTATTTCAAGTGACCTTACTTTTTGAGAGAAAACTAACAAACTACCATCTTGATCGAAATCAAAGTTACATTCTTCTCAATTAAATCTTGTCCCAACGTTATTTAAGCACATAGAACAAAATGTCAAGCATTCATTCGATACATAAGCCTTTACAATAAAGCCTTCATGTCAAGCGCTATTATGCACATAACACTTAAGAGAGCCTAAAAACCTAAACAAAATATAAAACATGAACAATTGTTAATTACTAATAACTTAAGTAAAAATAGTAGAAGTTAATATAAACTACCTTTCAATAGGGAACATCCATTGAAATTGAACCAATTTGTAAAGTTTTTCCTCATACGATAAGTGAATTGCCAAATGCACCATAACATTAAAAAAAAGGGAAAACTAGTTCAAGCTTACATAGCTCTTCTACTTTCAATGTCTAACAACATAATTGCTTTAAAAACTCTCCCAATTATATGAAAAGTTATGGACACATCCCTCAGCAAATACCCACGTATTCAAACAGAAAGTAATCGTTACAGAAGTATATGAAAATCATAGCTTTTTAACCCTCAAACTTTTCACTCATTAGCATTGACACAATGAGCTATATTAGATGCATACCCATTAGGAAACTTAACTGATTTAAGAAATTGACAAAAAGTTTGCTTCTCCTTTTTTAACATGTTATTGCATGTAGGTGGCATCATATATGACCTATCATCTCTTCTTTTCAAACGCAAATTTTTGCTATATTCAGATGTTCTAATTCTAATCTAGCCTTAATTATGTCTCTCGATTTGCCATCAATTCCCATCAAAATACCTAAAATATTCTCACAAATGTTTTTTTCAATATGCATCACATCAAGATTATGCCTCAATAGCAGTTCCTTCCAATATGTCAAATTGAAAAATATGTTTTTTATCCTAATAAAGATCAATAGAACTTCGCTTTCGCTTTCTATCACTTAGGTGTTTTCTAGTGTAAACTTACCCAAATATGGTACTTGTTCAAGCACATTATCACCAAATAAGTGTAAAGAAGCTTTACTATTCTCTACTTTCTCATCAAACAATTTGTTTCTTTGTCATCTATGCCCATGTTCCAAGTAACGACAATGTCCTATAAAACATAGTTTACTTCATAGCCTTATTGAATGAGTTTGATGGTTACACACAAGGCATGTCATATACCTTTTAGTACTCCATCCATACAAATTGTCATAAGTTGGAAAATCATTTATAATCCACAAAACAGTTGTATGCATTCTAAAATTTTCAAATTAAAAAACAACATAAGTTTCTAACCCAACCCACTAGAGATGTTTTAAATCATCAATTAGTGGTTGCATATATATATCAATATCTTTACTAAGAGTAGTAGGTGTTGGAATAAGTAAAGACAACAAAAAGGCTCTTTCATACACTTACATAGGGGTAAATTGTATGGCATAAGAATTACCGGTCACATGTTATAAGAAGTACTTATATTAATAAATGGATTAAATCCATCAGAGGTTAAAGATCTGCTGGATGACACATAATATTATCATCAGTGCATTTCTCTTTATGTTATCTCATTCTAAGGTTGTTTTTGTTGACATAAAAAGCCTTTATAATTATGGTTTAATATAAAAGTATCTCAAGATTTTATGGGTTATCTTTTTTCCTTTTCCATCATCCATTTACCACCATGATGTACCACAAATGAGACATTCTTTAAGATCTTTACCGTCCTTACAAAATATAACACAATTATACTTACAAGCATTTATTGATGTATATCCTAATCCAAGGTCCCTTAACAATTTTTTTGCTTTATAGTAACATTTGAGAAATTTGTGGCCAACTCGTAATGCATCATTGAGCAACTCAATTAGCATGTCAAAAGATTTGTTGCTCCACCTATCATATACCTTGAAATGCAACAACTTGACAATAATAGATAGTTGTGAGAAATTTGAGCATGCTGGATATAATTCTTTTTGTGCAACTTTTATTAAATTCTCAAATTTGCCTTCTGTAATACTATCAAATGTATTAGGAAAACCAATATCATTTATAGTCTCCTTATAATTCTCCAAATCCTTTAACATCTCTCTAATCCCATCATTAATATCACAATCATCTACATCATTATTGTTACCACTATCATCACCTGTATCAACGCTTCTAGCATTAATTGCTTCAAAGGATTCACCATGATAAATCCATAGAGCATAAAACTTATCTATATCTCGGATTAGCAAGCAATTATATACCACATCTTGACTTTGAATTTTGAAATTAAATAATCTATGCATGGACATCAAATTTCACATTTGAAACCCATTTGATCTTTTACAACTTGCATGAAACTCTTCCACTCCTTCTAACTATTGAGTGGACCATTTCTGATGAGGCATTTAACTTTTATCCATGTAGCTATACAATTAAAAGTAAATTACTAAATGCAATTTAATTTCTAAATAACATAATGATAAATCAATTTAAGTTCACATACTAAGTTTTAATTCAACGAAAGAATGAAATTGAGCATGTTAAGAATAGGAAGCATGAAGCCATCTCAAAAGCTACATGCACAAGTAGTAAGTTTTAAACATACCTCTTAATTATGAAGCAAAAACTGTAAGATTTGATTCAATCTGTGCTTTCGCTGTTATGAACTTTAGCACCTCTTGTTCGACTACATTTGTAAATAAATTATTAATTCATAATTCTTAACAAGCATATAAGAGAACTCTTAAGAAAGAATAAATTAAAAATAAGTATAAAGAATCAATTATAAACAATCCATCTATTCTCTTCAACATCTTAGGTTATAGGATATAACAAGTGATTGTTGATGATTGTGTAAAATTACAATCTATAATATATGTAAAGAAAGTAGCACAAGTCTTATCTAATTCTAGAAAGTTGTGATAACATTATGCATGAAGAATATATGTGAAGAAAGTAGCACAAATATGCTATTGAAATCACTAGACATAAAGGAAACATAGGATCTAGTCGAATCATTATTTCATGGCAGAAAATAACTTAAAAGAGTATTAAATTCACTTAATAATTTCTTTTTTTCATAACTAACAGGCTTGAATTGGTCCTATAGTCACGTTGTTGAGATGTTTTGATGTCACACATCTGCCAGTGGTTGGTAATTTTTCTTGGATCTTTTATAGAAATATTAGACTTAGATAAGAATACTTCTCTTTTCAATCTTTGTATTACCATTACCCTTTTGAATCTTAACCTAGGATTTTAGTTATGCTTATATTGTAAAATTTATTCTCAAATATTCTATTTATGCATTAGAAAATGAATGGAACCCCTTTTGTCATGGATTTATGACCTTAAAGTATAGCTAAGAACTTTTATACATTCCTTGGGTTTGTTTAGCATAAACATGATTTAAGGAAATCATATTTCTTATATAAGTGTCTATTTCCTGTTATTGATGCAATAGAAGTCTAAGTTTCTTTTTTTAATGCTTAGAAACAACCTAGTTCTACATTTGGCAATTTTTTTAATTGGTTCATCACCAACTGATATAAGGAAGGCTTATTCTTCAGTTTACTACTAGACTTACACAGTTTTGAGAGGTAAGAATAAATTCGCACATCTATTTTAATTTACCAACTTGAATTGACAAACAAACCAAAATAACGTACATATGATCAGTACATAAGGTCAACAAAATAAGCTGGAGAAGAAGAACCTAGAAATCTTGGATGGCATCTTTCAAACTTGGAAAGGAATAATAAAAACTAGTAAATAAGTTGGACGAATGACCTAGAAGGACAGACAAGCAGAGACAAAGTCGATGACGTATGAAGATGGACGACTTGCAAGGCTTTTGGAACACGTTTGGCAAAGGAAGAAGAAGATTTTGAAACCCAATTAGGAAGACAAAGACAACTTCGTCATTAGGTTTTAATTAAGAAGAAAATGATGTCATTTTTAGTGGAACAAATGACTTCATTTTCGTTAACTGCTATAGAACTTTAGGCACCATTTAGTGACGATTAAAGGAAAACGTCGCCAAAGGGTTGAACATTGGTGACATTTTTTAAAAACCATCTCCAAAGAAATGCATATGCGGTAACAATTTAGAACAACTTTTAGCAACGATTATATAATTCGTCACCAATGGTTTTCTGATTGCGACGATTTAGGAAAAGCTTCGCAAAAGGTTAACCCTTCGTCAAAGGATAAGGCTTTGGCAATGAATTTAGATATTGTCTCCAAATCTTGTCATATATGTTACATTCTTAAATATATGTAGAAATTTTATAAAATAGTATAGAATTAATAAATAGAGTGATATGTTTAAATAGAATAATATGATCAGTAAGATATGAGAAAAGTTATCTATTATCTATTACTTATATATTTATATATCATTATATTAATTACCATATATCATTATATTAATTATAATATATTTTAAAAATATAATTGCAATATGGTTAAAAATGAAATTAAATAATAAATATCAATAAATATAAAATAGAATATATAAATAGAATTAATAGAGAATAAATTTGAATATAATGAGAATTACAAACTTCATGTTAAAACTATTTGAAAATTTTGTGACACCATATAAAATTGTCAAATCATATATTTTAAAAGAGAAAAATAAAAATTATAAATCTATGTAATATTAATTGATTTTGAGTTTATAGTTTTACAAATTTTTAGAATGAGATTGTTTTTAGCTAAATTTATTTTTAAACTTAGAATCATTGTCAATAATATTAAATTTGATTTCTATGAATATAATATTTAATCATAAAATGACCAAGTGAAAGTTAGTATATTTATAATTATAAATAATAGAGTTATTTTGTTTTGAAGAATCAAAAGAGAGTTATTTAGCATTTGCTGAGGATCGTTGCTAAAGGGTATGTCCTTAGTGACGATTATGAAAATCAGTACTGGTTGGGTCGGTCGTGCTAGGCCCAGGTCCAACCCTAAGATGGCATGTGGGCCGATCAACCCATTCCCAAGATAGTGAGTTAAGCACGACAGGTATTTACTATATAAGTTCATTATCTCCTCATGACGCAGGTACGATTCTAAGAACCCTAATACTCTCTATTCATAGATATAAAACCTATGACAGAGAATTGACTTAAGCATCGGAGGGGCGAATCGGCGATCAACCCCCGGTGCGCCTTTATTGTTTTTGCAGGTATTCCCTAGTTGAAACCAATGGAGTTCATGGATCCAAACAACGACGCCTAACCTAATCAAAATCAGACTGAACCAGTTGGCGCCCACCGTGGGGCCGGGCGTCAGGGCACCACGTCCAGAAGCACTCAGATAAGTCAGGCAGTAGCAACAAATCCGGATGTAGCCGCTATCGCGGCACTTGCACCACAACGAATGGGCTTGCGGTTACTCGCTGCCCTTCCACCGACGCATCATGATCCCCAGATCCGTCCTCCACCCATCACCCAAAACCCTAGCACAGACAAGCTACCCCCATTAAACCCAAATAACCAAACACAATCTTCGCATTCGAGTGACCAACCACCCCAAAACCGAGATCAAGAAGAGCAGAGTGTAGCCCTGGAGGATAACACCGGAAACAATTCACACCCTCACATCCAACACCCCCTAAACACAAACCCTCCTGCTCCACAACAAATCTCCCTTACCCAAATACAAATTGAGGAAGCGGCCGATCTATTGATTCGCCAAATCTTACAATCTCAGACGGAACAGCATCAAACCCTCGCTCGGCAGATAGGTATGATAGCCGATCGCCATTCTGCTGAAACTCTCGAAAGAATCATGGATGATCGAATCAATATGGCCATGAATTCCCGTCCGGATCAGCCGTCAACACAATACAGCTCTCCTTTCATTCAGGAGATCCTGGATAGCTTTCCAGCGGTCGGTACTAAGATACCGATGCCTGAAAAATATACCGGGAAGATCGATCCCCTTGACTATCTTCAATACTTTCAATCGATGATGAACCTGCATTGCATCCCCGATGCCATTCAATGTAAGACTTTCTGTACAGCCTTTCAAGAAGGAGCCCGATGATGGTTCAACAGTTTACCCCCACATTGCATCATTTATTTTGAGGATTTTAAGCTGCTATTCCTCAACTAGTTTGCTACAAGTAAACAGCCACAGAAGACTACCTTAGAAGTGATGAAGTTGACCCAAGGAAGGAATGAAAGTTTACGGGAGTTCATCACTCGGTTTAACAATGAAGCTGTTGAAGTGCCTGACCTTACATGCTCGTCCATGTTGGCTGCCCTTATGAGCAACACGAGGGATGAAGAGTTTAAGAAGTCATTGGCCCTTGATCAGCCCAAGTCTATTTAAGAGATAAGAAATCGGGCGGATAAATATATCCAGCTCGAGGAAGTATTGAAAAACACAAAACGTAGGGCAGATGACCGCTGGCCAAGTGGCAAAACAGATGATTCACACAAGTGACAGAAGGATTAGTCTAGCTGGAGGAAGCCGACCGATCGAAAGGACCAACGACGAGAATCCTTCACCCCGCTCAACAGGCGGTATGCGGAAGTACTGGTGGCCATGAGAGCAGAAGGGGAATCCCTCCGAGAACCTAATAATTTGAAAACTCCCCTCAAAAAAAGAGATTCTGCTTTATATTGTCATTTTCATAGAGATGTAGGTCATGATAGGAGGACTGTTGGGACTTAAAGCGAGAAATCGAATTCCTTATTCAAAGGGGAAGGTTGGGTAGATTCTTGAAGCACGATGCAAATGCTGAACGGGATAATGAGAGTAGGAGTGGTCGGTCTGATAACTGGCAAAAGCCTTGGAAGCAAAATGATACGAACGATGGAGCGAGGCAGAACAGGAATTCAGACAACTGACGCGACACGAGAAGACAGCCTAGGTTAAGAGGAGATAGAAATGCCGGACAGCAAGATGACCGACCGATTAGGGTCATAAACATGATTTCTGGTGGTAGTGCAGCAGGAGGGTCCACCGTTAGAGGAAGAAAGAGGTATGCCAGGCAGGTCGCTGAAGACTTATCAGCAAAGAAAAAGAGGCAAAACGATGGGGTGATCTCGTTTGACGAATCTGATCTGGAAGGTGTTAGTTGTCCTCATGATGATGCATTAGTGGTCACCTTGAATATGGACGGTAGCGAGGTAAAACAGGTAATGATTGATACAGGTAGCTCGATTGACCTATTGTATTATGATGCATTTAAGCATATGGAGATACCGGAGGAGCGACTATTGCCAATAGAGGGACCCATCAAAGGGATAACAGGAGCATCAGCCTACCCATTCGCTCAAGTTTTCTTGAATGTAAAATTCGGACAAAAGTCACGTCAAATAGAGAGGAATGTTGAATTCTTGGTTGTAAAGTTTGTCAGAGCGTATAACGCAATAATTGGAAGAGTCACCCAAAACGCCCTCAGAGCAATTGTCTCAACCTATTATCAAGCAATGAAATTCCCAACACCTCATGGAGTTGGTATTGTCAGGGGTCAGCAAAGAATCGCTAGGGAATGCTATGTGGCAGAAACGAGGACCCTTGATGGGGCGGTAGTTTTGACAAGTTCCCTTGATGTGAGAGCCGATGAAGACACTGAGAGGATGAACCCTGCCGAAGAAACACAACAGATTATATTGGATGAAGAAGACCAATCCAAATTCACAAATCTGGGCTCTGAACTTGAAAAATGGCTGGCCAAAGAGATCACAGATTGCTTGATAGAGAACAGATCGGTCTTTGCTTAGGTACCGAGTGACATGCCTGGAATCTCTCGAGTAGTAACATCCCATTCTCTCAGTATTCGGAAAGACTGCAAGCCAGTCAGACAGAAGAAGCGGTGGCAAAGCAAAGAGAGGCAGGGGGTGATCGAGAAA
>JANIJH010000006.1:15365159-15376284 GCA_024520975.1 Erythroxylum areolatum
AAGGAGCCAAGGAGAAACAAACCCTGTATTTCTTCATCGAATCTAATCCCCATTGCTGACAACTGATTCATAATTCCTTGGAAGTTATTCAAGTGATCTGTCATAGGAGTCCCATCACTATACTTCAAAGCTAGCATTTGCTTTATTAAGAATATCTTGTTGTTCCTAGTCTTTCGAGCATATAGCTTCTCAAGTTGCTTCCACAAGTTCCAAGCATATGTCTTACCAGAAATATGATTCAACACATTGTCATCAACCCACTATCTGATAAAACCACACACCTGTCTATGCAATAGAGTCCATTCTTCACCCGATTTATCATTAGGCTTTTCAGTGGTAAATACTGGTAAGTGAAAATTCTTCACATAAAGTAGATCCTCCATCTTGCCTTTCCAAAGAGCATAATTGGCACCATTCAAAGTAACCATCCTACTAGTGTTGATAACTTCCATTGTTCACCTTAACCACAACTACAAATGTCCTGAACTAAAGAGCTCTGATACCACTTGTTGGGAAAGGAAGTGTCGATCACACAGCGGCAACAAACCAGAATCAATAAACCTTTCCCTGTGTGAACAACCACAACCAATCCAAAAGAAAAAATAGCAGCCAATAAACTCACGAATGCATGAAATTAAGCAGCAAGAAATAAAGAACACGAGCAATTTTTACGTGAAAAAACTCCCTCAATGTGAGAAAGGAAAAACCACGAGACCTAGTCCAGTAAAGAAAAGCTCCACTATTATCAATCAAGTTTTACCTCTAGATATAACTAGAGTCACCAATCAACCCAAAAAATACAACAATAATCATCAACAAGATGAAAGAATCAAAGAGTTAAGAGCAATATCACCCTTAAAATCTCAGCCACTTCGACTGAAGATCAGGGCACTTTGGAGACCTTCAAATCTAATCTCCACCGTTCAGAATGAAGAACAATGAGAGAGGAATCTCTGGTTAAAATTTCAGGTTGATCTGACAAGAAATCACCATGCGTCGAAGGCTAGAAGAATATTGCGCAAAGCTAGAGAAAAAAACGAAAATTTTCTTCTTTCTCTCTTTTTCCCTCTTCCGACTGACCACTCTTCTCTACACTTCTTTAGGGTTTAAAAACACCCTTTTATATTTTAGGATTTAGGCTCCATTTAGAAGTGACCCAAACCCAATAATAACTACTTCTGGTCAAAGTTATTACTTATTAGGTTAGCTATTAAATTAGGAGCAGGCAGCATTAGTCAATCATCTCTTCTTCTTCTTTTTTTTAGTTTTAGATTATTATGTTTGGTTTAAAGCTAGTTTTCAAATTAATGTTCCTCTGGCTGGAAACAGAAATGGCAACCGAAACAAGGGTCTTTTAACTGAAATGTGGAAGATTCGGTAGTTGAAACGATGGTTTCTATCTTTTTCTCACTTTTCTTTTTAAGGTTTGGTAGTTTGCAACCGTGCACTCTTTGATTGTCTTTCAGTTTTAAATTCGATTCGGACTATGGACTTGACACAGAACAAACCATTGATTTATATTAATTCAACTAGACTAAATTAAGTTAATCTAAATCAAATCAATATTTAATTTAAATGTAGATTTTATATAAGGCAGACATTGTCCAGTATCAGTCGTCGTCTTCAAGCAATGATCTTGTTTGATTTGGTGTTTCTTAAGAAATGAAATTTATTCGACAATATTGACAAAATTGGGATCCGCTTCATCATCTCAGGAGCTTTTTCTAATTTGGCATTGTAATTTAGGCAGGTGGTGTCTGGATACTAAAAGTGAAAAGACTAATTATACCTTTCTTATTCTTTTCTAAACTTTTTTATTTGAATTTATATTAATTTTTTGTAATTAAATAATTGAAGAAATTTATTTTTATAATATTGTACAATAATCAAATTTTCATATAATAATAATAAAATTAATCTTAAAACATTATTTTATCGATTCATTTGTAAGTTTAAAAGAAAAGCAAATTACATATAGTTTTTCTACATAAGTAACATTACATAAATTTACGTAAATTATGTTTTAAATTTATAATTTTATTTAAATTTGTAACATTAATTTTGCCCGCAAATATAACTTCACCTTTATTTACTTTACTGTTATTATTACTTACGAAAAACACCGCATTTACAATAATCTACACGTGAATTATAATTAAGTAAAAACAAATAAAAATTTTTTATATTTCATTAATTAATTATATAGAGAGTTATCTCTTACTATGTTTTCCCACTTTGCATTTTTTGGTTTGGCAAGCAGATAAAGAGCTCACAGTTGTCTAACTCGACGTAAGCAAAATTCAAGCCAAGGATAAGAGCTAATAAGACCCATTTCACATGAAATGTCATGATTAACCTTCTGAAAATGTACTTAGAATTGGGGACAAACTTGAGCAACGACAACGACGATAGTAAGACCTAAGCTTGAGAGGTGCAACAACAGGAGCGGGACTTAGATCTAAGGGAGGTGCAACAATGAGAGTTGCATCGTGACCCAGATCTAAAAACAAGCAACCCTCCTCCAGATCTAAAAGTGAGAGGCACTACAGTAGGAAGCAAGAAGATAAGAGAGGAGCAAGGAGTGACCAGATCCTCTAGGGAGTGGCAAGGCACATCAGCTCCAGATAAATGAGACCCCAATGAGCTTCAGTAAAGCTAAGTCCCAGATCTCCTTGCTAAGACCCATGTGAGCTCCATGGAAGAGGATGGGGCACCTTCACCCCTGTCCATGGTAGAGTTCCCTATGCTCACCCGAGAGGTTTGTTAGAAGTATGCATCTGGAAAGGAGGTAAGTTCCCCGAAATCCTCCCCCAATACGGGTGCTTGGAAAAGGAAAATTCAATTAAAGCAGCCTAAGATACAATTGAAATGCTACCCGGATGCTATGAAGGATGGTGTCATCAGTCCACCGATGAAAGGCTTTGTCTATTGCCCCAGTTGGATCTTTTTAGAGTAAGAGACCCTTATTTCCAATCATCAATGCCTGGGCAATGCACGATGGGGTAAGAAAGGTTTGGAAAAAACTTTACTCATGGATGATGGCACTATTCTCTTTAAATTTGTTGCTGATAGTAATTTGAATGAAATACTAGAAATGGGACCTTGACATATAGGAGGCTAACCGATGTTCATTCAGAAGTGGAAACCTGGGATAACATTTGGCAGGGAATGTGTCGAATTTTTTCCTATGTGGGTGCGGTTTCATAATTTGCCAGTAAAATTTTAAACGATTAAAGGTTTGAGTTTTTTAGCAAGCTCTTTAGGTAACCCTCTTTGTATAGATGCTTAAACATCCAAGATGGAGCAAATTAGGTATGCAAAAATATGTGTGGAAGTTAAGAGGAATGTTATATTACCTGATCATATGCCAATTCTCAAGTTGGATGAAACAGGAGAGATTGAAAAATATAAAATTAAGGTGACATATCCTTGGAAGCCTCATAATTCAACCAAGAAATGGGTTCCTACAGGAAAAATTTTTCAAACTGGATGACAAGATGAATTATTGGGGGTTGAATATACTTTAGTAGATAATAAAGAGGCTGTGGGTGTACAAATTGTTGCTAATGACAATCCCGATACTCTAGATATTGAAGGTAGGAAGCCCAATATAGCATCTAGACACACCTCTTTGTTAAAGGAACCTAATAACTAGGAAGATGTAACTTAAACCTCAAATTCACATTCAATGGAAGAATAGTTAGACAATGAATCTAGCTTATTGAATGATGATCTAACAAGTAATCTACTGCTAAGACAACCAAAGAATGATAGACTTGTTAAGCTAGAAGAAAGATTTTATGAGTGTTCCCCTATTCCCAAAAGAAGGTCAGCATAAAGGAAAACCAAAAAGAAGGGGTATTCCGCTTAAATGATCATTCGTATATGGATTACAAAAGGGTTAATTCACCTTGCTAAATAGTCCACAATAAGAGAATTGGTAATAGATAAGAAGCCAATTCTGGTAGGCCTCCTTAGGATAAAATTAAAGGCTACACATATTTATAATGGAATGTCATTTTTGGGTGATCAGTGGAAAACTATTACTAATCATATACATCATTACTCTGGTCAGATTCTCTACCTTTCAAAGTGACTCATGCAGATAATCTAGTAAATCGGATAAGTGCAACTTTTATTGTGAACAACAAAAAATAGACACTTAACCAAGTTGATTTACTATAATCAATTGATGTACTATATTTTGAGGTTTCTGCTTTTGTAGCTAGATTAAATAACTCATTGTAATGTTGTTTTCTAGCTTTTTCTAATACTAATACAATTCCTTTTAATTTCTTAGAAAAAGATTTACCTAGAATTCCACTAAATTACTATTAACCAACTCATTTACATCAACTTTAAGCTATATTCCTGAAACTTGAGTATAAAAGATTAATATTATTGTAAATTACTTGGAACTTATGTAGGTAATATTTTAATTTGATAGGCAAGTGCCCTTCTTTGCTAAGTCAGATTTGTCAATAAATTTGTCTGAGATGCGGGAAGAATTCTCTAGTGTGGTTAGTTCAAGGTAGGAAATATTTAAGAAAAGATGTTTATATGTTCTTTCGTATTAGTAAGAGAGCAAACCTTTTGTGAATATCCACTTCCTCTCATAAACATCTCATATAGTAGTGTCCCCTCATAATTCAATTAGCGGTTTTAGATATAATCATTATCATAATCTAACCTAAACCTTATTATTCTAAAGTGATAATAAACATGTACCACTATACTTCAAACTTTTATTCAAGTACAATAGTCTTACACAAGGCTTTACTGAATCAACACCACTCACCCACTGACACTACTCACTCATACTCACACTCTGTGAAAGTATTTCATACCCAATAGTATGGCCACCTTATGCTAAATTGGACAGGGGATTTTTACAACAACAAATGATAATAAAGATGAAAAATAAAATGTCAAAGTGATTAAATCAATAATAACATAAACAAAGAAACTCTTGAGTCAAAAGACACTCCCTTATATGCGAAGCCTCGTTAAACCGTAATGAAATTCATGAAATTCTTAAGGATATATAAACAAAAACCAATCCTAATGAAAAAGTAGAATAAATGGGGTCCTCTCTCTCTATAAGAATAGTGCATTCCGAGGTGTGAAGTGGAAGAGAATTTATACTGACTTTAAAATTTCAAGGTCCTAAAAAGTCATATGCTTTTGAAAAAGCTTGTGCCTATTGCCACAGTGGTGGATATTGGTATTTTGGAGGTCCATCCTATAGAGGTACTTAATCTATAATGATCATATCAATATAGTAAATGAAGTCCTTTTTGCACCGCTTATGAAAGGTCAAGTTAACACACTCGACATTGCATATATGAATTACTTTAAGTTTAACGGATGATTGAGAAAACTTGTCCAACAAAAATCTGTTGTGAATCTTTCGAACTAATCACCGAAGAAACCCACACACAGGAGCTTCAATACTTATCAATCGGACTTGTATTTCATCCCAAAAATATGCCAACAACATAGCTGCCAATAATGATTAATAGATTGTATAATGTTCACCCAAACTGAAAAAGAAAATGTAACTATTATATCTATTTCAATCGACTATATATTTTTCCATGTAAAATCGATAGACCAAATTCTATAATTGTTCGTGCACATGTAAAAAAAAAACGTTGCGGCCAATAATTAGTTAATCTCTAATGAATCTCATTCATTCTAATCTCTAACAAATCCATCTTCTTTAGGATTCTGTTTCAATTAGGATTTTTTCTTTCCACGCTGTCTTATCTTCCAAAAATACTATATAATCTAAGATAGTATAATCAAACCCCAATTCAACTTCTTTATTATAAAATATATAAATATATCAAACTACAAATAATGCCCAAAATAATAAATAAAATGGCTTAATAATCTCCCCATTTTTGGCATTATTTGTCATATGAAGAACTCCCCTTGAGCACGAGAAATAGAAACTTTCCCCTAAATTAAATAGTTATAATAATAGATTCCAAATAATGTTAGAGTTAAAGTCAATTGTCAAGTTCATACGCAACAGTGACCAAAAAAGCATAAAATATTAGATGGAAAAATGTATAAATAATCCTATCTCTCCCTTATGAAAAAAATGCCAAAATAGGCTAATAGTCGTGGGAAGAGGTTGAGCGAAGAACTCGTTGCTTAGGCTGGTCAAGAGCATGCATACCCACCTAAAAATACCCTCAATCCGATCAATTTCAGCAAATAAAGCGGCATGTGTATTTGCATTGGATGTCACAGAAGGGGCAGATGACCCAGAAGAGGAATTTAGTAAATCTATCCCTCGAGCTTGCTTGTTAACATTTAAGATTTGAAGAGAGATGTTCATAAAGGACACGGACTCAAGTACATTAGAATCAACTTGAGGGACACCATGTGCTTGCATAATTAAGTAATTAAGCAAGGAAAACTTAAAAATGACTATTGTTTACTAACAATCGTAAACATAGACCCAATAATTATTTGTCTAAAAATTAAAATTAACCTCTATACCTATCGCATAAACAAGCTTAGCCTGAGCAGGATATACAGTGACAGTGTGAGTACTTCGTAACTAATTGGCCAATAGAAGTTTATGAATGAAAAAATACTTTTGAGATAAATTGGAAGCATGAAATGCAACAGTAAATGGCCAAAAGGAAAACTTTCTAGCTGGAAAACACTAGCCAATATTTTATTGATCACAAAAAATCATTTGGATATTACTAATCCCCAATCAAATTAACAAAATCCAAAAATTCATTCAACAAAGTAAGATCAAATCGAATCAAATTTCCCCGCACATAAACTAGATAAAAACACATAGTAGCCACATCTAACACACTTTTATCCAAATTGTAATAAAATTTTTGAACCAATTCAACATGAAAATGTTTATGCAATAATGCAGTAGTTAACAAAAATCGCTCAGACAATAAGGTATCCAAATTAAAGTGTTGATATTAGGCTAAATTGATAGGATGATCAAGAACAAACCTGGTAGTGGCAGGAGATTCTTATTTTTGTTGTGCTACTGAAGAATAAAATTTATGGGTTAGAGCTTGCTCCACTAAAATCCGACCAAGAGATTGGTGATGAAGCACTCAAATTGGCTTTTGATTAACTTGTTTCACAAGGTGTCAGTTAGAGAAAGGAGTAATTTTCAGTTTAGTGACAACTGAAGTGTTGGAGCAGAAGGCTCGAAAGTGGCATCCTCCAAAGTAGAGGGTGAGCTTTTAGTAGACGATTCCATAATAAGGTGAGATAGTACCCTTGTACATCAACATCAATAGACAACTACACTCGAATAGAGGGAGGATCAAGAATGTCAATGGTCGTCACCAAGGATGACCTAGCGAAGGTGTTCGGTGTCACCCAAGGTGGGTGTTGTCACAGGCGACTAGAACTACGAGGTGGCTTAGTGATAGATGGTGGTTTTGGAAGGGCTCATGAAGGAGAAGCTTCGGATGACCTCTCCAAAAGGAGAGATGAAGTTAGACATTTGGACTTTCCCATTTATGTTTTGGGATAAGAAGGATGCCAATGGAGATGGTGGTGAGCAATGACGATGAGAGGCGATAGTGAAAGAGCCAAGAATTCCAAATGATGGGTTAAAAATGGAGAGAGAAGGAATAGAAAGGATAAGTGGGAGGGAAATTTTCAAATTTTCCTTTTTTAATCACATCAAAATTGTAAAGTGCACGTCCCAATATCCCTCAAAGAAATTCAAACTTGATGGAGTCAAGAGGTTTTGTAAAAATATTGACCAGTTGCTTCTCAATTATTATATAGAAAAGAACTATAACTTTAATCTCCACAAGCTCTCAAATGAAATGATACTTCAGGTCAATATGCTTGGTTCGTGAATACTGAACCAAGTTTTTGAAAATGTCTATGGCACTCTTATTATCACACATAACTGTCAAAATATGTTGAGCAACTCTATAGTTTTCCATCATTTGCTTTATCCATAAAGGTTTAGAACAATACCTCCTAGTTGCAATATATTCTGCTTTAGCTGTTGATAATGGGATAGAGTTTTGTTTTTTACTATAACTTAAATCATATGACTGCCAAGAAAGAAACAACCCCCTAATATGCTTTTTCTGTTGTCTAAATTTTAAGCCCAATCCACATCACTCTAACTAACCAAATAAGAAGTAAAATCACATAATACTATAATCCAAACTGAGAAGTACCACTTTCATATGTGATGATACGCTTTACTATTGTCAAGCAAGAATTTTTGGGGTTGAATTAATAATATGCACATATTCTCACGCTATAACAAATATTTGGTCAACTCACGGTTCGATAAAGCAAACTCCCAATAATGCTTCTATGTAGACTCACATCAACACTTTTGCCATGATCATATTTATTCAACTTTGTTGACAAACTCTTTGGTGTTCTAGCATGATGTGCATACTCAAGCACAAATTTCTTTACCAAATTCTTTGCATATTTGGTTTGCGACACAAATATACCATCTTTTACTTGCTTAATTTGTAATCCTAAAGAATAAATTAAATTCTCTTACCATACTAATCTCAAACTCGTTTGTCATCATCTTTACAAAGCCATCTACTATCTTCAGATTAGTGAAGCCAAATACTATATCATCAACACATATTTGTACAATCAGCAAATCAAATTGAATCTTTTAAGAAATAAAGTCTTGTCTATGCTACCTCGTTCATATACTTGATTGAGTAAATATTAGGTGAGTCTTTCATACCAAGCCCATGATGCTTGCTTAAAAACGTAAAATGCCTTTTTGAGCTTGAATATGTTATCAAAATATGCCAAATCATTAAATCCCTTTGATTGTTCAACATACACTTCTTGTAGAAATCCATTCAAAAACGCACTCTTCGTATCCATTTGATAAAGTTTGAATCTTTTCACTCATGTTATGGCCAAAAGAAGTCTAATTGACTTAAGCCTTACTACTAGGGCAAATGTTTCTTCGAAATCAATGCCTTCAATTTGAGAATATTCTTAAGCAACTAACCTGACCGTATTTCTTGTTACATTACCTTTGTCATCAATTTTTTTGCGAAACTTCCATTTGTTTCCAATCACATTCACATTCGATGGCCTTGGCACCAATTTCCATACATCATTTCGATCAAATTGTGTAATTCTTCTTGCATTGTAGGAACCCAAAATTCATCTTGCAACGCTTCTTTCATGCTCTTTGGTTCAAATAAGGAAGTGTAGCATATAAGTCTTGCAAGTTCCTAGTAATCTATCCTTTTTCTTTCTCGTATTTTTCTTCTATCACTAACCTCACCAATCACATTCTCAATAAGATGACTTCGTTTAATTAGTGATGAAGAATCCTGTTTGAAATTATTTTCCCTTGACTTTCATTATTCACAAAGTTTGTTTCTGCATCAGATGTTTGGTTAGTTTCTTCCTAAGAAGCAACCAACTGGTCCTCTATCTGGTTAGTTTCTTTTCAAGCAATAACTAACTATAAACATAGGCAGCCCCTGATTTTAGTTTCATTATGTCTTTGATATGGTTTATGAGGCTGATTTTATAGGTTTTCTTCTACCACCTTATCAATTATTTGGTGCACATCATTTACAACAACATTTGCAGATTCCATCATTGTCTTAGTTCTTTCATTGAACAGACGATATGCCTTAATGTGTATTGAATACACTATAAGAGTTAAGATATTTAATGACAATTTTTTGTGTGACTAACTATTGTTTTGTCACAAATACAAGGTTTTTGAGACGAGATAATTGATTGACACTATTGTTTGGATTAATTATGGTGATTTATTTTTTTGTCACTAATACAATAGTAATTATGACAATTTAGTATCTTTCACAATTAAGTTGTTACTATTAATATATTAATAGTGTCAAATTTTCTTTTATCACTAAGTTTTGTCATTAAAAGTCTATGCAATTTGGCACCAAAATAATTTTAGTTGGAATAAATTGTAATTGTGACAAAACTTATGCTGGTAACTAATATTTTCTATTTGTTGTGACAAAACATAATTTGGTCACTAATATTTTTTCTTTTTATTACGAAACGGTTAATCGTCACACAATATTTTACTTGTTGTGACAAAATTTTGTCAATAAATATTCAATTAATTAGTGTCTACTTCATATTGTCACAATAACCAAACTATACTTACGGTCACAATTATTCGTAATTTAGTGACAATTTTTTTGTGACTAACTATTTTTGTCATAAAAAATACGATATTTTTTAGTGTCAAGACAATTGATTGACACTATTGTTTAGATTATCTGTGATGATTTATATTTTTGTCACGAATACAATGGTAATTGTGACAATTTAGTATCTTTCACAATTAGATTGTCACTATTAATATATTAATAGTGTTAAATTTTATTTTATCATCATAAATTTTGTCACTAAAAGCATATGAAATTTGGCGCCAAAATAATTTTGGAGGGAATTAATTATAATTGTGACAAAGCATATGTTGGTAACTAATATTTTACTTGTTGTGAAGAAAACTTTTGTCAATAAATATTCAATTAATTAATGTCTACTTAATATTGTCACAATCACCAAACTATAACTATGGTCACTACCATTTGTAATTTAGTGATAACTTTTTGTGCCTAAGTATTATTTTGTCACAGATACGAGGTTTGTTGTGACAAAACAATTAATTGGTACTATTTTTTTCGAAATTAAATTGTATTAAAAAATAAATTAGTCACAAGGGTCTGCCAAGGATCCCTATTACACACATCCATTAAACAATATTAACTAAATCGCCTAACACGTAAGCACTAACAGCCTGTTTGGTTGGAGGTAATAGGTATTCTATTACCCACCTATTCTTGTTTATTAGGTATTCTGATGTTTGGTTAGAAAAGCCGTTTGGTTCTACTTCTGTTTTTTTGTTGTAATTTTCAGTTTCTGTTTTTAGTTTTTGTTTCTGTCTTTCTTTTAAATAAAAACAAAAACTTGCTTGGTTGTGAATGTTAATGTAGTTGTATTTTTATCACCGATAACAATTATATTTTAAATAAAACTTAAAGATAAATTTTTTTAATTAAATAAATTTATTTAATCTTTTATATAATATTTATTAACAAATTATTAATAAAATTATGTT
>JANIJH010000006.1:15383523-15402485 GCA_024520975.1 Erythroxylum areolatum
TTATAAATTAATATTTATTTGAAATATATTTTAATAATTAAATCAAATTTTATTTGAATATTTATATATTTTAAATTTAATTATAAAAATTAAATAAAATTCAATTATTCATAATTTTATTGATAATTAAATAATATATTTAAATGATAGTAAATTATATTATAAAAAATAAAAATAGGTAATAAAAACTACCTTTTATGATTTTCATAATTTTTAAAAGCTGGAAGAAACTAAAATTAAAAATTTGAATAAACAAAAAAATTTACTAAATTTGAAAATAAAATTAAAAATTAAAAATAAAATTAAAAACAAACACCTGAATAAATATTCTTAAGAATAATTGTTCTTGACGTGAGGGAATAGGTAAAGATATATGAACTTGTCTTATTCCACGCGTATTCGGAATAGGTAAAAACATCTCTTTAGCTTCAGGACAAGTTCGTCCCTCTCCCACCGTCTTCACTCTCACGCTTTTCTCAGTCATTGTTTGTTCTTTGTTCTAGTCGTGAGCAACTCACCGGCGGATTTATAAGGTATGTTAAAGAAATCTTCTTCGTCCCTCCATCTCTGTCTCTTACTCTCTGCTCCATACAACGCATTGACCAATAATAGCAGCAAATATAGGTTCGATGGATGTGGCGTACTTTGTTGAAAGATTTGGGAGGGAGTAGGAAAGCTTTGAGGTTCGAGTACAATGGCATTGTCAACTCTCAAGAACCTCTTACAAAAATCGCTACTACCTATGAGAATCATCTCCGTGCTCCAAAACCCACTTCGAATTGAAAGCTCACAAAATCCCACTCTGCCATTTACTCTTCAACGCCAAAGTCCCTATCTTTACATCAATCCAAGTAAAGACCTCGCTTCTAACGTCCCTCCAATTGTGGGTTCTTTTACCCATTTGTATCCCTCTATGTATTTTCCCATCTCTCCGACTGGGTATTTTTCATATCTAATTTCATCAACTGGGTCAATCCAAAGTGAACTTAAGGATGACGATTCAGGGATGTGGGCTGATAGCATGAAGGAAAATAGGAAGAAGAAGATGAACAAGCACAAGTTGTATCTTAGAGTTGCTTCCTTGTTCAGTTGGGGCTGAATTAAATTCCAACATTAACGCATTTGGCTCTGTTGATCATCTTCGTCGATGTGGTTGTCTTCTCCAGAAATTTGTAATGATTGGTCTTTGGGCATCATTTGTAGGACACTTGAACTAGAGCTATCTCTAGAAGCAGAAGTAGTTGCTTCGATGAACATAGGAATAATCAGGTAAAATACATTCCATGCTTCACTAATTCTCTTTTCTGACTGATTTATGTTTCATCGTGATTTTTCAACTAAACCATTTATAAAAATTATTACAAGATCATCCATGGTATGCTGATGACTTGGGTATGGTTTTCCCAATTTTTCAGGAAAAATGGATTTACTCTCGAAGAGGATCTACAGGCACAACCTGGACACGGCTTCAAACTGAAAGTTGTTCTCTTCAGCAAGAACACAACTTTTGGAGTTGAAGGTAAGCCTTTTTCTTTTTGATTATTCTTCCAATTGTATATGATACAGGAAGCTTATGATCTGCAGCCGAGTGGGACAATTTTTTTTGACATAAAAACCAAAAACATCTTTGAGTTACATATAATATGCCTGGGATTGCGTTCACGTGATTACATATTTTTCTGTGCATATACGATGATATCAGATCCATCTTTTGTGCTTCTGATGCATTTATTTACCCCCCAAAGGGCTATATACACCATAACCATGTAAATAAAGGCAGTCTCACTGCAACAACTCTCTTGACATATGTGTGATTGGAAGGTAGGGAAAGAGCTTTCTTTCCAATTAATGAAAAACCATTCTTAGGGAGAACTGTCTAATTGGTTGCTTGATTGAGATTCAGATGCATATATCCTAGAGATGTTGTTCTGTCTGTGAAACGAGATCATCATGCATATTTGAGAAAGAACAAAATTTTGATATTCGTATTAGGTGAATGAATCTTTTACAAATCCTTCTTACTTTGTTTCAATCCAACACTTTTTAGGCATTGTATGTATCTTATTCACTACGATTGTGATGTTACTTGAGAAAGATATCATTACAGAAAAAATTGTAGTCATTTGTTCTTCATCCGCAGATACTACAACACTTGGCAGACTTGAAGTCACCTTGGAATTACCGTTTAAAGATTCAAAGTTCGTGTAACATAAATTTCTGTTAGAATGAGGTTAGGTATGACAATGTTGTCTGTAGTTAATTGTTTTCCTAGATATATCCTAACCCTGAAATCCACTCGGCAAAATTCAGTTGTAAAGCTGAGGTGAATAGACCTCAATTTTGTAATAGTCCATTGTTTGTACGTGTTCAGATGTACATGCTTTATGGAGAAACAGAAGAAAGGCCTTTTAATTCACATATTGCTTCCTAATTTTGAAAATTTCTCATCAAAATGAACTAAACTACTTACTCGTTTTCCTTTCATTTAAATTTAATACTTATTGGTGTTCTAAAAGTCCCTGTTGAAATAATAGGAAAACACAAACCTTCAGTTATTAATGTTAGATTGATGCCTAGAATTTTTTTTGGAAAGGATATAAGAAGTGAACTAGAAATTGAGCTTTTGTTGGTCTTTAATGACTGAAAGGTGAAGTTTGGAAAATTTTGGGTATTCTATTGTTTCAAATGTCCTACCTTCATTAACTCTACCATACATGTGAAGTTTCTCAATACAATTGGTTGCTTATTCATTGACTCTACTATATATGTAAACTTTCTCAACGCACATTTGTTGCTTAGGGTGGAATAAGCTCATCTTGTTTCCTTTATCGAGCTGCCTTTATCTGTTGTTTCTAATCTTTCCTACATGCTTAATTCTTATTTGATAATGCTTAACCACAAATTCTACTGCAAAAGCTTATCAGAATTCTGGATGGTGAGTCTAGTTCAGGTGGCTTGCATGAAAACACTTTCCTTCTTGTTATGGGCAACCATGGACAAACCCTGAATGGTGATCACGATGGAGGAAGCGCTGAAGAGGTATATGATTTAACTTTCTAAAGTTCAATTTGGTTTCGTTCTCTATTTCCTTTGTAACAAAATTACATGTTGCAGTTTGAATCATTAATGTTCGGCATGAGTTTTAAGAAATCTTCCTATCCGCTTCCATTTGACTTTGATACCTCTTCTTGTGCTCTCGATTTGGTATTGCCTGCTCTTTTAAATGATTCTACATTCGCTGTTAATTTCAAGACATCCTTCTTTTTGTTACCTTCTGTCATTTCGCAATTTTCTGTTGTAGGTGAAAAGATACATTGATGCCTACTTAGCCTTTTCAGTCATTGGGTTTTCTAGTGAAGATTTGTTACACATATGAGATATATATGATAAGGCATTAGTGATAAATTTATTGTAACATATATTCTTTATTTAGTGAGAATATTATTGTAACATATAACTTTCATACTTGTGACGAAATCTGTTAGACAATATAGCCACTGATGTAAATTTCTTTTACAGCTAATGTAATTCCGTTGATGAATTGATAGTTTTATTTGAGATAATAATAAACACATTAGTGATAATACTTTTTGTAAGAACCAATTTTCATTTTTGTGATGAAATTATGTTAACACTTTTTTATTAAAATGTTAGTGACTAAGAAGTAATGTACAATAATAAAAAAATTATTAGTGACAAATATATTTGTCACTATTTGTAATTTATTTTAGTGGTGATAATGTTGTAACAATAAAATGAAGTACTGTTGCTACTTTATTCGTCACTATTTTATATTATTTTTGTCAACAAACTTGTCATATATGTGTAAAGTTGCTTTGACCATATAGTATTGTCACACATTCCATAGGTTTTAGTGTCGGCACTTTTGTCACGATATAATGAAGTATTGTTACACCTTTATTCGTCACTACTTTATATTATTTGTGTCAACAAATTTGTCATAAATAAGTATAGTTGTTGTGACCATATAGTGTTGTCACACACTTGATAGGTTTTATTGTCGACAATTTTGTCACAATAAAATGAAGCACTGTTACGACTTAATTCGTCACTACTTTATATTATTTGTAACGATAAACTTGTCATAAATATGTACAGTTATTGTGACCATATAGTTTTCTCATACATTTCACAAATTTTAGTGTCAGTATTTGTGTTACAAAAATGTTGCATAATTGTGACCATTTTTTAAATTAGTCACTATTTCATTAGTGACAGAGGTATTTGTGATGGGAGGTGATGACAACAAAGATTAGACACTATTAATAATAGTGACAAATATTACTGCTTTTAGTGACAACTTTTACTTTCACTAAAAATACAATTTCTTGTAGTGATATCTAAGAAAAATGTCCTCATCACTCTTACTTTGAAACTTTCCAAGTTGTTCTCGATCTTTAAGAATATAGCATTTGCTGCCAAACATTTGGAAGTGACCAACATCCAATTTCTTTCCTTTCTATAGTTCATAAGGTGTCTTGTTTAAAATATTTCTAAGATGAACTTTGTTGCATAGGTGACATGTCGTGTTTACTACTTCAACACAAAAACTCATTGGTATTTTTCTTCCATTCAACATTGATGTAGCCTTCTCTTGAAGAGTGTGGTTCTTCATTTTTGCAACTCCATTTTGTTGTGACATTTTAGGCATTAAAAACTCTTGAATAATCTCGTGTCTATCATAAAAATTGTGGAAACTTGCACTCTTAAACTCCCTTCGATTATCGAATCTTATTCTCAAAATCATCATATTTTTCTTATTTGTAATATGCACACATAAGCTTCTACATGTCTCAAAGGCATTTGATTTTTCTTCCAAGAAAGCTACCCAAGTATATTTAAAGTAATCATTAACACGTCAAGAAATAGCCCATGTGTCCGATACTAGCATTTTGCGTTAGGCCTACCAAATTGATATGCATTAATTACAATATATGAGAAGAGGTAATGTTTCTAACCTTTTTGTGTGGCACTCTTGTTTGTTTTCCCATTTGACATGCATTGTAAATATCTTGTCATCATTGTTCAATATAGGCCATTTCATGAGTTGTAATTGAATGAATCCAGTCATTTAACATAGAAGTCCATAATTTAGCCCCTTGTGCTTTAATTAACACTTTCATTCTTGACTTCTAAGCAAGATAATTAGAACCATCTAGTAAAGGTGGCCTAGTGATTGATGCTTGTTCTCTGGTAGCAATAATTGCGAAACACTTATCTACACCAACTTGACACACCAAGTTCTGATTAGGTGAACTGTACTCTGCTACTAATTGTAAAACCCTAAAGATGTAGTTTTGTAATACATATGTTCTGCCATAGTTGCTTCAAGTTGAAACTAACGATTCCTTATCAGAAAACAACTGAATGGACAATTGTAAATTTTTCAGAATTTAATTACAAGCAGAAAAACTAAATATGCAACAAATAAATCAATACAATGAAATTTGTTAACACAGTTCGGCACACATAGTTTACGTCTGCAAGACTCTCACCCAAATTTGATTGAGCCGATACCACTCACCCTTTAATGTTATCGACTCATACTCACATCTTGTGAAAGTAATTCATGCCCAATAGCATGTCAACTTCGTGCTAACCTTAATGGAAGATTTTTGCAACATCGAATGATAATAAAGATAAAAATAAAATCTCAAGTGATTAAATTAATCTTAACATAAACAAATAAACACTTGAGTGAAGCTATTAAATCGAAATCATGAGAAGCTGTTCATCAAAAATTTGTTGTGAATCTTTTGAACTGATCACCAAATAAACCTACACACAACAGCTTCAATACTCATCAATCGGACATGTATTTCATCCTAAAAATATATTAGCAACACAGTTGCCAATAATGATGAACAGATCGTATAATGTTCACCCTAACTAACAAAGAAAATGCAGGTGCTATATCTATTTCAACCGTCTGCATATTTTTCCATGTAAAATTGATATATCAAATTCTATAATTGTTCACGCATGGGTATAAACAATAGCTAACAATCAGTCAATCTCCAATGAATCTCATTCATACTAATCTTCAACAAATCCAATCTTCTTTTGGATTCCATTTCAAATAGCATTTCTTATTTTCACACTATCTTATCTTTCAAAAATACTACATAATCTAAGATAGTAAAATCTAACACCAATTCAACTTCTTTATCATAAAAGATATATCAAATTTATCAAACTTTCACTCAAGTACAATAATCTTATATAAGACTTTATTGAGCCGACATCACTTACCTCTTGATGTTACCCACTCGTACTCACATTTGTGAAAGTAATTCATATCCAATAGCAAGACCACTTCATGCTAATCTGAATGGAAGATTTTTGCAACATCGAATGATAATAAAGATGAAAATAAATCTCAAGTTATTAAATTAATAATAACATAAACAAAGAAACACTTGAGTCAAAAGATATTCTCTTATATGTGAAGCTGTTAAACCAAAATAATGGGAAGTTGTCCAACAAAAGTCTATTGTGAATCTTTTGAAATGATAAGAAACCTACACACAACAGCTTCAATACTCATCAATCGGACATGTATTTCATCCCAAAAATTCCAACAACATAGTTGCCAATAATCTTCACCCCAACTGACAAAGAAAACATAGGTGCTATATCTGCATATTTTTTCCATGTAAAACTGATATATCAAATTCTACAATTGTTCACACACGTGTACAAACAATAGCCTGCAATCAGTCAATCTCCATTGAATCTCATTCATGCTAACCTTCAACAAATCCAATCTTCTTTAAGATTCTATTTCAATTAGAATTTCTTGTTTCCACAATATCTTATCTTTCAAAAATACTACATAATCTAAGATAGTAAAATCCAACACCAATTCAACTTCTTTATCATAAAAGATATATCAAATTTATCAAACTATAAATAATGCCCAAAATAATAAATAAAATAACTTAACACCTTTGAATTAATAACCATGTCACCTTTGACTTTTTGGACCTTATACCTTATTTGTAATAGTATAAAATAAGTATAATACTTGTTCAATATTATTAGTGATGATAGTGATACAAAACGGGAATTCTATTTTCATTTCCTTACTGTCTCTCTACTAGTATTTCTTATTTTCTAAACTATTCTTCTTCTTTTTGAGACAAAAATCACAAAAAATTCATTTTGATCATGGCAGTGAATGTGATTGGAAGAAAGGAGAGGCTTGAATGTTTCCGGTGACAAGGTAGAGTTCAGATGGCGACATCGTCAGGGAAGGAAGAAGGTTTTGCCAAAGGAACCACGGCGTTTCTTAAAGAAAACCAATAAAAGCAAAATTTTATTTCTTGAAGAAAACCGAAGGAGAAGATGAGAGAGGCTACTCTTCCTTGCCTTTTGCAGCCTCCTGAAAAATGAGTATTTAGGGCTTATAATAAGAAATATTCTAGATATCTGATAAAGTAGTGTAATTATTTTTAGTAATAAAATTATAATTATATTATTATTATTATTAATTAAATAAAATTTTATTTTTATATTAAAAATAAAAAAGATAAAAACAAAAACAAAAACAATCGCTGCGTGAGTTCTCGGCCAAAACCATAGATTTCTATGAGCATATTCATGTTTCGAATGTTTTTATACGTGAAACTGTCAGAATTTACGTGAAAGCATTGCTACCTCCGTGAATGGCAACAGAAACAGTTGTTAGAATAGACGATTAACAAGTCGACGAGCTCTCTCTCTCTCTCTCTGTGAAACTTAGAACACTATCGCTTTGAAGTTTGAACTCACTGACTGACTTGTTTCAGCTTTCATTTCATGGAGAGAAGACCCAAGTCAGAGAATGGAAAGAGGCTTCGAAGACTGTCGTCGAGCAGGGAAGCAATGCGGCGTCCTCGCACGCGCATGTTATCTGTGCCACCCATTGTGAAAGCTCCGTCCGAAGACGCGAGGCTGGCTGCAATAGCCGTAGGTTTGAATGTACGGCTGAGATCAGCGGATATGCCTGGTCCAATGCAGGAACGCACGTTCCGGTGTACCAGAGCACTACTCGACACCAGTCTCCATAAGAGACCCAATCCTAGTCAAATTGCTATGTCTCTGAAGAACGAGTTCGATAGTGTTTATGGTCCGGCGTGGCACTGCATCGTCGGGAAGAGTTTCGGATCCTTTGTGACTCACTCGAGTGGTGGATTTGTGTACTTCTCCGTGGACCAGCTCTGTTTTCTGATCTTCAAAACAGAGGTCCGACAATTGATTAAGTTGTCATTACCATTTACCAAACTCAACGTTAATAATTAGGAGTAGACCGTTTGTTTTTCCAAAAAGAATAGACGATTAGTCAAATGTATTGACTCGATAAATCTGGAAAAAAGGGAAAAGGCAACAGATTCATCTTAAAAAACATCCTCTGAGGGGAAAATTAATGACAAGCCAATATGAGATGCGTCATCTGAAGGAGTTCTTGTTGGTGAACACGACATCTTATTCCCTCCGAGGCGCGAAAATACCTTAAAATTCGTGGTACAATTTCTTATTTTCAGGCACATACATACATGCGGACCTCTTCTAATTACATACCTATCTTTCTCGTTGCTTCATTCGCTATGTATCCTTCAATTTTTGGAAGAGCCAGAATTGGCATACTGAGAAACGAGAACCCCCAATTTATTGAGTGATATCTCCATTTTTGTACATAAGGATCTGTTTTAACATATCGCGGAAATCTATACATTTAGCGTGGAAGAACCAGATTCCTGTTTCGGTTTTGTCTTGATGAAAATATCCTCCCACTACACGAGAAAGACCTTTTCATTAAAACTGGACTTCTACTCAGGCACTGCCTTATTGGAGAACTTCCCATCATTCTAATTGAGCTTGCAGCTTTAGCAACTTTTTTTGAGTCAATAACCGAGGATGATTTCTCCGCGTTTTCTGTTTGATCAACCAAAGTTCTCTCTTGTTTTATTGGATTATGATAGTCGTTCAGTACAAGAAGGACGTCTGCAGATGTAAGACTATCCATTGACAAAGATCTCCTCATCGGCTGTATATCATTATCCTCAACTTCAGAATCATTGTCAGTGTCGTAAATTACCTGGAAATGACCATTATCATCCGTAGAAATGACTTCTCTCTTCTGTATTCTTTCACCACCAACGTATGTTATATCACCTCCTTGGTCTGTCCCAACTCTTCCCTCACAAAGTTCATTTCTCAGCGCAACATCGGTCAATTCAGGATCAATCTCAGTATTATTCTCCATCTGGGCACCTACAGCGGCAATCAAGTTCTCGGGATTTTGGTTCCGCGGAACTAATGGGGCGACCACAGCATCATTAACGATATGTGCGCGACACATGGGGCAGTTGGTGTGAGACCTCAACCAAGTATCAATACAAGATATGTGGAAAGCGTGGTTGCATTTTGGCAACAACCTAAGCGTCTCATCCTGCTGGAACTCGCTCAGACAAACCGAGCAGTCAGTGCTGTCAATCAATCCATCACCTTTCTTGTACTTGAATATCGTTATCGAATTGATGACAGACTGCTGTAACCCTGTGGTAGTGATGAACCAGATTGGATGTTGCACTTGGTTCTCACCAAAAAACTCTTCTGCTACGTTATCTGCTTGATCTTGTGATCGCCTGTCGCCCCTTGAACCGCACCAACCTGAATAAGACCCGGCCACGATAAAGTAATAGCAAACAACAAGGAGGAGACTGGCAAGTATGATCACTACAATGATAAAAATTGGCGAAATGGAATGTTGTTGGGAGGCGAACGGCGGTGGCGGTGGTGTTGTCAGGAAATAGTAGTCGGAGTATGAATCGCAGTTGTAAGGACAAGCTGGATCGCAGAAACCATTGCAAGCATCGGTTTGGTTTGTTTCGGAAGGAGCAGGGAAGAGTTTTCGGTGCCTCAATGACGCCATCACAGAGCTTTGGCAGACTCAAGAAATTGAGACTCACAAATGAAAAAAGGGTTGAGCAAGTAGCTAATGTGTTTGCGTAGGTAACCACTGAGTTGGTGTCCTTTTGTTTTGAATTGAAAGATAAGAAAAACCAAGAATGCGAATCTTCTCTCCTTCACCTTCAGTAAAAAATTAATATCCGTGTAGTTTGTGTTATTGTGTTGGACCATATAGAATTAGAAACGAAACTCTTGTAGCTTCCTGTTCATTTATTGTCACGGCAAGTTCGTTTCTTTTTCCAGGCATTTTTCACACATAATACTGCTAATAGTTAAATGTTAGAGTAGAGTCTGTAGACCCCTCTGCAGATCCATTGCAAGTAATATCATGATTGTTTACTGCAAAATAGATTCGTCATTAATGGGTTTTAGTTCATTTTTGCTTCTGGTTTTTGGTGAATGTCCTATTTTTGGCTTTTAGTGGTAAGTCAGTGTCACATTTCTCATGGTTGGTGTTTTCTACTGTTTCTTTCACGGAATCTCCGCGTAAGTAACTGTAGGCCAATTCTCACCAGCACTCGATGAAATGGACCTTTCATCTACCTAAAATCATCTAGTTTATGAAAATGCCCGGCGGATAGAACTGAGGGCCTAATTTGTTTCCCAAAATATTCTAATTGTAGATTCGAGAATAGGGGGAAAAAAAAACTGAATCTCTTTGTTTGCACCTCCCAGCCAAATACATTGGAATCTTCAAAATTAGAATTACAATCGAAAAATTTTAAATTTTAATTATTATGCTATTTTGCATATTAATTATATAGAAGTATAGTTTCAATTTCTTATCCAAATTCAGCAAGTTTATATAAAATTAAAGTTATTATGACACCGTCAAAGACTTATAATTTTGAATAATTCAATTTTTTTCCTAAAAGATTGGTTTCTATAATGTTTGAGTAACAAAATAGTCATTCTAATGTCACGAGGAATTCTAATCCCGATCATGAATTAGATAAAGATGTTATTCATTAATCCTATATTCATACAAAAGATAGATCTCTCTTAAGTATGTCATTCCTTGAGCCATTATCTATAAAGAAAACACAAAATTTGTGCAATGCTGTTTGAATTTAAAAATGTAAATGAATATTTATTAAAAATCAGACAATATTCAAATTGGATGGGTGACGTTGAATGAGACCTTTTATGGGATTTAGTGGCATTTCTGGTTTATATTAGGCCTGCTTTATGCGATGGGCTTAGAAATATTCATCGGCTTACTTTACAGTGTATAGTCCCAAAGCCATGCTTTTACGTGTGATTTTGGCGAGAACGCGAACACCCAATTTCCCATTCTGTTCCTCGTCACTATGAACACGTTCTTAAAGAAAGAAGGAGAGGGTGGTACCAACATAGACAAAGCCTATAATGTACTCAATTTCTTGGTAATTGCAAGGACTATTGGTTTGTCAAATTCCAAAGCAACAATTTAACAAAAGTAACATAAAGAACTAGGAAATATAAATGATTGGACTCTTTTAGTCTATTCCACTTTCTAATTTTTTTGGAATATATTAAGTACTTCTTATTTATTTAGTGGAGAGAAACTTCCATAAAGTTTGTTAAATTTGGCTAATAAATTGTAAGAAATTCACCAGTAATCTCCAACAATTTTGAATTTCAATTCTGACTAAACAAGTTAACGTGTATACTTTCAGAATCTTGATTTCATACTTTAGGACTAAAACACTTTATTGTCAATAATTCAACTCCTCAAAATCTCTTTTAACAGCCAAAATTGTTCCATTTATTCTACAAAGACTGAAAACTAGCTAGCCCTTATGAACGACCAAGTAAATCAGTTAAAGATGAATATCAAACAAGTTAACTGACACTTGTCTCTTTCAAATTTTCATTGCCACTTTTCAATGGTAACTCACACTTATCTCTTTCGAATTTTCATTGCCACTTCTCAATGGTAACTGACACTTATCTCTTTCAAATTTTCGTTGCCACTTTTCAATTTCTTTCCGATCTTCTTCTAAGGGTTTACTTGCCATTCTATATATAAAAATTGTTTTCTTTTTCAATTACAAAATGATCTTTTAATCTTTAATTAATTTAAATTTGGCTTTATTAATTTTAAAATGATTTATTCATCATTGTTTTGTTTGAATTTCAATGTATCTTTTACTTTTAATTACAATTAAATAAAATATCGATAATTTAATTTATTATAACGATCTAGATTTAAAGCAAAAGCTTGATTCAACATATATAGATTCAACAAAAATAAATACAAATTTATAATTTCTTATTTTTGTACATTGTCCAATTTAACTTTAATTTAAGGAAGTTCCCTCTTTTTTTAATTAAAAAAATGACTTACATATGTCACCAATCTTTTAGTTAGACTAACCTTAAAATTATTGGAAAAAAGTACATTTTGCCTTTCAAAGTTTTCTCTAAAAGTTTAATTTAAATAATAACATTTGACAATATTATAAAAATCCTAACATTTGTAAAACTAAATTATTTGAACCTCAAACTCACGAAACTCTAAATATTTATTCAGGTTTGATCAATATATGATATGTATCATTTTTTTAATTTAAAGGACCGTGGATGCATGGCATTAACATCTTATGAGGCACTTCGCTTAACTAAAACTCTAACATTTACAACATGTTTGTTTCAATAGAATAAGTATTATATTCTTAGTGTATTCCTGATAATTACCTATTCTTGTGTTTGGTTAGAAAAAGAGAGTTAGAATAGTTATTCTCGAGTTTAATTATTCCTGAACCTTGGGGAATAGCTAAAGAAGACATACCCTTGTCTTTACCTATTCTGGGTATGTCAAAATAAACTTTGCGATGTTGAGGACCGAAATATCCTTGTCTCTCTCGCTCTCGTCTTCATGTTTCATGCTCTCGTCTCCCTCTCTTTTGTCCTCCTTGCCCTCGTCTTCAAGCTCTCGTCTCTCTTGCCCTTCACGGTCTTGTCTAACATTTCTTTGCCAATTGCATGAATTAGGTATGTTTCTTGTAAACCTAACTTCGCTGCTAATTTTTTTTCTTTTGCTATCAATGTGGTTGTTTAGCTTACCTCATCAACTAAATAGCTTTTGTGATGCTTATTTGGCCTTCTTGTGTCTTCCAATGAACTTGATTTTCTTTTGGAATTTATCTGCTTCCCGTCTCTTCCCTGTATCTGTGCAAGTCTTTCTATTTGATGAAGAGTTATAATAACCTACTTGTTCCCCTTTGTGGTAGTCAAGCAGTGGGGTCAACTTGTTTAAATATGTTTGCATCAACTTGTTTAAAGTTGGAGTGAAAAAACATCTGAACTGCTTGGGACATGTTAATTGCTAATTGATATGATTGAAGGGTGTTTGAGTTATTTGGGTGGTATGAATTATGTTGAAAATACGTTATTTGTGTGGTATTAACATGGATTGTAGAGTGTCTGCATTATCTAGATTATGGCACTGACTAGAAGAGTTTATTCCCAGATAGATTTGCATTAGAGCAAAAACTAGAAGAGGAGACCACTAGTAGTTAAAATTAATAATGAATGAATTTAGCCATTGACAAAATTTTTATTTCTTTCAATAGGCTATATATGGTATGAATGTAGTTAGAGAGACTAGTTACCTGCGTTATGTTCATGTTGTGGAAGATAGAAAAATTTGTTAATCATCTTCAAATAGAAGATTATTACTAGTTTTAATAAAATTTCATCATCGAAAAACTTGTTGGAGTATTGATAAATTGTCGTTGGTTTTTAGATATGAAAATAGAAAATAAGGCTTAAAGTTGAAAAGAAATAAATGTAAGGCATATATAGCATTACATAGTCTCAAGCATAAGTAAAAGGATATATATAGCAGTATATATAGCATTATATACGTAAAGGGATATTAGATGAACACATAAGTAATTGTTGTGACGTAAACTACTACTGCATAACTTAACTTCTTTAGAATAGCAGATTATAACTTAACTTAATGATAGTGAACTTCAAATTGAATATTGAATAAATGGTGTTATTAGCAATTGAAACAAGTCATAAAAATTCTTAAAATGCTTTGGTATGATAATTATGATTATGTTAAACTGTAAAAAGAAAACATGTAAGTAACAGAACTTCATTTACTTCAAGCATACTTTAAATCCTTTGTTTCAAGCACGGGGTGATTAGTTAAGTCACTAGTCAGGCATGGGCTAGCCACGCACGGGGGTGACTAATTAAGTCACCCTGTGACTAGCATTTAACTTAAATGCTAGCCATACACAAGGGTGACTTAATTAGTCACCACCGTGCATGAGTCACCTCCATGACTAGCCACAAACGGGGTTGACTAATTAAGTCACCCCACCCCCGTGACTAGTATTTAACTTAACTGCTTGTCACCACTTTAATTTTTTATTTCTCCTTTCATGCAACTTTATATGACTTTCCATTCAACCTATATGCAAACTTCACACAAATAATCTAATTAATATTAATGCAATATTCACACCATTTGTACTCAATTTATCTCACATTTGGATCAAAATAGAAAGATTTGTGGCCAAAACCAAGATATGAATGTACTTCCTTATCCTTAGCCAATAAGGTCATTATGTTTATTATGCTTTTGCCTTTCTTGCTATCTTCCTTAAGTTGGTCTTGGTTTATTTGCGTTAGGGTTTCATTTAAAATGTTTGTTTGAGTTTTGATTTTTATGTTCTATAATCCTCTTTTTTTAACTTTGGAAATATTATCTTCTTTTTTCTCTCTTACTCTACTTTATGCCTTCAACTATTTTGAATTATTTCATAGTTGTTTTTACATTGTTTGAACAAACGTATGAAAATACATTAGAAATTTTATTTTTTGCAATCATGACTCGTTTTAGTTTGAGTTTACATAGAAATACTGAAAGAACAAAAATGATTGTGGCTGTCTTAACTGTATGGTTGCAGTTGTGTAATGTTGTTAGTTCGCTATTCAGTTTTTTAGTATCAGAGGCTTTTTTATATATTTATAGGCCAAGGGTTAGAAGTTACTTTCTAAATTTTTATGCAAATTGAGATTATGTGAGGCTAATTGTGCATGACAGTGATGAGTCATGTATTTCAATGGTTAGGATGAATAGGCAAGCTTTTTTTAAACTATGTGAAATGCTAGAAAGTATAGGAGGATTAAGGTCAACAAAAAAGATGCTTATTGATGAACAAGTAGTAATTTTCTTATATATTATTGCTCATCATGTTAAAAATTGAGTTATTAGGAAAATTTTAGAAGGTCAGGTGAGGCAATTAGTCGATGTTTTCATAATTTTTTAAATGCAATGATGCATTTGCAAGATCATTTGTTTAGGAAAACTAAGGCCATACCAACGAACTCTTTGGACCATCAATGGATGTGGTTTGAGGTAGATAATCACCCTATTACTTTTATAAGAAAATATAGTGAATGTGATTAAGGTTCCTCATTATTTTTTATTTCAATTTAGTGAATGTGATTAAGGTTCCTTATTATTATTTTTATTTCATTTGAATTATAGAATTGCTTAGGTGCTCTAGATGAGACACATATTAGGGTTAATCTGTCAATTAAATATAAGCCTAGATTTTGAACTCGTAAGAGGGATATTGCAACAAATATGTTAGGTGTGTGTGCACCAGACATGCAATTTATTTATGTTCGTCCTAGTTGGGAAGGGTCAGTAGTTGATGGTCAAGTTCTTCGTGATGCAATTAGTAGGAGACATGGACTAAAAGTGCCTTATGGTAAGCTTTCCTATAAGATATAGGAAGGTTGGTTGAAATTTTGTAGATAAGATTGTACATTGAATAACTTATGTAGTATTTTCTTACATAACTTATGTAGTGTTTTTTTTATAGAGGTTTCTATTACCTAGTTGACGCAGGTTATACAAATTGTGAGGGCTTCCTTGCACCTTTTAGGGTTCAAAGGTACCATTTGAATGAATAGTGTCAAGCTTACCAACCAAAAACTGCAGATGAATTTTTTAATATGAAACATACGATTGCATGAAATGTAATTGAGAGGTGTTTTAGGTTACTAAAAATTAGGTGGGCTATTCTTAGGAGTCCATCATTTTATCCAATAAAGACTCACATTCGAATTATTATACGTTGTTGTTTGCTTCATAATTTTATTAGGTAGGAGATGAGTTTTGATCCCATAGAGAGTGATTTAGGAGATTATTTTTACACCAATCCAGTTGTTGAGGAGGAGTGTATAATTGCTATTGACCCAACTAATGCTTGGACAAATTGAAGAAATGAATTGACACACAAAATTTTCAATGAATGGCAAACATATAGGAAAAATGAGAATTGACATTTTTTAGGTGTTCTATTATGTTTGAGTGTTATGAGGTTTTATATTATTGTTTATATAAGTTGTTGTACTCTTTTTTGTTTATGTTCTACGTTGTTATTGAACATTATATGAATGTTTTTGTAAGTTGTTCATCATTAATGTTAATTGGTATGAAGAATTTTATGAATGTTTCCTTTATTATGATGTTTTTTTAATTTATCAATATTGCTTTAATTTGGTAGAAAAGTATGTCGATGAATTCCCCTTTAATTGTTGATTCTCAAAGTTCAAAAGGAATGAAAAGAAAGTGGAATTATGATGAGAATGTTGAGCTAGTTTCCTACATGGTTGATTTGCATAATGTGGGAACGTATCAATGCTAATACTGGATTTAAAGCTGGGTATCTCAATGAATTAGAAAGAATGGTAGCAACAAAGTTTCTTAATTCAAACTTAAAAGCTAGACCTCACATAGAGTCTAGGATTAAGACTTTAAAGATAGAGTGGAGCATTGTTTATGATATAGTAAGGAAAGATATCTGTGGATTTGGATGGGATACCGAAAGGAAGATAGTCATTGCTTAAGATCATGTATGAGATTCTTACTTAAGTGTAAGTATTGAACTTTTAACTTGTTTTAAGCATTTTCTTTAACTACTTTCTTGTCATTTATATAAATTATTGATGTTTTTTTTCATCTTGTCAGAGTCACAAAGATGCTGCTAAATTTTGAAGGAAGAGCTTTCCTTTCTATAATGAATTAATTGGGATCTTTGGAGAAGATCGTGCAAGTGAAAATGATGCACAAGCTGCGGTAGATATTCTTGAAGAAACAAAAAGGCAAGAAGGTGCAGGTGGGTCAAATGAAGGTGGTAAAGATCAATATGAGCATGGATTACATGATATTTTTTTATTTATTTCATCTATTCCATGATCGATTAGATGATTCCTTTACCTAACCTCAAACATCAAATCTTAAAAGACAAACTAAAAATATTTCAGAAAGGAGGAAAAAAAAGGAGAAATGATACAGGAGAAGCAAGCTGTGCAGATTCACTTATTGTTACTGTTAGGATATTAGGTGATACCATGAATCAGATTGGAGATAAAATATGTAAAAGTATTGGGATTGAATTGTGTATTCAACAAAGAGTTAAACAGTTATATAGGGCATTGGGTGAGATAGAGGGGCTCACAGATGATGAAAAGAATACTGCTTTAAGCAAAATTTCTGATTATCCTACACAAATGCTTGTGTTTTTAATTGTTCCGCCTTCTCAAAGACTTGGGCAAGTGAGGAGGTTTCTTGCCACACATTGAAGGTTATGTTGAAGTTTAAATATTTTTGTCCAGCTATTTAAAATAGGGCTAAAATTTAATTTTTCTTCAACTAAATAACTTTTTAACAATTTAATGCCCAATGTTATATTTATTTTCAATATCGTTATATTTTTATTTTATATTGCAATTGTCACTATATAATGAATGATAACATGAGTCAGACCAAAAAAAATTAACCACTGCGAAATATTGGAAAATCATATGAGAAGAAAAAAATTAATAATAATAACAATTATATTAATAATATTAAAATTAGAAAGAAGAAGAAGAAAATTAATAATAATAGGGAATTTAATAATAATAATAATATTAATAATATTAAAATTAGGAAGAAGAAGACAAAAATTAATAATAATAACGAATTTACTAATAACAATAATACTAAAATTAGGAAGAAGAAGAAGAAAATTAATAATAATAAAGAATTTAATAATAATAACAAAAAAATATAATTAATAAAAATACTAAAATTAATAATAATATATAACATTCTGTTCCCATATAAAGGGTTAGAACCCTAGATTTTTGTAACTGAGAAATTAGAAAAATGCATTTCATACTTATGCATAATGTTAGCATACACACACATAAATTTGAAATTTTCACACATTACAATGATTTGTTCATACACTCATTTGATATTTTCAGGATATAAATGATTGTTTTAATGTGATTATGATAGGGATAGTGAATATTTTTTCCTTAAAAATTAATCTGGTGAATTAAATTACTGATTTAGAATTTTGGTGAAATCTGAGATTTTTTTGAAATTAAAGGTATTTTTGGACTAGAAAAATATTAAGTGGCTAAACAATTAAGAAATCGTAGTAGAATTAAGTATCAAATGACAACAGAAATTATTGATAAGAGACATTAAGATTTAATGACATGTGTAATTGAAAATTGAGAGTTAATTAGATTAAAAATTGTAGACAAATGGATTGGTTATTAATGGAGACCCATTACAAACCACAAGGTGATGACATGTGGCAAGTAACAAGTATCACTAGCCACACACGGGGGTGACTAATTAAGTCACCCTGTGACTAGCCACGCACGGGGTGACTAATTGAGTCACCCTTGTGACTAGTCATGCACAGGAGTGACTAGCATTTAACTTAAAGCATGTGATATTAAAAGCCTGTTAATTTTAGCAAGTTCGTCTGTCACGATCATGCACCCCTATAAGTAATGGGTTCTATCATGATCGTGCACCCATATGAGTGAGGGGTTCTGTCAAGATCGTGACTAAGCAAAGGAGAAGAATTAGGATGAAAATGATGATGTAGAAAGTTAATAATAATAATAATAATAATAATAATAATAATAATAATAATAATAATAATAATAATAATAATAATAATAAT
>JANIJH010000006.1:15403182-15421862 GCA_024520975.1 Erythroxylum areolatum
TGATGATGATGATGATGATGATGATGATGATGATGATGATGATGATGATGATGATGATGATGATGATGATGATAAAATTAATAATAAGAAGAAGAAAATTAACAATAGTAAGGAATTTAATAATTAATAAAATTACTATTAATAAGAATAATAGTAAGTAGAAAATTCATAATAATAATAATAATAATAACAATAAAATGAATAATAATAAGAAGAAAATTATAATAACAAGGAATTTATTAATAATAATAATAATAATAATAATAATAATAATAATAATAATAATAATAATAATAATAATTAAAAAATAAAAATAAGAATAACAATTTAATAAAAATAAGGAATTTGATAATAATAACAAGAAAATTAATAATAAGGAATTTAATAATAATAATAATGATGATGATGATGATGATGATGATGATGAGGAGGAGGAGGAGGAGGAGGAGGAGGATAAGAATATAGATATTTTAGTCTTGTTATTAGTTATTCCTTTGTCATTCTAAGGTTATATTTTCAAACCAAACACTAACATAGAAATTCTTTAGCAGTAAACCAAATAAAGTAATACCTATTTTATTATATTCTTCTTCTTTTCTATTCCTAAGAATAATTATTCTATTCCTTATCTATTTTGACCCGTTAAACCAAAAAAAAATTAAATCTCCAAATGTCTCTCTCTTTTTCAATGACCAATCTTTGTTTCTTTATCTATCACATTTTCTCTATCTATCTATTGTAAGATCTCAGAGGTGGAACTAAATTGAGATCAAGTATATATTGCCTCCACTTTTGATATTTCTACATATATCATTTAGCAAAGAACTAATCAATCGATATTTCTCACTTAACCAACTTCTCCAATCTAATGGAGAATTAAAAGCCTTGAGAAGACATGATTGATAGCTTCAAAACTTCTCTCTTGGTTGCTCCTTCTTCTTCTTCAAATATATCACCTACTTCAATGCTATTCTTATTAGAAAAACTCTTTTCAAAACTCCAATTCCTCATAATTTTCACCAAGTATCGCCAATTTTCAATACCTAATTTTTCTTATTTTTTGCCAAAAATTATTTTACTAATAATGAAATGAAACTATAAATCGAGCTTTCCCAAGATATTTACCTTAGTATTGATATGTCTTTAAGAACAACCAACCATGAAATGGTTCAAAGATTGTTTGATGATTAAGAGATCCATTAAGTTTTGGTGAACCAGTGAACCTTAATTGTTTATAAAACTACTAAATTAAAGAGTTTGAGTAAAAATATTCTAGGACAAGTAAAGTTTCAGGCATTATTATCACTTAAAAGCTATTATGTGAGTATAACAAACTTGTAGTCAAAATAATAGACTAAAGGACCTATCTAAGTCATAAGCAATGAAGTTTATTACTTCTTACATTTTATTTTCCAACTAGAAGCAACTTGTTTAATTGTCAACTTATATGTACCCAAATTTATAGAACACTTGGAAATAATATATTTGATGGTTACTATTCCTCAACCATCATCTATTACTTTATCCATTATAAGCTTTAGTTAATAATTACAACAAGTTATGACTCTAATCAATATGTCTTAGTGATAAGCTATACATAGAATCATATTAGACAAAAAAGAAAAGATAGGTCATTAAGAGAGATAGAAAGATATTTAGGGATTTAATGGATTTTGAACCTTAAATCCCAAATTTTAGAGTTTCACTTAAGTGAGGTGCCATATAATATACCAATATGGTATCTATGGTTCCTCAAATTAAAAAGAATACCACATCATCATGTGTTGACACGACTCATATAGAAGTTTATATTTTCGTTAGGATGAGATTTAAGTAGTTTAGTTTTACAAAAGTTATCTTTTTTTAATAGTTTAAAACGATAAAATCTAACTTAAATTTTGGTATAAATCTTAGGGGATAAAATATGCCTTTTGCCTAATTTAATGTAATAGTAAATAACGAGATATGTTAGACAACGTAAAGATTTAACCCATAGCTTTGATGATAATAAAACATATTACTACTAATGTTTTTATCTTTAATGATATTAATAAGCAAATATATGAAAGATCAAGTTTAATAGAAGGGTAAAATGATTAGTGTAACAAAAGGATCAAAAAATAAACATCGTATAAGACATACGTAACTTAAGAGAGCTTTAATGAAATTTAAGTGAATAACCAAGAATAAAGAGGAATTAAACACATCAAGATTTAATAAAATTATTGTAATCCTTTTTATAATTTTCTCTTGATCATTTCAATAAATTACGGACTCAATCATTGCATGATCATTTTCATATAGATCACAACATTTAAATCCTTTTATAATAAAGAGGAAATTTGTTTTGATCCTTCAAGAAAATTTTAAAGATGAAATGGTTTTAAATCAAGTTTTTAACCTTAAAAGAACTTTAGAAGTTTGAAAAACTTCATTTCAAGTATAATGGCCAACCGATCTAGGTCTAGATAATGTGTATCGTGTGTTTATGATCACATTATTCGACTGATATTATAGAATGATTAATAAATGCTACAATTATCAGTCATTATAATGACAAATTTTTGCTTCTAACGACTAATTTAGGTTATTTTGAGTATAAAAAGACTCAATACAAGTTATGAGTTTCTAACGACTATTTTAGGTTATTTTAGAGTATAAAAGATTATATAAAAGTTGAGAGAGGTATTTTGTAAATCGTAAAGTTGATAGGAGCTCTAAGATGATAAAGATGCAAGTATAAATGATATAATGTGTATTAAGGTTTTCTTTATTGGTCTGAGTAAGAGAGGGATGTTTTCAGTTATATGATTTTATAATTATTGAAATTGATGAAATTACTAAAGATACATATTACAGGACCCCTCTTGACCATAAATAAGATTTATAAAGAGATACTATTCACCTTTAACAAAGAACATATTATACAGAGTGTTTCTCTTCATCCATTGAAGGAAGAAGATAGTGAATTTATAATGGTATTTGGTTGAATCATTATGAATCAATTTATCTCTCTTTTCCTGTTCTCTTTAATTATTATCATGATTTATTTGTGATTATCATATATAATCTTTTTATAATCATTTATTAGAACATATAATTTATTTATTTATTTTTAAATAGGACACAAATGGATAGATATAATTCACCCTCTCTTGTGTGTCACCTAGGGAAAATTATGAACTTATTAAGAAAAATTATAAAATTTATATATGGAATTAATACAAATTAAAGTTTAGGCTTTAATGCAATTTTAATGAATTTACAGATTTGACATAATATACCCTTATATACTACATATATGTTGCAATGCTTTTGTTTCCTTTATATCTTCAAATTCCACTAACTTGACCACACACACTCACACACATACACACACACAAAGACACACACGCCACACACACACACACACACACAAACACACATGGGCGTTCATATGTATGTATGTATATATATAATATAGAATTTTACTCAAATTTTATAATATTAACCAAAAGTTCAAAAATATTTTTCAAATGTTATACATTTTAATTTGTTACAAATAGTCTAAGTAAACTATAATTAGCACTCATCCTAATATTTAAAGTGTTATTAGTGTTGTTAGCAAGTATATATCCAATCTTAGAAAAGAGCATTGACATATTATGTGGTAGATTATGAGATACTTAAGAGGTAGTATATATGCATTTTTAAAGTTTAGAAGGAACCAAGAAAGATTATTTGGTTAAATTAACTCATATTATATAGGTGATCTTGATAAGAGATGATCCTATACTAGTTTTATGTTGTATATTGGTCAATATGTAGTCAGTTAAAAAGTAACTTTGTAGGATATACTGTAACAGCCCAGATCATCTGCTCACAGATACTGTCTACTTTGGGCCTTGGCCCAGCCAAGCCCTCACAATTTTGCTTTTCCTAAGAATTTCCCAGGAGGTCACCTATCTTAGTACTACTCTTGTCCTAGCACATTTAACCTCGGAGTTCTGATGGGATTTGGTACGTTGGGGCATGAAAAATGCATCTGTAAGGGAGAAGCATCCGTAACCCTTATAAGGCGTACTTCATTCCTCTCTTTAATTGATGTGGGATCTCACACTTTTCACCCCCGTTAGGGCCCAGTCCTCTTTGGGGTCCAGCCTAGCTGGCACAACGGTTCAGGTACCATCTCTGATACCACTGTAATAGCTCAAATCGCCCGCTCACAGATATTGTCTGCTTTGGGCCTTGGCTCAGCCAAGACCTCACGGTTTTGCTTTTTTTAAGAATTTTCCAGGAGATCACCCATCCTGGTACTACTCTTGCCTAGCACATTTAACCTTGAAGTTCTAATAGGATTCGGTACGTTGGGGCGTGAAAAACTCGTCTGTAAGGGAAAGGTATCCGTACCCTTATAAGGCATACTTCGTTCCCCTCTCCAACCGATATAGGATCTCACATATACTACTTATAAATTTGTCATCTTATTTATTATTATATAATAAAAAATTTTCGTGAAAGATTAATTTGTTATCACATTAATTGTATAAATGTATAATTAATTATTAATAAAATATGATAAATTAGGATATTAATATTGCTAATAAAATAAACCAATAATGCATATTAGATATTATTATACTTTTTATCATAATTATGACGTGTATATATGATACACCAATAAATTAATAAATTAATAAAAATTTTACATTGACACATATAACCCATATAATTTTCTAATTCTAGTCCTATATGATTTGGCTTTTCACGTGTGAAATTGATGTCATGTGACTCCTTCATTAGTGTTCCAATGGAAAGATTTAATAAAATGAGGTATTTGTCTTCTTTTATTAACTATAACATTTTTTAGATATTTTTATACACATTTTTTTTAATTATTGAAACCACATGAAGTTTATTTTTTTAACCTTTTTTATTTTACTATTGTTATCTCGTTTAAATTTATTTATTTCTCTAAAACATATTCTAGGTTATTTACACTACCAAATCCTATTTATTACTCACACCATTAATCTAATGAACATATGTGGAACCTAATCTTCAGGGTAATCGAAATAAAAGAAAATTAATTAAGACTGCTATTAAACATAAGAGATGTTCCAAAATAGGTAATAAAAATTTTGATGGGTTACTTTGTATTCTTCGAAAAATACAGATTTTTAGCAAATTTTTGTTTCAACAGTATGATCATTTTCTCCTTCCAAAAAGGAAAAAAGGACATACCTAAAAATATATAAAAGTTAAATATAAGTTTAGGACTATGAAGTAACTAAATTTTACAATGGAATTTATTGATTTTCTACTTTTTTTGGTATTTTATTTCATTGACTTATTTTCAAGTTTACATGTTCAAAATTTGTTTTGTTTGATATTCCATGCTTCATAAAAGATCATAAAATTGTCAAGTTTTTAACTCTTATTATGTTTTTCTCTCTATAGTCATTACAATTACAATTTCAACTATAAGGTTAAAAAATGAAGAGCAAAAGAGAAGTGATAAAGTTATATTTCAGACTTGAGTGTTAGTCACTCTTTCATTGCATAAAAATTATATACACAAAAAAGCTAATGCATATTTAAGACATGTCATCATATTAAAATCCCAAAAATCATGAATAAAAAATGTAAAAATCTATAGGACAATATAAAGAAGTTAATTTTATCATCACAATTATAAAAATTCAACTAATCCCATTATAAGCTAGCTCATCTTTTAGCTAAGTTTTACAATAGTTAAATTAAGGTGACTAGTACATAAATAAGCTTCATATAAACCAAAATATCTTATTAAAATGTCTAAATTGATAATGGAAAATTTTATAATTGAGTGCTATGAACTCTTTGCTCCATCATTTTTTGTGTATTATTACTAAATCAAGGTTATAGCCTTCAATTCTCTACTTCTTTAGCTTGAAAAAGCCTTCATCACTCTTAATTACTAAAATTTAACACAGATTATATTCATGAGAAGATCAGTTGTGGTTGTTAGAAGCACAACTTTGATAGTTATAATATTGCTTCCAACTTCAACAACCTTTGGTTCCTACTCCAAAACTTGTTTGCAATCTTATGGTTGGATCATTTTAGAAAAAATAATTTTGATAACATTGAATTAACTTGTATATTGAATTAACTTGTATGTTATTTAAAAAAGTTAATTTCTTCATGATAAAACTCACCAAGTATACAAAACATTGTTGTTAAAGTTCATCAGCTCACTTAAAATTTGACAATCTATATCATTTCTTATATAAAGTCATTTCTTATCAAAACAAAGTTGATTTGGACTAAATAAAATTCTACCCTTTATCTTTTATAGAAATACATCAGTACCAACACTCTTTCTTGGTTTTTTTTTTTTTCAGAAACACAAGTCCACATCTAGGAATGATGATAGGTTAGGCAATGCACTGGCTTGGTCTATCCTGACTCTTTTCTATAGGGACTGAGCTTGAACCCCGATTGGACTTGTCTTATATCATCCAAGCTTGAGCCAGAACATATTTTGGGTGGCCTAAATCCTATCCATTTTTTTTTTGAGTTTTATCCTCTTCATGGCTGTGATAATTCATTACTAAAAATCTCTACTCCACTAGGTCACTCATATTGTCATTTGTTCAAAAATTAACATGGAATTTCAAACTCCCATAATTATATAACCAACACCATAGTACTTAAAAGCTATAACATCAAGATTGTGGTCATAACCATGCTCCCAGGTTTCTTATATCACTAGTTGACATCATAAGCCTCCTTCTATAACAATGATCATTTACCATTAACTGTAGATAGTCTAACCTTTGCATTTCCTTATATATCAAATCATCATTAGTCATAATAGAAACAACCATTGAATTTTGATCATCCTTCTCTATTTTTATGTGAAAGAAAGAAGCTTGAAATACTTGGCATATGGAATAGTGAAGCAAAAAATAATGAATAGTGACAAGTAATGTTGCGATAGAAGAGGAAGCAAAAAATAACAACTAGGCTAGGGTCTTAACTTTATATGTATATATAGTTGGGCTTTCAAGCTTAGTCTGGGTCATGAAGACCTAGTTTGAGCCTAACATAAAGCTCAAAATTTTAATAAAATAAAGCCCAAGTCTAATCAAAAGTCTAATTAACTTTGGCCAAACCCGTTAACTATGAGCTAGGCCAGGCCAAGCTTGGGCTTCCTTGCCAAACCTACCTTCACCTTAGATAAATAATTTACATTTGGATAAAGCTTTAGTCATTATGTTAACCATTTTCTCTTTTGAAGAATGATACTCAGGTCTTACTTTACCCTTCTTTTTAACTTGTCTAATAACGTGAAAATAGACTTTAATGTACTTGATTCTCATATGTTGAATGAGATTATTTACAATGGTTATAGCTAAGTTATTATCAATGTAGAAAGAAGTACTACCCTCTTGTTTTATTTTAAGATCAAATAATCACTTCTTTAGACATATGCATTAACTTGAAGCACTAATAGATGCAATATATTCAGCTTTAAATGATGATTAAGAAACAATTTCTTATTTTTCAATTTCAGTTAAACACATTAATATTAAAAGAAAAAGAATATAACTAAATATATTTCTTGCATCATTGATATAACCAACCAAAATCACTTTCAAGATACCATATTAAACTAATGCTCTCATTCATTTTGTATATTAATCCATAATTTAGTATTCCTCTCATATATTTTTGAACACTCTTAACTACACCAAATTGAATATTGCTTGGATTTTACATGAATCTTGATATTAAACTACTTGTATACATCAATTTATATTCTTATAGCTATCAAATTTAACAAATTCTCACACTACAAGAAAATTACCGATTGTCGACGGATCATTACCAATGGAAATAAAACTATAGAAAATTAGCGATAGAAAATCAAAATTTGTCGATAACATTGTCACAAGAAATGGTAATTTGCAATAAACAAAATATCCATTGGTAAAGCTGTGGGGAAATTATACCAACAAATTTTGAAACATAATATAGTGATGGAATAGGAATTACTGTCGGTAAAAGAGGCTCAAATTATAGGCGGCAAAATAAGCATCGTCGTTTATCAATGGAAATGTATCCCGTCGGTAAAATTGAAAGTTAAACACCGTCGTTTGCTTCGACTTCAATTTTCTTTTAATAAAGCATAAACGACATCGTTTGGTGGCAAGGTTTTTCAGGATAAATTAGTGAGGACATTTACCAATGGATTAATTTTTCGTTAGCAAAGTCAAACGACCTCGATAGTTTTCTTAAATTTATTATAAAACGATGCCATTTGGTAATTATAAAAGACGTTGGTAGTGTTCTATCACTCAAAGCCCCCACTTGTTGTCTTCTCTAGATTTTCAATTCTTTCGTTTTCTCCCCCAAAATTAAAGTGTTCTTTTCTTTCATTTTTCAATGGCTCGATGCCTTACATCTATTGTATTTGTCCTCACTGTCTTCCTATTCGGTGGCTTTCGATGTCTTCTTCCAATGCCCGACATCGTTGTCGTCTTTGTTTAATTAAGATTTGAGGTAAGCAGTCCATCTAATTTTATGGTGACATTGTTGTATTTGGGTTTTGTGTACTACTTTGATTGTATGGGTTTTTTTTTCTTTTTTTAGTCATTATACAGATGGGATGGTGATTTGTGTTTTGTGTTTTTTACCAATGACATTGTGATGGTGATTTCGTTTAATAGTCTTCGTTTGTTTGTGGAGGTGATTGAATTTATATTTATGGAAATAGAATTTTGCAACTCAGGTTTTTGTTTTTGATTTGGTGGTGAAATATGAGTTAAAGTTTGAATTATTGATTTGGAAACTTTTATTTTTTATTTTTATTGTTGGATGAATCATATTGTTAGTTTGAATCTATGATTCATCCAACAATTGCATATAAATGAGAAATGGAACAATTTCAAGGAGTGATATTTTTTAATTTCTATGTGAATATTTGTTTTATTTGGCCAAAGGAGAAAAATAAATGGTGTTTGGTGGATGTTTTTGGACTACCAAGTTCTAAGTAATGGATTTATGTGAGTATTATATTGGATTGCACTTGAAATTTGAGTTTGTCCCCTATAAAGGGGGGATTTGGAAGCAAGGTTCATAGTAGCAAATAAGCAAATAGGAATTAAAATTATGACTTCTGGTTGATTCAAAATGTTGTCTTCATAAACAATCTTTCTTATCGTATGCATCAACATTTTAATTTAACTTATGTTGTTGTTTTGTTCATGCTATAAGTTTGATCGAGATTGGAAGAAAATTGAAGCATTTTTTGGGACAAAGATAGACATCCAAGTGCATTTTAACTTCTAAATTTTCAAGCATTTCAAATATAAGCATTGAATGACATAATTTTTATTAGAATGTTTTTTTCAAAGCCTTTGAGCATCTCTTGTGAAATCAAACTTTCGTGAGTAAAGGAAGATTGAAATTCTTTTACTACAGGTTAATGTTAAGTCCTGATTCAATTATCTTAGAAATGATTTTATAAATGATTTCATATATATCTTTTAACTAGTTTTGAAGTATTAAATTCTTCTGAGGATAGTTATCCCCACTTCCACCCCCTTCTCGCTAGGAAAGGTTCTTTAAATATTTAACCTAATTTTTCTTCCTTGTAGTTCTTTAAGTTCCTGATTTAAACTCTACACTATTCTCAAAACCCTACTTATCTTGCCCTTTTTTTTTTCTTGGGGATCTTTCTTATGTATTTGATCTATCAAAGTTCTTTTTAACAATTAGTTTAGAAACTTTTGCTACTTATTGGTCCTTAATATCTACCTCTGAGCCTATAGTTATCTATATCAACTAAAACAAAATCACTTGAAGTAGCTGAGCCTTGCATTAAGGGTGCAACTCCTTGGTTTTCTTGTACAATATTTTGTTTCTTATGAGTTATATATACATCATTTTCCTTTTTCTTACTCAATTCATTAGTGGAAGAATTATTCTCCAATCTTAGAAGTTAAATATAGTCACCATTTTCAAAGAGTTTACTTATTGGCCTCTAAATTTTACCTAGCTCAGCTAGGGATAGCCTTCGTTGATAGGACAATCTTAATGGATCTTTATATAGAGAATCATTAGCTCCAATTTTGGGAAGGAGAATCACAATATGGAGTTACTTACTAATATCCACCACTATGGAAAGATAAATATCAATGATTCTTTTGAGTGATTTTATTTATTGTGAATGTTGATCTAGACACAAACTTGGTCCTCTTAATAGTTTTAAACTTCATATTAGGATGCTAGAGTTGAATATGAATGTGATTACCATAAAGGTGCCAAAGACCTTCATATAAGACCTTATGGGTAATCTCTAGATGTGAAATTAAATTATTATAGGTTGTTTTTTGGAAAATAGTCTTTTTCAATCCCATTTGTTTCCATTTATCCTAAACCTAAGCATGAATAATTAGGAAACTAGGCCTCTTTCCCAAAAAGTAACCAACCAATAAGGAATTTTACTTAAGTGCTAATGTTTAGGAAACTAGGCCTCTTTCCCAAAAAAACACAAATAATTAGGAAACTAGGCCTCTTTCCCAAAACTACTAGGCTATACTAATGTAAAGGAGTTAATTACTAAGTAAGCAACATCATGGGGTTCTTAATTATACCTTACAGTATGCAAAACTATAATCCTAGTTCTAGCTTCAATAAATCTTCCCAGTAAATATTTAAATCCCCTACTCTTAAAGACACTTAAAATAAGTTAGTCTAGTTCAAACAAAATCTTGATCCCAATGGATGAAGGAACTAATCTAAAGACGAGGCTTGAGAGTTTTAGACTTTACTTGCCTATTTTTCTATGCTTTTAAATTAAAATATTCTCACCTTTAGATCTTTGTTTTTTGGGCTATGATACTTTGATAATAGATTAAACATGTCAACTTTTGAAATGTTGGCCTATTAATTATAGAGATTTAGTTTTTGTCAAAATGGTATAAGTAATATGGTATTAGTTTTCATCATGTTACACCTATTAATTATAAAGATTGTAGTTGCTTTAAGTAGATCTTTCTTCTTAAAGCGTTATTTATTTATTGCGATGGTACTTTTTTTATATAGGTGTGGTATTGTTTGTGTTAAAGAGCGTCACTCATCCATCTTTTCTGTAGTCTGTGGTTGTTCGTCCATCTAGGTAACTTGTCCAACTAATGTCTACTATATGAGTTGTTTTAATGGTACTAGTATTTGTGGTTGGGTTTTCGATGAATACAATGGAGGTCTTGATTTTTTGTTGTTGTTTAGAATATTCTTATAATCATTGATGAGTTTTTATGTTCTTCTTTAATAGCATAAGTATTTATATTTGGGTTTTGTTTGAATGATTGATGAGTAGATGTATGAATTACATAAGTAGTTACTGTATGTGGAATGATTTTGATATCTTATGGATGACCCAATACATAATAAACCCCTAGGACAGTATATAAGCTAGAAACCAGTAATGCAGCTCTCATGACGCTTATCGATGAAAAATTTCATAAGCCTAAGAGTCACAGTGAGAACTTACTTTCTTGATTCACAGGTATAAACAATGTCATGTACCATAATATTAAAATCAATTGTTGGTCATAAATTCAATTGATTAATAGTCGAACTTCAATGTGATTGCTCGATGTAGAGTTCAAAGAGAAATGGTCAAAGAACTATTAAAACTTAGGGGATGTTGTGTAAAGGTTAAATATTCTATAAACTTAGGAGAAATGAAGGATACTAACTATGAAATCACTTTTCTAAATGAACAGTTTTGCAGAAATGAGTAATGTTGATAGACTGCATATATGGATGGCCTAAAGATCAAATGTCCATGTAAAAAATGCAAACATATTCGTTTTCTTCCTATTAATGAAGTGAATGTCCATTTGTTAAGAAAAGGGTTTCTTTCAATTTATTTTGAGTGGACACGATATGGGGAGCCATTGATTTGTAGCACCTCAAGGGGTAATAAAATAAACTCGTCAGTAAATGAGGGTGAGTTTGAAGCACACATAATGTGGGTATAGCTGAAAATCCTTAAATGCAAATGGTTATGATGCAGCCAATTATACACTTCATGAAAATATAGAAAATCTTGAAGAAGAACTAAACCCACATGTAAAACAATTTTTTGACTTACTACACTCAACTGACTAACACTTATGGTTAAATTATGAGATGATGACTCAATTGTCTTCAATTGCTCAAATCTTGAACTTAAAGTATGAAGGGCATATTTATGATTGAAGTTTTAATAAAATTCTTAGTTGGTATAATGAATCATTGCCTCTTGATCATACATTGGTTAGTAGTTTTTATAATATGAAGAAACTTATTAGGGTCTTGGTTTGCAAATTGAAAATTTTGATTACTGAAAATTATTATGTATGTTGTATCGAGGAGATGATGTGGAATTACAAGAGTGCAAATTTTATGGTCAATCTAGGTCTAAGCTTAGAAAGCATTTTATGAAACAGAAATTAGTATCCTCAAAGCAGATGTATTATTTCCCACTAACTCTGAGACTACAAAGACTATATGCTTATGATGTTACTACATCTGACATGAGATGGAATAATGAGTCATCTATCGGATGTACTAGCATGAAACATTTCAATAACACCCATTATGAGTTTACAGTTGAGAGTTGAAATGTTAGGTTAGGATTGTTGACAGATGGATTCCAATCTTTTAGTCAATCAGGCCAACAATATTCATCATGGTCAATCATAATCATTCCTTATAATTTGCCTCCATGGATGTGTATGAATGAGGCATATATGTTCTTTACAGTGATTGTGCCATGACCTACAAATCTAAAGCATAAATTGATGTATTCTTACAACCATTGGTATCTAAATTGCAGCATCTTTGGGAATATGGTGTGGAGACATATGATGTGTATCTTTAACAAAATTTTGTTTTGAGAGTAGCTTTGATGTTGACTATTAGTTATTTTTCGGTGTACGCTATGATGTCTAGATGGAGCGCAACAGGAAAATTGGCTTGTCCTTATTATGACAATGATTTTGATGTGTTTTATCTTCAAAATGGGGGCAAAACATGTTGGTTTGACAACCACAGAAAATTTCTTCCTCCATATCATCTATTTAGACACAATAAACAAAAGTTCATTAAGAATAGGATAGTAAAAACACCTCCTCACCTCACAAAGCTGGTGAAGAGATATTGTAAGAGAATGATAAATTAGGGTTGCTGAAAGTTACAGAACTTAAAGCTGATGAAGTTAATACAAGCATTATTAAAAATTATGGTTGGAGAAAATGAAGTATCTTTTGGGATTTGCCATATTGAAAAACTAATTTGATACGTCATAATCTAGATGTGATATGTCATAATTTTATTCAAAGGCTCATTTCAATTGCATTTCAGGAGTTGCTTCCTAATAAGGTTTGGAAGTTATCACAAAACTATGTTTGTTTTTTAAAAGCTTAACATCATCTGAAATAAAGTTGGTCGAAATGGAAATAACTAGAAATGAAAATTATAGTAATCTTGTGCAAATTAGAAGGGATTTTTCCTCCAAGTTTCTTTTACTGGATGGAGAATTTATCAGTGTATTTAGCACAGGAGGCAAAACTTGCTAGCCCAGTTCAATATCGATGGATATATCCATTTGAGAGGTAATTATAGGTTCATATTTAAATTGGAGTTATAACATGTTTTAATCACTGAATTGTAATAACCTATTTGTTAATGTAGATAGTTTCATCACTTGAAGAAAAATGTCAAAAACAAGGCTAGAGTTGAAGGTTCCGTATGTAATGCTTATTTAGTGGAGGAAGCAAGTATATTTTGTTCACATTGTTTTGAGTCACATGTGCAAACAAGAGAAAGAAAAGTTTCCTGTAATGGCGATAGGGGAGGAACGGGTGATGTCGATGATAAATTATCCATTTTCACATATCTTGGACGAACATATGGACGATCAACAAGAAGAATGTTAACAGAGGAAGAAATAGAGGCTGCCTATGGTTACATTTTGTTGAACTGTCAAGAGGTTCAACCTTTCATGTAGTAAGTTAAAGTTGACGTTGAAATTGATTATGTGAGTTTTCAAAGTTAGTGTTCACAACTACATTACATAATAATGCTTTCAGATTATACAAGGAGTGGCTACATGAGATAATGCCCCAAAAAACACAAGATGAGATTAATATAGAAGTTGGAAGATACTTTCCTCGATGGTTCGAGAAAAATGTAAGTTTTCATTTACAATTATTGAAATGGTTGAATTATTAGATCAAAGTATTCAAATGATATTATACTATTTAATATGATAATTTATTTTGCGTAGGCCTCTGAAAATCCAATAGAGAACAAGTTCATATGCAATTTTACGAAAGGACCATTGCGAACTGTTAAATCATATCTAGTATATTTCGCTAATGGATACAAATTTCATACATAATATCATGTTTGTATCATGACAATAGTAAATAGTAGGGTTTGCATATAAGGAGAATTGATAGATTATTATGGTAAAATTACTGAGATACTTAAAATTGAGTACCCTATATTGCCAACAAAGTAGAGTGTGATATTTAAGTGTGACTGATTTGATATAACTCCTAATGTTGATACAAAACTACAAAGCTAATACAATCTAGTTAAAATTAACCAGTGGAGAAGATTACGACAAAGTGAACCTTTCATGTTAGAGATGCAAATGATCTAGGTCTATTATATCCCTTTTCCCTGCTTACGACAAAATAAGTCAAATTAGTTGGCCATTTGTAAAGTTAAACCTAAAGGTGTTTTTGAAATAGATGGAAAAGGAGAAAAAAGAGAATTAAAAGTGAAGCATTTCAAGAAGAGGTTTATAAAATAAATACATGTGTATCATATGAAGAGAATGAACCTTTAAATGATTCAAATAATGAATATATTGAAACTTCATCCGGAGAGGATCAGGACGGAGAGAGATCTAAAGAGGAGCCTAAGTTTGATTCTAATTCTTCAGAAAAAGAATATGATGATGATTTTGATTTACAATTAAGTGATCATGATAGTGATTAATTTGTGTTTGTAATAGAATATTATATGAACAAATCTATTATTGCATCAACAATATATTTTTATATTTACAATCATCAATTCCTTTGCAAAGAATTTATTCATTGTTATATATTTCACTTATATTGATTTATTACAGAATATGCAACAAAATCCATATTTTAGGTTAAAATTATGACACATAAGAGAAAATGGGGAATGTTGTGGCCAAGGTTCATGCTACCACCTTCTGCCCAAACCAATGTCGCTCCAGGTGAAGCATCATCTTTTGAAGATCCACCTAATGCACATTTAGATGAGATGTCATCTTACTGATCGACAATCCCTGTACAGTCACCTTTGTACCTGATGCTACACCATCTTACACTGCTACAACCTTTTCTCCTTCACCCACCACCCCTATCTCGACAAGCCTATTAGGGGTAAACGTTGCAGATGAAGGAGGGAGCCTCCAACCTGAAGCTAAGGGAGTTTACGGAAGAACTTACATCATAGTTGTCAACAATCCATAAGTGAAAATACATGCACGATAAAACCATAGGTTTATACTAAATTTATAGGTTTTAATTTGAAAATAATATAAAATTGCTTATATATTAGGTTAGTTCTCTCTGGAACGTGCGCAAGAAACATGATAGCCAAATTCAAGGAGAAGATTGGTCTTGAGGGATATATATGAAAGAATATCTCTTAGGCAACAAAAGACTTTTATTCTCAGGAGTTTGAGGTAAAGAAAATTCTTTTATATTTTTATCTAATTAATTATATACATTAATTAGATAAATATTGTTGGTTATAAGCACTTATAGTATGTTTTTCATTTTTTTCAGAAAGAATTTTTTTGGATTCCAAATTTGAATAGGTAATTTATAAAGTATGGGAGAGGTGAGTTCATACACATTATAAAGACTTTATTAGTGTGATTCACAAGGTTGATGTACGACCTTCTTATATATCTGAAGAAATATCGAGTCGTTGGCAGTAGTATTGGATATCACCCGAAGCAATGTCTATTTCAGAGAGCAATTCTATAAACAAACGTGGAGGATCGAAGGGAGGGAGTCTTCTTGTACACACTGGAGGATCTATTATCCACCAAGAGCATGGGAGAAACTTTTAAGCATCTACATTTTACACTTATATTCTATTTTTTTTACTTTGATGTATGAAACTTGATTTCAATTTAATTTGATATGTGAATTTTGGAATGAAAATATATGTGTATTAATATATGTGTATTGTGTTGTTAAGTATGTCTGGAGCCATATATGGTTGTGTTGTTAAGTATGTCTGGTACCATATATAGCTATGTTGTTGAGTTACTTTTTTTGTTCAACAACAGGTCCATGTCATAAAAATAGAGGAAACTCTGTCGAAATTTTTTAAACTTGTTGTTCACTTATAACATTTTATTCTTATGTAGGAAAAGTCTATAGGCAGGTAGCCTATACCATGTCAGCTAATTTTGCACACCCATACGAAGAAGCATGATGGTGTGACCTTTATCAACACCTGAGAACTTAATATATGCCAAATTTATGCTTTAATATTAATTCTGAATAATTATCATTTATTAACATAATCATTACTTCTTGATAGGACCAAATACAAGAAATCATTCATAACAGTCTCAACACTCTCAAATTGTTGATGAGAGTCAGACATATCTTAAAGTAGTGGGTGGTACGGATCATCGTGGAAGGATCTTCGGCTTAGGATCATTTACGCACATATGTTATTTGCAATCCTTCACATCCAGTACAGTTGCATCTAGTAGGCGGTCCACATCCAATAAGATGATCATTGAGCTTCAGAGGATAGTACAGGTATTGACAACTCAGTTGTAAAAGTTGATGGAGTATTTAGCCGAGCTCCATAATGAAGTTGATGAATTGAAGGGGAGGGGCAACTCCTCATCCCAACAATTAGAGGATTCACGTTCACCAGCTACATAGATTAGTCATTTTCTATGAATTAGATACTTATTGTTGTAGATAATAATATTTTAATTATCAATTAAGATATTTTTACTTTATATTGTCAATTAATTTACTCTTTAGACAAATTAAACGTAGAAATAATTCAAAATATTATCAAACGATAATTTCTGAAATTAATTATCAATTATAAGAGTATTAATCAAAATTAAATATACAAATTAAATGTAGGAAAATATAAAAATAATATCCCTGAATTTACCAACGAAATAACAACATCCGTCAGTAAATTTAGTGGTAAACTTACTGACAGAAGTACATATTCCGTTGGCACATTGCTGAAGAAATACAAGATGTCGTTGCTCACAGCTTTCTCAAATAATTAGAGCAAAAATTTCAAATTTTATCGATAAATTTACCAAAGAAAATGTCATATTTTGTCACCAATTTTAGCGATGAACACATACACTTCTGTTAGTAAAGTTACCGATGGAATTTATAATTTTTGTCGCTAAATATTACCTGTGGACGTTTCTCTGACGCCTCTGTCCATCAGTAATTTCTGTCTTCGAATTCACTTTCCGACATAAATCCTTCATTTTTTCTCCATAATTTATGTCACTAAACATCATTTTTCTTGTAGTGTCAATCAAAATTTTATATAAAGTTGTGTTAAAATTTTTCTCTCCATCTTCTCTTATCAATTTCAAGTTTGTAACAAGAGGATAGGCCATTGGATTAATGGCAAGTTCTTATTCTACTCTAAAGTTTTCTTTACCATAAAATATTACTCACAATTTAAGGCAACTATCTTTCGGTAGTAATACAGTAGTGAGTAAAGTATTAATCTCAAGAGGAAGCATTGAAGTGGACTTTCTACTATTATTTAATTAAATAATTAAAGACAGTAATTATTGATTGCGATTAAAAATAAACTAAAGATAAATCTAATTGCTAGAAATAACCAAAACACCTAATTAAGAAATGAAAGCAAGGTTTGATAAGCATATAGATAAGAGTCCCTATGGTATCAATTTTTTCAATATATTAAAAATGTTTTATAATTTGGACTGAAGAAATTTCCAAAAGTAAAGAATTACTCTTGTTCAAGTTACATCCATCTATACTCAAATTAATTAACCAATGTAATTATCCGATTAAAACTCCTAAGAATGGCTTAAGATTTGTGAAATTCTATGAAAAGTTAGTTTCTTTTAACTCTAGATGATTTATGAAAATCTATATTTAGTATCCTATCACCTCCTAATATTCAAGCCATAGTCTGCTCACAAACTAGATCTTTTGAATCATCCATATGCAAATTAAGATATAATCTAACCGCCAACTTTAATTAAATTAGCGTTAGAATCTCAAAGATATTTCCCATAAGTAAAACTCACTCCATAAAAAATTTGAATCAATAAATACAAAAATAGTAATTATCACTCTTATCTAGAAATATAAAATAAATAACCCTTCATCATGTTGTTTAACCTAACAAATATAAGCAAAATAACAAAAAATTAAAAGTAGATAAAAAGTCTTGATGATATTGATTTGCTAATGTGATCCACTTAAATTAGGATGAATTTTGAGCTTATTGTCTCTTGAAAGTGGCCTTTTGAAATCTCTAAAAGGTGTTGTTCTTCTCCTAATGAGTAACCTTAATCTAAAATACAAAATAATGCTAAAAGTCTCCTTAAACTAGGGTTTTCT
>JANIJH010000006.1:15443374-15457693 GCA_024520975.1 Erythroxylum areolatum
TCTAACTTAGAAATTTCTTGGCATAAAGATTTAACTTTAGTAAAATATTCACTTACAGTCATGTTGTGCTGCGAGATTGACAATAACTCGTTCTTTAAGTGCTAGAGTCTGGCATCGTTGGTGCGTGCATACAACTAGACAAGAGTGTCCCATGCATCCTTCGGTGTCTTTGCATCCTTTATTTACTGAAGTATGTCATCTTCTACCATCACCGATAATACGTAAATAGCTTTTCCTGCTCTAATTTTCCACTTCTTTAACTCTTCTTCTAATGATGGAGGTTGAGTGTCGTTTCCTCCAACAATACCCCATAAATCTTGTCCTAGCAAATAAAACTGCATACGAGTGCTCCATGCATTATAATTGTTATTATTTAATTTTTCTATACCACTAATAGTGGTGCTCATGTATGCCATAATTACTCGATCCCTGATTGAATAATTTGGACAATGGAGCAATGACTCTAGACGACATAACCTGGCTTTGATACCACTTGTTAAAAAATATAACGATAATTTTATTAATAATAATAAAAAGAATCGAATACAAAACTTAAGACATCGAAGGATTTAAAAAAAACAGAAGAACGAAACTTGAAACCCAGACACACGCTACACTTAGGACATATTTTGCTATCTTTTTGGTGGTACAATACAATGGCGGTAGAATTGCCTATTTATAGGCACACTTAGTCGACCTTGCAACTTGTTACAAGTTGTTGGAAAAATCAGGATTACTCAAGTTGCCAACTTGCACGATGTTTCAAGAATTTTTTTTACAAATCTAAAATTTTCTAATCTAATATCTAAATAATTTATATCGAAAATTAGTTGGTGATTTCTAACAAGTTGTGCGTGAAAAAAGAGAAGACAGCTGTGTGGATATTGAAGTAAGGAAATAAAAAGCCAAGGAAGCAATGGCGGCGCAGAAAGTGAGCGACGTGAGTTTGAATGAGACAAAATGGTTTAATACATGGAGCTAATAGAGTGAAACGTGATAGGGGGACAAGATAGAAAAAAGGGAACGAAAAGCAATTGAAGAAGGCATGAACCACTCCTAAAATCACGAAGAAACCAGTTGGCGACACGTTGAAGTAGCTCTACTCTATGATTTTCGAACACTACATTTGATATACAACACTCACATTACACACCATGGAGATACTCTACACTTACAATGAAGCAACTGGTAGAGATTAAAAAGACTTTAGCAGCAGGTGGAGAAAGGAGAGGATGAAGACAACTGTTGAAGCAAAAGGATTATGCATGGCTTGAGGAGAAACCCGTGGAGGAACACAACAGCTGCAGTGGGGAGTAAGGTGCACGCATGAGAGTTGAAGCAGCTGGTGGCACTAACATATGAAGCTGGTGGAGATGAAGACACGTTGAAGTTGGTGGCTAAAAGCATGTTGAAGATAGCTGGTGGCTAGAGAAACTAACGTAAGCAACTGGTAAAGAGGAAGACGTAAGCAGTTGGTGGAAGCAGCTGAAGGATGCAAACCACCACTGAGGAGACTCTCCACTCACACGCGTTGAGGCAAGTAGCTGGTGGAGATAAACAATCGAAGACAGCTGGTGGAGAGAGGGGACGTTGAAGACAAAAGTGTGAAAGCATACACGACAACAGGAGAGACTAAACTTTGGGTGTTTTTTAAAATTTATTTTTATTCCTTATTTATTTTAATTGTGTAGATTTAATCAATGCAACCATATATTAGGACCATGATTTATGTTACATTGATGAATATGTGTGAGTAAGTTTTTTTTGGGTTAAGGTTAAGATTGATATTGGATTAGGATAATTTTTGTGAAATTGATTTTTGCTTGACTGAATGCATATTTAGTCCTAATTTAGCTTGATCACCTAGATTAAAACCTTAGAAGATTGAATGCCATAACCAATGGGATTTAATTTGTCAGAAAATTAATCAAGCGACATACTTGAGACTAAAGTGTAGACCAACCATAGGATCTTGTGTGAGGATATATAGGATTAACGAACTTAGTTTTAGGCTTCTTGACCTTTTATTCCGAATTATCTATGAACCAAATGGGTGACTCGGATTTAGAAGAGAAGGGAATTTCCATGAACATTGGGTTTGACTTGCTTAAGTGAAGTAATTCCTAGATCAATCCACCGTTACAATTTTAGTGTCCAATCCAATTGAAATCTGATACCTTAACCAATTTCTGTCATTTGATTAAATCTAGTCGTTTTAATTCATACATTGCATTTTTCATATTTCCTTGAGTTGCTTACTTTAATTTATTTTATTTTCAAATCAATCAATTCTTGATCGTCCGAGTAATTTTTCATCATTTGAATTTAATTGTCTTATGTCTTGGAATTCCCTTGGGTATGATATCTAGTTCTTATCGTTTTATATTACTTGTCGACGGGGTGCGCTTACTTCTAGTTAGTCTAGATAGAATTTAATTTATATTGCTTTGTTTAGACCGCAACACCAATGAGAGTGTCTCTCATTATAAGCATATTACCTTCCAACTACAGTGATATTAGAGCTCCAAGATCATTGTGATAAAAGATGGCAAGTGGCATGACCTTTTAAGTTCCAAAGTTCTCCAAATGAGGCTAATATAATTGGAGCATCAAAATGAAGGCTTTGTTTGGAGCATATGATCTTTAGAAAATTATTGAGAATGGTTACATTGAGAGAAAATATGAAACTAATTTACCTCAACCTTAAAAATTAACCTTGAAGGATTCAAGAAAGAGAGACAAGAAAGCTCTCTTCCTCTTCTTTCAACCTATAGATGATGAGATTTTTTAGTTAATCTCAACCTTTAACACCTCCTAAGAAGTATGGAATAAGCTCTAAGTATCATGAAAAGGAGAGTAAAAGTAAAAAGGGTATCTTATAATCTTTAATAAGTGATTTTGAAGCTTTACATATCAAAAATAATGAAACTATAAGTGATTATTTTACAAAAGTTATGATCATAGTCATTCAAATGAGAAATAATAGGGAATCATCACTAAAACAAGAGCAGTGGAGAAAAATCTTTGTTCTTTAGTTTCAAAATTTGAGCATATTGTAGTTACCATTGGAGAAACAAAGATTTAGATGTTGTGGCCATTAAATAACTTTAAGGCTCACTTAAAGCATACAAAGCATGCAAAACAGGAAGCTAGAAATCTTAGAGTATGTTATTCAAACCAAGCTCACTTTAAATGAGAAATAAAGGAACTTTAGCACCCAAATAGGCTAAAGAGTAAGAGGTTATAGTGGACAACATAATAGTTAAAGACAAGGGGGCTTCAAACAATTCAACAATGAAGGAAGAGGACACAACAACTTGTTTATAAGAGGGTGCCAAAGAGGAAGCATACTAAGAAATAATGAAGAAGAAAGGTATGGAATATCTCATGTTGAATGTTTTAATTGTCACGAATTCGCCACTTTGCTTCATATTGTAAAATTGTTCCTAACAATGTTGAAGAGAAATGCTAGTGTCTTTATTTTCTATCTTTTTGTGTGTTAATTTTCTTTGTTCTTGAGGTTTGAAGTTATACTTAATGGAAAATAATCTTGTTTTATGTCAACGTGTATTGTGGAACTAAATAGAAAGAACTGCGGAGATTTTGGGATTAAAATAGTTGAACTAGGCATTGAACCTAACTAGATATGGCCTCGTGTAATAATACCTAGTGGGTGGAAGCACGCATCAGCTAGAATGAACGAAATGTCTTCGTTGGGCCAATACGCAAGTTGCAAAACGGTGCAGAATGCAAACATTGAAAGCAAGAGGAGCTAAACGGCAAGGAAAAAAGAAGAAAACATAGATGTTGGAAAAGCAAAACGCAGGAGGATGTCTGGTAAGAAGTAGAAACGTTGTCATTGGAGGGTAGGTTATGCGTAGGCTTTTAAAGACGTGAATAGTGAGGTAGTCCATCAATGTTTATTTGTCCCATCAATTATAGTAGCGTGAGAGAGAAAATAGAGAAGAGGAGTACCGTGAAAGGAAGAGAAGAGGGCTGGCAGTAGAAGAGAAGAGGGCTGGCAGCAGAAGCGAAGAGGGCTGGTGGCAGAAGAGAAGAACAATGCCCGTGATAGTCCCAAATAGAAATCAAGCCATAAAAATGCCCATGACAGTCCTAAATAGTTAGGAAAAATTGTGATGTTGGGTAACTAAAGTCTTATTTCTTGGTTTACAGAATCCTTGTTATTGAACTATGAATGTTGTGAGACTTTCGTTCTTTATTTGAATCGATTTATTAGTCAGGTTTTAATTATTTTTCTGGGTTATTATTTGATTGTTTGATTTTAGAGCTAGGTACATAACTAGTTTGTAATTTTATTCAATCAATTGCTAGATTAAATAGGTTGATGTTTAATTCTTTTAATTAAAAGTAGTGACTAGGATTTTTGTCTACTATGTTAGGAATATGATTATAGGAAAAATAGTTGTTTAGGCTAAATATATATCATATGTATGCTGTCTAGTTCGTCGATTTTCTTGATTCATAAAGCTATTAATTAATTAAATATGAGATTGTATCCAGGTTATTGATTAATAAAGGTTCATTTAAATACATATTTTGGTTAACTAAACATAAGAGAAAATAGGTAAATAAATTTACTATGACAAATGCTTAACTAATAAATTGATTATTTTTAGTATCGATGATCAACGTAAGTTCAATAATGAAGGAGACCAAAAACCAAGATTTGTTCCTATTGATTGTTAGACTCTCCTTGTTTTGCTAGAAGTTATTTTTCAATTTCGTATTACAATTAAATTCTGTTTAATTGATAATTTAAAACCCCACTTTTATTGCTTAACTACTAACATCTGAGTTCCTTGTGGGAACAATCCCTACTTTCCATTACTACATTAATTTGAGTTACAAGAATTTACTTCTTTTTATGTTTGGTTGCAGACGACAGCAGTCACCAAGAAAACTCATTGTTTTGAGGAGAAGAAGCAACAAGAGTCTAATCTATTATTGACTTATAAAGGTGAGGAAGGAATAAAAAAGAGTACTTGATGCTTGGACACTAGCACTAGCAACCATGTATATGGGAGAAAAGATATGTTTGTAAAGTTTGATATCTTCATAAGCAACAATGTTACATTTGGAGATACATCCAAGATACCTATCAAAGGCAAAAGTAACATCCTACGATGTTTGAAATATGAAAGGTGTGGGTTTATTTCAAATGCATATTATATTTTAAATATTAAAAATATTATACTAAGTTTAGGTCAAATATTAGATAAAGACTATGATATTCTCCTTAAAGATCATAGTATTTCAATAAGAGATTAAAGAAATAATGATAGTTAAATTTCCAATGATGAGAAGTAGGATTTTCTTAATTAACATCTAAAATGATGTCAGAAAATGCCTTCAATCTTATATCAAAAACCCTTCTTGACTTTGGCATATAAGATTTAGACATCTAAATTTTAAAGGAATAAAGTTGTTGAGTGAGTAAGGAAGGGTGAAAGGATTGCCTTCCATAAATTGTCTGGATCAATTATATCAGACATGCTTAATTAGAAAGCATTAAAGAAGAAGATTTTAGAAAGAGGTCACTATAAGATCCAAGGAACTACTATAACTCATATATACCGATACATGTGATTCAACTTCACCTTGCTCCTTTAGTAAAAATAGATACTTTCTCCTCTTTATTAATGACTTTGTAAGAAGGACATAAGTATATTTCTTGAAGGAGAAATTAAAGGCATTTGGTCTTTTTAAAAGGTTAAAGGAACTTGTTGAGAAAGGAAGTGAACAAGAGATCAAGGCTTTAAGATCTGATAGAGAAAGAGAATTCACATAAAGAGAGTTCAACAAATTTTATGAATAGCATGGAATTTGTCATCCTTTAATAGTTCTAAGATCTCCCAAAGAAAAAGGAGTAATGGATAGGAAGAATAGGACAATTCTTAAAATGGCTCAAACTATGTTGAAACGTAAAGATGTCTAAGGAGTTTTGGACCGAAGTCATAGCATGGGTGGTCAACTTGTTCAATTGCCTACAAATAAGTTGTGAATAAGGAAGAACACCTCAAAAGGCATGGAATTGATGTAAACCTAATATTACATATTAAAAAGGTACTTAGGATATAACATAAGTCCATATACCCAATGAAAAGATATCAAAACTTAATGAGAAGAATGAGAAGCTCGTGTTTGTTGGTTATGATCAAAATTCAAATAGCTTTACAATATAAGAAAATGGAAAAGTCATCATTATTAGAGATTTAAAGTTTGATGAATAAGGTACATGACAATGGGATGTCTAAGAAGACAATATGACTTCCTTTCTCTTATGATTAAAGATAAGGAAGAAGAGTAACAAAGTGAAGAAGTACAAGAGCCCACTACACCTCCCACATCAATAAGGTCATTATCTCACATTGACTCTCCACCATCTTTTTTAGAAGAAAGAAGGGAATGAAAGGAAAGATATATATATATATATTTATAATTATATAATTAAGATAAAAGACAATCAAAATGATTTGAATTTATTTTGTCTCTTTGTTGATTATGAATGAATAGGTTTTGAAGAAGTAACCCAAAATAAGAAATGGAGAAATGCTATAGATGAGGGGATTAATACCATTATGAAAAAACGTGATAGCTTACAACACTTTTAAAAATGTAAAAGGCAATTGGAGTAGTGGGTTTACAAGGCAAAGAAGTATGCTAAAGAAGTGATAAAAAGAGACAAGGCAAGTTTAATGGTAAAAGGATACAAGAAAAAAAGTCAAATTTGATTATGAAAAGGCATGTGTGTTTATTACGTATTTAGAAACAATTAGATTAATTATTTCTTTGATAGACAAAATAAATGAAAGATTCATCAATAGATAAAAAATTGTTTTATTGAGTGGCTTCTTTGAAGAGGAAGTCTATACAAAGTGCTGAAGTTAAAGAAGGCCTTATATGAATTAAAGCAAGCCCCAAAGGCATAGTATAGTAGAATTGATAAATACTTTCAAAGCATTAGCTTTACAAAATGTCTATATGAGCATGTCCTCTATGTGAAGAAGAATCAAAATGGAGATATCTTAATTGTTTACTTATTTGTAGATAAATTGTTCTTCATGATAAAAAATCCAAAGTTTATTGAAGAATTTAAAGGTGCAATGAAAAAGAAGTTTGAGATAACAGACCTTGGTTATATTTCTTACTATTTTAACATTGAAGTAAAGCAAAAGGAGGTAGCTATATTCATCTCCTAAGAAGGCTATACAAGGGACATGTTTAAAAAGTTCAAAATGGATAAATGCAAGCAAATTAAGACATTTTTTGAATGTGGAATCAAATTGTCCAAGCATGAAGAAGGAAAAATTTTGGATTGTACACTATTCAAGGGTCTTGTTAAGAGCTTACGCTACTTGACATGTACAAAACCCAGCATCGTTTATGAAGTTGGACTTCCTAGTTGCTATATGTAGTCACCTACGACCACACATTTGAAGATGATTAAAAGAATTATCCACTATATAATGACTTATTCTATTCACCATCTAATGAGTTCATCGGAGATATTGATGATACAAAAATTACCATTAATTATTTATTTTATATACGAGATATTGCCTTCATTTAAGAGTTCCAAGACATAAACTGTTATTGTCCTCTCCACTTATGAAGATGAGTATGTGGCTACCAATAGAAGGTACTATTTTATAAGAGAATAGATAATGAGAAAAGAAGTAGAGATTACGTAAGTGAAGATTTAAAACTAAATAATTGATATCTTTAAAAAAAAAAGAAGGGTATCTTCATTAAGCTTAAAAGCTACCTTAGAGTTACCAACCCAAGTTTAAGGGGATATTGGAATACATATTTGTTTTTGATTTCATGTAAATGGGTCACTTCTGTAGGCCCAAAAGATAACCCAAATTCTAAAAGATTTCTAAAAACATCTTTATCTAGAAGTACCTATTCCAATATCTAAACACCTTAAAGAAACATTTCCCAATTAACCAGATAGTTTGAAAAAAAATATTAAGATACTTTGTAAAAATATCTTAAGTCTAAAAATATCTTTAAAAATGAATGATATAATTAAGTAATGTAACTTTAGTGAGATATAATTAAGTAATGTAACTTTAGTTATATTTAAAATGAATGATAGTTTTATATTAAACTATTTGTGACATTCTCACAATTTAAAGATTAAATAATATGTTTGAAACATAATTTTAATAGTCTTACATTAACAATATAGAATTAATTTAAAAGTGGTTTCATCATCATCATCAACAACACCCAGTTGAATCCCACACCAACGAGGGTCTAGGGAGGTTTGATAGTTTGCAGCCTTACCTTTACATAGTAAAGAGGTTATTTTTTATAGACTCATATGCAAATGCAACATAAAGATTTAAAAAAATAGATACATAACAAATAAATAATTAGAATATAGTAATAATAAATAAGTAAAACAGAATAATAACAACTTCGCAAAAAAAGATACAAATCTTAATTTAGGTGATGCAAGTTTAGAAAACAAAGTTATTAAGTAAATAGCAGGATAGATATACTTGATATGTTTCAAAGTTCTACTCACCATTTATCGAGTTGTGCATGTCATCCTTATGCAGGGTCCATGCTAATCTACTCGGTAGCATTCCAATTTTATTGGATGTCCCCATAAGGATAACTAGTAGTTGTTGCGTTCTAACAAATAAAGGCTAGTTTGCTATTATAAACTAATGATGTGGTTTTATTCAAGCTACTAAGACAAAATGACGAATCACATCATCGTTTAATTAAAAACTAAACCAAACACATGGCATTTAGGCAAAAGAGTAACCAACATAATTCATCACACATGAATTGGCCAAACTTAGATTTAATCAATCAGTAATATGGAAACTTAAGTAACCAACAATCATGCGTCCATAAAACATCCAAAGACATATTTTTTGTGATTCACATTTTCAAGCATAAAATAGGAAAGTTACCCATTATATCAAAAAATACATTTTCCTGGTACCCAATTGAAAAACAACATACAAACAATAGAAAGAATTGGGAGAAATAGGAAGCTCAACTATCATTATCCCATATCCAAAACCACAAGATCACACGAAAATTGAATTGATCTCCTCGTGGGCATAAGTTAAAGCATATATTTATGTATGTATGTGTTAATGTTAACAAAGATCTCAAATTAAATCTGAAGACATCAACAATTCAAAAGAGAACATTAGGAGGAGACCTTATCGTTCCCTGAAACAACAATGGTGACTGATCAAGAACTCGAAATCTTTGACCACCTGCAACGGTAAGAAAAGAACTCACAGACAATGGAAGACCCAAAATTTCAACAACAAAATTTATAGAATAAACTCCTTTAACCATATACTAAAGAGAAATATGTATCAATCAACACGTAGAAGAAGTGATCCAAAGAGAAGACATGAACATTAAAAAAAATGGGGCCAATCGAGGCAAATAAGCAGAAATTCTAATAAAAAATTGTAACTTTAACCATAGCAAGGAGACATAACAACAAGATCTTAGACCCAGTAACAGAAATACTATCAAGCAGCAAAAATCAGTACACATACTATTTCCTAAACTCAAAATTAACAAACAGAAAAGAGAAAAGAAAATAGAAAGAAGAACCTTATAGTAGAATATATGCAACCACGAAGCCAATAGAAAAAAATCCTACCAAAGGAAAATCAAAATAGAAAATGAAGCAAACAATACAGATCAATCAAGCAAAAAGACAAAATAAAAAAAGAGAAATAGCAGCTAAAGGTAAGAGCAGAAGAACATAAGACCTGAGAAGGGAGGGAGATCTACGAAAAAGAGAGAAGAGGTAGTTAATTGATATACAATATGTTTAAATTAAATATTTCATAAATAATTAAATTAAAAATAGGTAGTTATAATTTATTTTAACTCACTAATAACATATCCACATCTTAATTGATATACAATGTAATATAGGCATATTCTTAATTTTATAAAGAATGTGAGACGTATATGCTTATGGAAGGTAAAATTAGATGATTCGGTTTATGTTTCTCTCAGTTTTCACTAAATTGAAAGTATTGAAATGGCCTACCAATTTTCAATATGAGCCAAACTCTTACACAACACGGAATGAAATATTTATGGACGTTGCATCTTTTCTTCTCTGTTTTCATTTTCCCGTTTGATTTGTTCCAATCTATGTGCTATCTCGAGCGAGAAATTTCAGTTATAAAATATACAATAATTTCGTTTCCATATGATTATATCGCAAGTGTCAAGGGGTGAAGTTAAATACGTCATCCTGGGCACAGCCGAAGTCATTTAAGTAAAATAATTGGTCTAAGTAAACCACAAATTACATACTAAGAAAAAACAGGTAGGTTTTTTATACCTATGTTCGAGAAATATGCTTCAATAATTAGAGAACAGAACTTCCTTAAACAGATTTTTAGAATTTGGACATTCATCTAACAAAGTTCCATTTTTGACAATTGGCAATGTGTGCAGCCTTTTGATCATTATTTGTAAGGCAGAATCTTCAACTATCATATAAGCTTGCATTCTGCAATGGTAATATTCACGAACCTCAAATCTTTTTAAGAAAACTTTTCATATAACAAAATTGGACACTAGTCCTATGACGATTCCTATCTATCGAAGCCACTGTCCTGATGTTTTCTGAGATCAAACAATCATAATGAAGACTAATGAATAAAACACGAGTTCAATAGATCAACAATCAACCAAGTTGGCCTAGCCAAAATGATTGAAAGAGACAGATATACATATACATATGCAATTAATATAGATATTTATGAGATATTTTTCATACGAATAAAACACGAGCTCAATAGATCAACAATCAACCAAGTTGGCCTAGCCAAAATGATTGAATATACATACATATAGATATTTATGAGACATTTTTTAAATTCGGAGTAATTTTAATACCCATAAATAGTCTAACATTTAGTAAATAATACAAAATAATTTCCTATTTTTTTGTGATAACTTTCAATGTGCTTGATAAGAGCACATTGATATATTTTGCACTTACAGAGTTTTAGGTCCTTAAGCTCCTTTTACCATTCAAAGAATACGCCACCAATTTGGGACTGAGAGCATAGAACATTCGAAAGTTTCCAAGCAAGAATATCAATGGCAGGATGTATATCGATTTCTGCTATAATTAGTTTATTTATGATTATAACATATATTATTTTTAAATATATGTTGAATTGGCTTACATTTAGTATTAGAGCATTAATAACCCCTACCTTGCTTTAGTTTATGGAGAATTTTAAATTTTCAAAAAAAATTAAATTCAAAATTTTGTATTTTAGAGTCATTTTTGGAAATTTTTTATCAATTAAAGGTAGAAATCTCAAACTAAGTGGTTTGGAGGTGTTAGTTTGGTATCTAACAGGTCATGAATTTGAGTCGTCATGACCTGACTAAAGGTGAACCCTTATATTAAACAACGTCGTTTGTCAACTTAAAAACTTTGTAATGTAATTCCAAAGGCTCGAACCTATATCTACATGGGATGCATGATGAGCCTCTGCCAATAAAACTAAAGATGACATCTTAATAAACGTGCGTTGAAATTATATTTGTATAAAATAATCAAGAAAAATCAAAGATCAAAGTTCATAATTAAATGATTTATGAATTTATAGCACATTCATAATTTATTTTTGCTATATGAATCAGTTTATCAATTTTTATTTACATAATTATTATGTCTATACTTTTGCATTGTGAATAAAATTTTGGATAAAGTGTTTTAGTGAGCAACCCTAATCATATAAACTTATATGTTCATATACTTAATCACATAAAGTGTTGAAACATTTAATTGTAGTTAATTATTTTAGTATAATAATTTTTATCCTATAAGAATTTTTATTATATTTGAATGATTAATTAGGATGAAATATCAATTTTTTTAATTTTCCCACGGGTATTATGAATTAGACTATGATTTGATACTTTTATCATAAAGTTTAACATAAATTTGTTTGAATTAAAATATTAGCCCACAGGTAATTTTTATGTCATTTGATTTATGTCTTTTAAGAAATGTTTTACATTGGTAAAACATATATATCATTTGTTAGCCTCAATTTATTGATAAGTAGCATGTATGTTTAGATTATGCAACTCAAATTGTTAGTTTTTTTATACAAGTTATAAAATTCTTAAATTAAGGAATGAAAACTATAAGATTTACAAAGAGAGAATTCTTCTTCATTTGGGTTGGATGGGCATTGATTATGATATCCAGAAAGATGAACCACTTAAGGTAACTGAGGCTAGCACTATAGCTAAAATTGCTCTTTATGAACGTTGGAGGAGATATAATAATCTAAATGTGATGTTCATAAAAAATAAAATTTTTGTTAACATTCGTGGTTCTGCGGAATAGCATGACAATGTCTATGCTCTATTGAAGGCTATTAATGAGTAATTCGAAACTTCATACAAAGCATTGTCAAGACCCTGATTATGAAGTTTTCATACATAAGGCTTATTGGTGTCCTAGGTGTGTATTGGCACTTGATGAAGATGAGGAACATTGCAACTTAGTTAAAGAAACTCAAAGTTGAAATGTCTAATTCTTTCCTTGTGCATTAAATTTTAAACACCTTTCTACCATCATACGGAGCTTTTAAAATTTCTTATAATACACATAAGGATAAGTGGTGAATAAATGAATTAATGACCATGTGTGTTCAAGATGAAGGGAGATTGTTGATGGAACAAGGAGAGAGTTCACAGAGTACACATTTGGTTGTTCAAGGAAAGAAGAAAAATTAAGTTAACTCAAGGGGATAAGTTCAAATACAACTCAAGGGGAAATGTTCAAATAACTGCCTAAGTTGACATTAGGAAGGAATACAAGTGCTTCTTTTGCCAGAAAAAAGGGCATATGAAGAAATATTATGTCAATCATAAGAAATAGCTTATAAAGAAAGGTAATCTAATCTCACTAGTTTTCTTTGAATTTGATATGATTGAAGCTTTTCATGACTAGTGATGGATTGATTCTAGTTGTACAATCCATATTACAAATAAGTTACGGGATTTGTTAAACCAAAGGAAGCTAGGGAGAAGTGAGTAGTATATTTTATTCATAAATAAGATGCATTCACATGAGGAGGTTATTGGGGATTGCAATTTTATGTACTAGTTTTGTTTTAAAATTAGCAAATACATTTTATATTTCCAATTTCTCTAGGAAATTGATTTTAGTTTTAAGACTTGGACCTTTAAGATATTCCTTTTAGTTTTAGATGAATTTTTAAAGTTAAATTATAAATTTGAAATTGATAGGAATAGCACATTATTTGATGATCTTTTCCATTTTAATTTACAAGAGAATACTAGTTACAATGCAACACATGTTCATGCTAAAACAAAACAATGTACTATAAATGAAGATTCCTCCATGTTGTGGCACCGAAAATTATGACATATCTCTATAGAAAGGATTAAAAGATCGGTGAATGACAATGTACTTAGATTTTAATGATTTTGAAACTTTGATAGACTGCATAAAAGGAAAGTAGACCAACAAATCAAAGAAATATGCCAAAGGAAGTTCAAACATATTAAACAATATATATACAAATATTTGTAGTCCTAATATGAACTTGTATGGTCAGAAATACTTCATCTCATTTATAGATGATTACTCACGATATCTACTTGTTTTACAACAAGAATGAATCACTAAATGCTTTCAACATATTCAAAGTTGAAATAAAAAAACAATGTCATAAGCAAATTAAGATCGTGAGGTCTAACAAAGGTTAAAAAATATTATAGTAAGTATGCTAAAGGTTGATAAGCACCTGGTCCATTTGTGAGGTATATTTAAAAATAGGATTGTAGCTTAATATAATATGGATCTTTGGACTAGAATGATGTGGTAGAAAGAAGAAACCAACATTATTGGACAATGTACTAAGAATGCTAAGTAGCTCCAAACTTTCTAATTCCTTATGGACTGAAGCTCTTAAAATGATAGTGTATATATTAAATTGGATACTAACCAAGGATGTTTCAAAGATGTCATTTGAGTTATTTAAAGGCTAAAAAATGAGTTTGTGACATATACCCGATCCGGAGACCGGCGCCCCAACCCTAAAACGGAAGACGGAACGAATAAAACGATTGATCACAAAGCGAACCAAATCATTAACGAATCGAAAACGGGCTTGGAAGCAAAGCATACGAACAATGTCAAATCGAATTAGCTCAAAGACAAACCAAACAAACGATCCAATCGAATTGAAACACAAATTCTGACATCCGCACAAATATTTTAGAAAA
>JANIJH010000006.1:15593160-15606467 GCA_024520975.1 Erythroxylum areolatum
AATTTTAAAATCCTTATTTTATTTGATTTTGGATATAAACTAATATTTTCTCCTTTTATGTTTTTCAGTTATTAAATTTGAAGATGAGTACTAACCTGACATTAAGGAGCATTATGGATGCTAACAAGTTGACTGACCTAACTTCTCATACTGGTTACGAAACTTAAGAATAGTTCTTAGGCAAGAAAAGAAGTTATACATTCTTGATAATCCTATTTGATCAGAACCTTGTTTAGACTCAACTGATGAAGATTGAGAGAAATATCAATGTTATGTTGTTGACGTTGAACTAGCCACATGTGTGATGTTAGCTAGCATATCTCCTGAACTTCAGAGGTAGCATGGGAACATGGATGCACCTACTATGATACTACATCTTAAGGAGTTATTTGGTGCACAAAGTTGGATGGAGATATAATATCCTGCCTCTTAAAATTGTTAAGAGATTAATTGTTAGATTGAATCACATGAGTTATTTCATTCAAGAATTTATGAGGTACGAGGTGCATTTAATTCACATTCATAATATTCTTATACACATATGAATCATAATTTATAAAACATTGCAAGATAGTATATGTACTCAATTGACATATTACAGGGTATAGAACGAAAATGAATGTGATATGAATGTGCATTCCCAATGTTTTGCATTTTGATTTACCAATAACATGAATTGATGGATTGTAATTAGTTAATTGGGAATTTATTGTTTCAATTGAGTAATTGATGAGGAAATATGTACATTTAAGAAAAATGTTAATTTAGGTTGATTAAGTTGATGAAATGGTGACATGTGGCATTAGGAATAAGTGACAAACGACTCAGTTAAATGGATGACAAGTGGCTTGAGTATAATTGCAACAAGTGGCCATTTAAGTTTGTGACAAATGGCACTTTATACTTGTGACAAGTGGAGCAATAGAATGGTAACATGTGTAGCTTTACCAATGATGACATATATAGCCTTACAATTGGTGACATGTGTAGCCTTATAATTAGTGACATGTGTAGCCTTACAAGTAGTGACATATAGAGCTTTAAATGAGTGATATGTGGAGCCTAAAGTGATATATGGACCAATAGACAATAACATATGGACCAATAGAAGGATAACATATGTATCGATAGAATGGTGACACATAGACCAATGGAATGGTGACACATGGATTAGTTTGACTTTCTTTGAAGTTTTGAGAGAAAATGGATGAAAAGGCAATAAAAGTGAGAGTGAAGGTTGTCCATAAGGTTAGAAGAGGGAGAAAAATGAAAATTAGGAGAGAAGGAAAGAAAAAGGGAAGAGAAAAGGAGAAGGAAAGAAGTTATCCAGGTAAGTTGAAATTCTGGTTTTAATTTCTTCTTTCTCTTTCTATCTATCTTTCATATTCTTAGAGCACGAATTTAAAGAAACTCAAAGGATGAAAGTTGTATATATAGTTATTAACTTCACCTTTGTGAAAGTGACTTGAAAAAATAGTGACTACAGCTCGAGTTATGCTTATTTCCCTAATACTGCCTGTGATAGACCCCTATGTAGGAACCTTGTATTATTTCCTAATTTTTGAGGACCTTAGAGTCTAAATTAGTGAAAGTATAAAACATGAAAATTGATTATTGATATCTTATTAATGATTCTATGAAACAGTTTTATTAAGAGATGTATTAATAATGATTTATTGAGGGTTAAGTATTAGTTACCAGTCTAGGCATAATTTGGATGGAGATTATATTTTAAAAGGAGATGTTGTTTGAGTAATTTTTAGATATATTAATACTAATGGAAGTATAGTTTTGGGGGGCATAAGAATCATGGCATTTGGATTTTTTTAGAGAGAGTTATGATTAAAAGAAGACATCTTATTCATAAAGGAACTTTAGGAAGAAAGGATGTAAACATTGCACATAAGGTTAGGTTAGCTTGACAGTTCAGGAGACATTGAGCTGAATTAGTAAGTGAATTATTGACCTATTGACATATGTTAGAATAACATTTATGATATTTGATTATGGATGAATTTGGTTATGGTATTGTATGAATATGAGATACATGTTTGAGTAGTAAATACATTATATATTTGTATATATAAAGGCTTAGGAGATGTGGATCATTTAGCTCATATTGAGGATTGTTGAAGTCAAGGGAGTGTACACCTTCTTTTGAGGTGAGTTAGTGAATCCATATTTCTCAAATGGGAATAGAACATCCTAAGACATGCATGATGACTTGTAGGTAAATTTTGAACCTAGGTAATGCATAGTATAACTGAATCTCAAATGGATGATAGTATACTTGTGTATTTAAGAAACGACATTGTTTTGAATAATACTTTGCACTTAGAGTGCAAAAGATGACATTTATTGCATGAACTAATGTTTAGGAATTTACATATGCATAATTGAGTCATGTATACTGCGTGTACGTGTTCTCTTTTGGCTTAGAGCCATGACACAACTCCATTTTATCTATCAGACTGATAAATAAAGGCATTATGCCTTACTTAATTTTTGTACTTAATATTTTTATATGATTTTTTGTGATTAGTGAGGTAACGATTGGCCAATCGTGTGCTAGGCACATCAGATTAAGTAATCCTCGTACCTTTGATGCTGGTACATAAAGATTAAGTCCTCATATTGACAGCTTTTATAGGACTTGCAGATGATTCTGCACTTAAGGTCTATTCATCGACGAGGTCATCACCTAGAGTTATGACACTCTTGTCGACTGTAGTTTTGACCCACCACAGATGAAAGTCGAGCCAACACCGAGAATTGGTGAATGTGCACACTAGTTTGGTCGACTAGTGGCCACATATATGATTATTTTGACTTATTCTGATATTTGTTTTCTGACGAGATTTGATTTATACTTATCATGTTTTTTTGCTTTTATGTACTGGAACTAAAACCTATGTTCACCAGATGAGTGATTAATAGGCTAGGCCTATATGGTTCCTAACTAGTATATGTTGAGTCATAGGCTAGGCCTATATGTTTCTATGTCATGTATGTTCACTTCATAGGTTATCTACATCGTCTTGGGGTGTATTGAATTTTATTTGCGATATATTTTTTCCTACTCACTGAGGACATAATGTACTTACCCCCTCCGCTTTCCAACCATGCAGGTTAATTTAGTGAGCTTGAAGCTCTGAGTGTATCGTATGGTCTTTTGACATTTTTAGGACATTACCCCACGTGGGTAATCTCTGCTTTGTACTTTTGTTGTATAGTGGCTCATGAACTATTTTTATTAAGTTGGTTATGTTGATATGCTTTATGATTTTGTAAATTAACTTTTGACTGTCTTGTGGTTTGTAAAAGACCTTATGTATTAACCTTTGGTATTGTTGTTGAGATTGCTCTTAAGTGGACTTAAATGTCCAAAAGTTGTGTTAAAGTTTTAAATGTGAACATAAAAGTGCGTTTACAACTGATTTACAAGTATTTTAATTGAGTTTTGGGATTTCCAAAATATAGTCGTTGTGTTGTCTGAATATTCTCAAAGGATATTTAGTTAGCGTTACATAGTCGAGTTATGGGTACTGTGAGTATCCTTAGCTTGGGTACGCGGCAGTTGTCATGTTCCCGATATGGTACCGGGTCATGATAGGAGAGATATCAGATCTCCAAGGCATTGTTTCAATGCAAGATGACATAAGGATCTTCAGTCAACCTGTATGTGTTCAAGATGATTGGGTATATTGAAAAATTAGCTCAATTAGGTTTTTTCATGGATCACAAGTTAAGCATTGATCTGGTATTGCTATCTTTAAGTTTGATTTTTTCACAGTTTGTTATGAACTTCAATATGAACCAAAAGGACATAACATTGCCTGAACTGTTAAACATGCTCAAAACTACGGAAGGGTGCCTTAAGAAGGAACCCAATTCTGTACTTGTTGTTGGTTCTTCTAAAAACAAGAAAAAGGACTTTAAGAAGAATAAGAACAAGAAATATAAGGCTTCTACTAATGTAGTAAAGGCCAAAGGAGGTGTTAAGAAGAAGAGCAATGACAAGGGCATATGCTTTCATTACAGAGTTAAGGGACATTGGAAGAGAAACTGCCCATCATATCTTGCTAGCCTGAAAAGTAAGAAGCTTAAGGAAGTTGTCTCTTCAGGTATGTTTATGAATCTTTCTACTTCTGTTCTACATTCTTAGGCATTAGTTACTGGTTGTGGTTCTCATATATGTAATAACATGCAGATGTTAACAAGGAGTAGATCATTGAACAAAACGTGAAGTAGACCTATGAGTTGGCAATGGAAGAAGATTTGCTGCTTTAGCTATGGGAACTTGTAGTTTAACTTTTCCTTCTAGCCTTTTATTAGGACTTGATAATTGTTATTGTGTTCCTATTATTACAAGAAACATCATTTCTATTTCTTTTTTGGATTTTCATGGATTTGTCTTTGTAATTAAGGATAACAGTTGTTCTTTTTATAAAGATGATGTTTATTATGGATCTGGATTACTTTCAAATGGTTTGTATAAGTTAGATATTGAAAGGCCAATTCTTAATATAAATAGTAAGAAAAGTAAATTAAGTAACCAAACTCCATCTTATTTATGGCATTGCAGGTTAGGTCATATTAATGAAACTAGAATCACAAAATTATGTAAACAAGGATATTTGGATCCTTTTGATTATGAATTATATGAAACTTGTGAATCTTGTTTATTGAGAAAGATGACCAAACTACCCTTTTAGGGAAAGGGATAACGTGCTAGTGAGTTACTAAAATTAATACATTCAAATGTATGTGGGCCTAGGTCCACAAATGTTAGAGGTAGATTCTCGTATTTCATTACATTCACAGATGACCATTGTAGATATGGTTATATGTACTTGATGAATCAAAATTCTAAATTATTTGAAAAGTTCAAAGAATTTAAACTAAAGGTAGAAACAAACTAGCAAAAGTTCTAAGACACTTAGATCAGATCAAGGAGGAGAATACTTAGACCACGAGTTTCTTGGTTGCTTAAAAGAGAATGGGATTCTCTTACAATGGTCTCCTCCTGCAAATCCACAACATAATGGAGTTCCTGAGAGGGGAAATCATCCACTATTAGATATGGTACGTTCTATGATGATTCATGCAGTCCTTCCTATGTCCTTTTGGGGATATGCAATTGAAACCGCAATGTATCTTATAAATAGAGTTCCATCTAAGTCGATTGATAAGACACCATATGAGATATAGACTGGTAGAAGATTTGGATTATCATACTTATAGATTTGTGGATGGGAAGCTTATGTAAAGCATGCTATATCTAATAAGCTTCAAGCTAAATCAAATAATGACAAATTTATAGGGTATCTGAAAGAGAGTTTCGGGTATCAATTTTACCATCCTATTAAGAAAAAGGTGTTTGTCTCAAGACATGCTACATTCTTAGAAAGAGAATTTATTCTCAAAGAAAGTAATGGGAGTGAGGTTAAACTTAGAGAAGTTCAAGAGCTACAAATTCACATCGAAATAGAACAAGAACCTCAAGTTGATACATATGATGTATAATTGAGAGTTGAAGAAACACATAGCCTGCAATGAATAGTAGGATAAGTCATCCTCCCACTAGATTAGATCTACATATTGAGTAGAGAAAGGGTAATGTATCACTTATACATGATGAGCCTACTACTTTTAAAGAAGCAATAAGATCTTAAATGAAACCTATGTACACTAACCAAGTATGGACTTTGGTTGTTGCACCTACTGGTGTTGTACTTACTGGGTGCAAGCAGTTTTTCAAGAGAAAAACTGATCTCGATGGTAATGTACATACGTATAAAGCAAGATTCGTGGCTAAAGGTTACAAACAAAAAAAAAGGGTTAATTTTGATGAAACCTTTTTTTCCAATAGCTATGCTAAAATCCATCAGGATCTTGTTAGCTATAGCAGCATATCATGATTATAAAATTTGGTAGATGGATGTCAAAACAACATTTTTCAATAGGAATTTGTAGGTGGATATGTATATGGCACAACCTGAAGGTTTTGAATCCAAGAGATTTCCTAATCAAGTATGCAAGTTGCAAAGGTCCATTTATGGAATTAAGCAAGCGTCACGGAGTTCGAACATCCATTTTGATGAGATAATCAAAGAGTTTAATTTTATAAAAAATGTGGATGAACCATGTGTCTAAAGAAGGTTAGAGGAAGTGCAATTGTTTTCTTAGTACTATATATGGATAACATATTACTAATTGGAAACGACATACCTATACTATAGTTTATAAAGATTTGGTTATTCAAAAACTTCTCTATGAAGGATATGGGAGAAGAAACCTATATTCTTAGAATAAAGATCTATAGAGATAGATAAAAAAGGTTGCTTGGATTTTCTCAATCCATGTACATGAGTAAAGTGCTAAAGAAATTTAGCATGGAGAATTCCAAGAGGGGATTCTTACCCATGTCGCATAGGATATTTTTCTCAAAGACAAAAACTTTATGAGATAAAATGGATTGTATTCCATATGCTTTGCTAATTGGATAAATCATAAATGCAATGTTATATACTAAACAAGATGTTTCCTATGGTTTAAGCATAACGAGCAAGTTTCGGTCTAATTCAGGTAAGGGCCACTGGACAGCTGTGAAAAATATCTGAAGGTACTTGAGAAGAACTAAAGATGTTTTCTTAGTCTCTGGAGGAGATGAATTGAGAGTTCAAGGATATTCAGATGCTAGTTTCAAGTCAGATCCCTGATGATAATAGATCACAGTCAGGGTACATCTTCATTAATGGTGCAGTAAGTTGGAAAAGTTCCAAACAACCAACCATTGCAGATTCAATGACCGAAGCAAAGTACATTTTAGTGTCAGAGGCGGCAACGGAAGTGGTTTGGATCAAGAAGCTAATCCTTGAACTTAGAGTGGTTCCTAGCATTGTTGAGCTTATAGTATTATACTGTGACAACAACGGTGCTATTATGCAAGCAAAGGAGCCCAGGTCTCATCAATGGTCTAAACATATACTCAAAAAGTTTCATTTGATCAGGGAGATAGTGTAGCCGAAAGACATAGCATTGGAGCAAGTTCTCACTTAAGAGAATCTAGTAGAGCCTCTTACTAAGCCATCGTCTTAAAAGAGACATGATTGAAATATAGATAGATATGGTATTAGATTCATTAGAGATTGGTTTCAGTGCAAGTGGGAGATTATTAGTTTATGCCCTTGTAGCCAATCAATTTGATGCAAATTAATGTATGATATTATTTTAATTAATGAAAACATTTTATTTATCTTTATGTATTAATTTAATTAATATTTTATGTTTTAATACCAAAAGTAAAATCCTTGAAATAATTACTGTGTAATTGAAATTATGATGAGATCATAATTATGAGATTCAATTTACACTTATGTATTATTCCTAAATGCGGAAAGACATAATATTGGAGTGAGTTTCCATTAAAGAGAATCTAGCAGATCCTCTTACTAAGCCATTGTCTCAAAAGAGACATGATCAACATATGGATGGATATGGTATTAGATTCATTGGCAATTGGTTTTAGTGCAAGTGGGAGATTATTAGTTTATACCTATGTAGCCAGTCAGATGCAAATTAATGTATGACATTATTTTAATTAATGAAAATGATTTATTTATCTTTATGTATTATTTTAATTAATATTTTATGTTTTAATACTTAAGGTAAAATCTTTGGAATAATTATTGTGTAATTGAAATTATGATGAGACCATAATTATGAGATTCAATTTACACTTATGTATTATTCCTCATTATTCCTGGTTGTAATTTAATTAAGACGGGATATTGTTAAAATGGTAAAACCAGTAAACATTATGTTTCTTTCTTATGAAAAATGTAATTGATCTCATAAATTAAAATATGAAGATACTTAAACTATTGTGTGGGTGATTATCAACTAATAAGTCACTGAACTAACTAGATTATGAGAATTTCGAATAGAATATTACTTATGTTCTTATCATGCTAGTTGTATGATTGATCCTCATACTTGAGATTACCAAGGTATCTCATATAGGAATTACTATATTTTTATGCTACTTATGAATCGTCCTATGATAATTCAGTCTGTAGTAATTGGATACAATATGAACGATATAGATTATAACAGCCCAGATCACTCACTCATGGATATTGTCCGTTGGCCTTGGCCCAGCCAAGCCCTCACAGTTTTGTCTTTCCCGAGAACTTCCCAGGAGGTTACCCATCCTGGTACTATTCTTGCCCTAGCACATTTAACTTCGGTGGGATCCGGTGCGTTAGCGTATGAAAAATGCGTTTATAAGAGAGAGGTATTCGTACCCTTATAAGGTGTACTTCGTTCTCCTCTCTAATCAATGTGAGATCTCACACTGTCTACCTCTTTAGGGCCCAACCTAGCTGGCACAATGGTTCGAGTACTGGCTCTGATACCACTGTAATAGCCTAGATTATCCGTTCACAAATATTGTTCGCTTTGGGCCCTAGCCCAGCGCAAGAAATCACAGTTTTGCCTTTCCCGAGAACTTCTCAGGAGGTTACCCATCCTGGTACTACTCTTGTCCTAGCATATTTAACTTTAGAGTTCTGATGGGATTCAGTACGTTAGGACATGAAAAACACGTTTGTAAGGGAGAGGTATCCATATCCTTATAAGGCGTACTTCATTCCCCTCTCCAACCGATGTGGGATCTCACATAGATAGTTGAGTAAGTCAATATAGGATTCGTCATTCTAAAGTAATTAGAGAGAATATTCTACTGTTCTTGATTAGTAATGATTTATAGAATTCTCTGGTCAGAGTGAATTGAAATTTGAAAAGGTATTTTTAAATTTCAATTATAAATCAATTACTAATTAGCAAGAATAAACATTATTGGATGATAAGAGTAGAAACTGTATTCATACCTTGTCCAATTAGAATATTGAATGACAAAAGGATTAAATTACACATCATAGTCATGCATAGATAGGTTTAGTCAATCACTTTGACATTCATGATATTTAGGTAATCATGATATATTGCTGAACGTCAATTATGATTTATGATTATTAATTATTTAATTAGAGAATTAAAGATAAATTAAAAGAAATTTTAATCTATCTAACTCTAATTGTAAATTAGAATCATAATTTATAATCATTGCCAATTTATTAGGAACCTAATGGATCACACATCAAAGATCAATTTGTGAAAAAAAAATCAATTTAATTAAGTTGTAATTATAAAGTTTAAGAAACTTTGGAGATCAGATATGAGATATTTGATTTTATTTAAATTAAATTAAATTAATTAGAATTAGAATTAGAATTTAAATTTGATTTTAGATATAATTAAAGAATTTTAATTTTAATTAATTAAAAAGGGAAGAACATTTTAGAAGTTAGCACTTTGTCTTCTTCATCTCAAAATTAGTCTTGAGAATTGCTTTGTGGATACCATCAGAGGTTGGACAATTAAACACCTCGTGATTAATTAATCGAAAAGGTTTCAAAAGTTTTTCAACAGGAAGACGAACAAGGTACAATTTCTAATTTGTTTTCATTTAATTCAAGTTTATTCAATTATCGGGATCTGCTCAGAATTAGTAAAAAGCTTTGTTTTCTGCTGCGTCCATGATTTAATCATGACTGGATTCTAACATTATTAACTTCTTCTAAGTGGAAATTCCTAGGTGTGCCATTCTAGTCCATTCAGATGAGGCGAGTGAGAATTTCCAATCCAATTTGGAAACGAGGTCAGCTAAGTTTCTAAGACATTGCTAAACATTTTCACAAACGTATACTCAAAATGCAACATCCATTTCACAAATGTGACTAAGATTATTGTTGAAAAATCAAGCTAGGCTCCAACACCGCACTCAGCAGAATAATTACAGCCACTTTTTTATATTTGATTTTTTGAAGCCAAGATCACTTAAAATTCTGTAACATAATTAAGAAATAAATTATAATAAAATATGAATCATAATTCATATCTTATTCCAAAGCATGATCTTTTTTGTGGTTTCTCTCAAATAGTTTCTAAAATCGACTCATTTCAACCATCGTAACTATATAAATGTCTGACCTCTAACGGTCTCTACAGAATGAGTTGACAGAACTCTACAACTATTGCAGAGAGGGCCAGGTAAGAAGTGCTAGCTACCTTAGAGCTTAAGCTTTTTTATAATAAGTTTTGAATATTTTAGTAATTAAATTGAAATAAAATTCTAATTTCAATTAAACTTTAATTAGAATTACACATAATTGTAATTAAAGACTAAGTATGCCCAAATAAGATCTAATAACTCGTATTGTCCCTTATTGATTAAATATCCCACATTTAATCATAAATCTTATTAAACTTTACAATCAAGTCCTATCTCACATTTCATCATAAAGTTTCTTAAACTTTACAATCAAGTTCAACTTGATTAAAACAATTTTTTCTCTTCAACCTATTTTTTGCTTGTAACCATTAAGTTCCTAATATAATGACAATAGATATAAATTATAACTATAAATCATATTTAGGATTAAAGAAGGTGGATCCTTTAATTTATCTTTAATTCTCTAATGAAACAATTTATATTCATAGATTAAGATTAGCATTTAGTAATGTATCATGACTATCCAAATATTTAGGAAAGTGGTTTTGACTAACCATTTTGTGCATGATTTGTTCATATAATTTAATTCTTTCATCATATAATATTCTTATTAGACATAGAGCATACAATTAACGTCTGCTATATTTGATTTCAATCATGTTAGTTCTAAATCGTTAGTAATTGATGCAATTAATGACATTTGTAAACTATTTTACAAAGTGTCATTTTAGCTTGGCTAAGGATTTTTGGAATCAATACTAACTGAGAACAAAGGAACATTTTCTCTATTCACTTTAGGGTGATGAATCTTATATTGATCGCTTAACTACCTCTATATAGTTCATGTTATATCCATTGAGTACCAATTGAGCTATCCTTGATTAGAACAGGTCATAAATAGTATCAAAACATAACAATCCCTATATAAGATAACTTTTGAGATCTCAAGTCAATGGATCGCTTATAATAATAAGAATTTCCATAGACATACAAGTAATGCTTCAAATAAATCTTTAGCAAGGACCACATGTTTATTTAACTATCTTCATACTTTATTTTATGAGGTTGATTGCTTTTTTTATAAGGAAAAACATAACGTATGTTAGTCTTTTTACGTACTATTAATTTCTAGTCTTAATAGACCAATTACTAGGAACATTTTAGGATGATACATAAATGCAATATGAATCTCATAATTATGATATCATCATAATTTAACTTGAAATGTATATTTATCCCATAGACTTTGTCATATACATTTAAATATGTATAAGATAAAGAATGTCTTTAAATTATTATGTCACTAGACTATAACCAACCGATTGGCTATAGGGTATAAATCAACAATCTCTCACTTGCACTAAGCCAATCATTTAAGTATCTTATATCATATTTTCATATGACTATCATGCTGCCATTGGGATAGTGGTTTAGTGAAAATTTTTTACAAGATTCTTTATAGTGAGCACTTGCTTAAATCTTACAACTTTCACACTAATTATCATCATCATTAAAAGGTACTCACTAAATATATCTTTAGATCTTTGACGAGACCTTAGCTTCTATTATATGCCCAATGACTCTAATGTTCCATACTACATTATTGTTTAAACGATTCAAAGAACTATACCAAGTTCTTTAAAAAAACTTATTGATCTAAAGAATTATTTCCACTGAATAAAAAATGCATTATGACTGGATTAGCAATTATTGCTATATTGAAAATTTTCCAATCTCAAAATAATATTGTTCCTAAGTAAAATTAACCTTAATCATGATTTACTTTTAAACTTAATATCTATATAAACTTGAACTAAAATATAAATTTATACATAAAACAATGGATATTTTAATACTTAACAAGCATCAGATATCTCAAATACTAAACACTTTTAGTACATGATGGATGTATTTATGTAACATCCTATTATCCCATGTTAGGGTCTAGAACCCCAGAATAGTGTATATGAGAGTATACGAAGAATTTAGAAATACGCTTCATGCTCATGCATAATTGAATATACACATACACTTGAATAATTATTTGTGACACACTAAAATAAGGTACATGCATTCATTGACATTTTTTGGGTATAATTGATTTATAAATGTGATTAAAATGCAAATCGTGGATTATTTATGTTGAAACTTTATTTGGTGATAATAATTATTAATTCAGAATTTTTTTGTAAATTTTAGGAAATTTCTAAAATTTAGGTTATTTTGGACTAGGAAAAAGATTGAAATAAGAGACAAATAGACCAATAGCATTGTGACATATGGCAACACAAATAAGTGACAAATGTATTGCATGCAAGAGGACACATAGTAGTTGATTTTGAGAAGGAAAATGTTTGTAACTTTTTTTCTTTCTTTTGTTGTTTTCTTCACCGAAAAACACTGTTTACCAAAACTTTTTTTCCTTGCTCATCTGCCGAAACATAAGCTATGCAATTTCTATGTCTTTGATTCACTTTTACTGCTGGAAAGGATAGCTGAATCAAGTAAGTGGTGGTTTTAGTTTTCTAGATACTATAACTAATTCTGATGATATTTTAATGGTTGAAAATGAGTTCATGCATGAATTGTGAAAGTTGAGTAGTTTCGGGGTTAATGATGAGTTGATAATATAGTGCAGTAAAATGTGCAGGAAGTGGAATACCGATTGTATAGAGTTTAATAAGGAACTTAGTGAAGTATACAATAATAGAAAATGTGGTGTAGAACCATATGGCTATAGGTTTTGTTTTGGTTTGTGGATTGTTATTGTTGAAAACAAACATACAGTTGTGAGAGAAAGTTGAAAATGTTGAAATATGTGCATGTATTGGTTTTTAGATGTTTGAATTTAATCTTGAGTTATGAGCCGGTTTAGAGAAAGTTGAATTGAAATGGGAGTTGAAATGAAGAGGTAAATGGGAGAGTATAAATTAGAGATGATGGGGTAAGTGGAAGAGAGGAAGAAGAAGGTGATGGTTTGCGTGTATGATTTTGGTTTTTGAAGTCTAAATATGAACTAGAGTATTTTTACTGAACAACTTTGAGTCTTTTAGCTATAATTTTTTCATCCAACCTCCAAATGACTTGAAATTTAAACCAGTAGATTCCTAACACATTTTTTTTCTTCTCTATGAAAATTTGCAGGCATCTGGTGTTGGACCAATAGAGGTTGACAAATTAAATCCTTCTATGTTTTGATAATAATAAATTTTAAATAATTGGTTAATAA